>OY288108.1:67344306-67869306 GCA_958431115.1 Syrphus vitripennis
TAATTTTTTTTTTCTAAAAACAGAAAGAGAACATAATTTATGACTAAAAAACGTTAGAATCATCGAATTCAATCCAGTAGATTTTTTCGATTTTTTTTTTAATTGATTGAAAAAGCAATGGAATGTTATAGTTTGCATTGTGTCTCTTGTTAATAATGTTAATCCATGTATTTTAGAAAATACAATACAGAAAATTTGAAAATTTAATTATTTTTGTTCCTACTTACAGATTGAAAAAAATTTAAATAATATTCCTATAGCTTTTTATATGTAGGTATATGGGCTTTGTGCTATGTGCATATAATATCAGAGATTTTTTGCGTGATTTGAGGGTGGATATAAATGTCCTTAAGTGCCTACTTATAAAAATAGTTTTTTTTTTGCAAGATTTCAGGAAAGATACCTACCTACTTATTTTAAAATTTGTATTTTATTATTTTCATTGTACCTACCTAATGATAATGGGGTTCTCACTTACAGACAATCTACCTCACAATTTAAGCAGCTACAGTAATAAGTTACAAAAATCAATTTAATTATCAATCCTGAAATCTTCCAAATAAAACAAAACACAAATAATTATCTACCCTCAAAATCTTGCCATTGATTTCAATGCATTCAAATTGGAACAAAAAAAAATTCTACCTTGCACACAGAAAATAAAGCACAGAAAAAAAAACTAAAAAATGAGAAAAATCAGAGTGAAGTAGATATGAAGGTCAGACATATATTTATATTTTTTGCTCGTCAGCATGGAAAAGGCAAAACAGAAAAACAGATGGCATTTTTTCTTATTTTCTTATTCTTTTTGACACTTCCTTTTAATTTTGCATTCCCCCAACCAAAGAAAATAGTATTGTCTCGCTCCTACTCCCAATTGCCGTCGTTCGAAAAATTCCCCTACAAAAAGTCTACACCTAAAAAAAGAGCTGACAGCAGCGCCACCACCAGGACCTCTGCAACCCTGAAACATTGAATAAGAAATAGAGGAAGAGGCTTTTGGCACATATACAATGTACGTGAGTGAAGTATTAAAATTAAAAAAAAAAAAAAAAAAATGAACCTCATCTGTCATTTTGCCTTGCTGAGAGTTAGTGTTGTGAAGTAAAAAGATTTTAAAAAGGTGAAAAACGTACTACAAAACTAATAAAAAAGTGAAATAAAAACCAATTTGTGTTGAAAATTGAAGCATATTATTATTAAAATATAAATCAAAATGAGGTGCTGTGTGAAAAGTTGTAAAAACTTGTATAACCGGAAAAACAAAAAGTTTTCATTTCACAAGTAAGTCTTGGCTCATATTCCACAAAAAGTAACTTAAAGTGATGTTATTTTGGTAAATACGTTATCTTAGAATACTTTTATATTGTTATTTCATGGTATTTTAAGATAAAAATAGCAATATTGTTCAAAATAAAAATATACTTTAATCATGTTGCACAAATGAACTTGTAATGTCAAATTAGAAATTTTAGTACAGGGACGGATAAGTTTTTGTTGGTGATGGCAAGGCGCTAAGAAACGTTAAGCGCCGTAGTGCAAGTTATTTTTCCGCGGTTTAGTTTTGGAAATATACTACGTATTTTCAATATTTTGCGATGTCCCTGTCTATCGTATCGGTTTTGTATCTTCGTCAAGAAGTATTTGTGTCCAGTTGTGATGATTTTGTTTAAGCAAATAAGGCTCTACTACTTTAATAATTTTCAATATTTCCCAAAGATGAATGGAAAGCACTAGTGGATGGAAATTCTTGGGTTGAACTTAGAACTAAATTGACAAAAACAGTTCTCTTCAGAGGAATGTAGCTATGTATGTATTAAATAAATTATGATTTCAAATTATGTATTTGACTAAGGAAAATATCGGTGATAGTTTTTTTTCATTAAAATTATGCATAAAACTAAAAACTATATTTTCATTTATCCATTTAAAATTTTCAGGTTCCTGTAAAAGGTAAGTTTAATTTTATTACTTCAAGTGTACTTTATTCGATATTATAATCCAGCCAGCAATAAATCCAAAAAACTCATTCAAATATTTATTTGATCGAATAAATTTAACCAAATTTAAAAAAAAAAAATTCTTTTAAGGCTTACAGTAATAGTTATGCTCCTTTGTATTGGAATAAGTACTTCCGAGAAAATATCAAATTCCAGTACTTCTAGCTACACAAATTTTTACAAAACCACCCAGAAAAAAACTCAGAAAAATATTCCTTTCGGCGCCCCAGCAAATAGCCGTCCACCTTCACTCCAACCCTGTGTCAATGCATTTGTGTTTGTGTAACTCACACAATTATGAAAACTACTTCACTTTTTTCTCGGTATGCCTCTTCCTGTACTTCTTATTCAATGCCCTGAAAAAAACTCGCCATGATAGTACTATAGTTTCTATCTTTGTATATGAAAACTATAGTACTATCATGGTGGAAGTCGAATGGGGCGACATCTAATTTACCTATGCAACCCTTACTCTTTTTTTTTTTGCGGAGAGCTTATGGAGGTTTTAAATGATATTTATTGATATTTTTTGGATGCAATAATCCAAAAAATAGTCTACTCTTGCCCCTACCACCAATTTTCAACGCTTAAAGACTCCCCAAATCGAATTTTACACCTCATATTTTGCAGCGCCACCACAAGGCTCCGTGCAACCCTAAAAAAACTCGCCATGATAGTACTATAGTTTTCATATACAAAGGATACAGGTTCTAAAGATTTCTATTGCTTTCGAGATTAGACCAGAACCAGATATTTCCCTATATAAGGTTGATGGCGCTACCGATTGGACAATAGACACAGTTTATTTTTTAAAGTGAAAGAATAAAGTTCGTGTAAAGTGTTGTGCCAGTGATTAATAAAAGTGATTTCAATTGAAGTAAAGTGTGTTTTATTTTAAATAAATAAGAAGAAGTTAAGAAATAAAGTAAATAAGTTTTTATTGCGAACCCTTAGCAGAATATTGCATTGGTGTTAGGAGTGGAATAAAAACTTATGTTGTCTGTGCATTCAGATAATTTGTGGTGATAAAAAAAAAAAAAAATGTGTGTGTGTTTTGATAAAACAAAGACAAAAAGTGACTGTGATTAAAGAAGAAAAATAAAAGCAAAACGGGTAAGACAGTAATTGAATTGAATTGTGTTGAACTTAAGGCAGAGCTGAATAAACGAGGCCTTCCTACTGCTGGAAGAAATAATTCGTCTGCAAGAGGATTTAAGTCAACGCGGAGAAGACCCAGACACGTTCCTATTCGAAATATAAATGCCTGAAGAACAAGTAGTATGTACTGGTGTCGACTTGTCGGCAATGATGGCACTTCTCATTGGCAAATTTGAACAAATGAAAAAACAACAAAAGAATCAATTCGAACAAATGGAAAAACAACAAAAGAATCTTCTCGAAGAACAACGGACAGAACAAAAGAATCTTCTCGAAGAACAACGGATAGAACAAAAGTGTGAACAACAGAACCTTCTCGAACAACTGAAAAAACAACAAAAGTGTGAACAAGAGAACCTTCTTGAACAAATGGAAAAACAACAAAAGAACCTTTTAGAACAACAGAAGACTCTCATCGAAGGTAAGCTTGATGCCTTTGAGAACAAGTTCGCTACTATTGATGGACGTTTTGATTGCGTCGAAAAGCAATTTTCAAAAGTAGACGCAAAGATCGAGAGTGTTCAAGAAAAATTCGAAGGCAAAATACAAACCATAACCGACGAATTAGACAAAGTTCGAAAAATTAAGATTAGGGAAAGTGTTGGCGATTACCCAAGGAAGAAGGAAATACATCCACCGACTTTTGACGGGCAAACTTCTTGGTCGATCTATAAAAAACAGTTTGAGGCAGCCGCGGCGACAAATGGCTGGGATGAAGAAGACAAATTTATAGCTCTGACAGTTGCCCTCAGATGATCTGCTGCTTTTTTTTTTATTTTTTTTATAATATGCGCGCGCTCAAGGGGATTTTTGGTTTAAACTTTATATGCATCAACACAGCGCGGGCGTGAAGGATAGGATAGGATGGGAAGGGAAAGGTGTGTGTGGCGCGAGGTACTGAGACTGAAGGTGGTGGTTGTCTCAGATTTTATCTCCAGGGTTGGCGGCTGGGCTAAAGCGGAGAAATTTCCGTGTCTTATATCTATGTCCCTTTATAATTCGCATTATTTTGTTCATTGTCATATTTGTTGGGCATACTAGTATTTACTCAATCACATGTTGTTAGTGTTATGCCTGAACAACATGTAATGAGTAAACCAGCGGCCCAACAATGATCAATGATAATGGAAAAAAACAAGACATAGAACTACGGCTGGGATCGAACCTGTGACCATTTGGTTGACAGGCGACCATGCATACCATCGCGCCGCGGCCAACCCCGCTGAACTGCTGCAAACCATTCCAGCAGATAAGAATGTTAACTTCAGTGCTCTTGTTCAGGTCAGAGACAAACGCTTTGGAGATGGACATATGCAAGAAGTCTTCCGCGTCCAACTGAATACTAGAGTCCAGAAAAGAGGACAAACTCTGCAGCAACTTCAAGCGGATATTGAACGGTTGGCGCATCTCGCATATCCAGCTGCAGGGGATGAAATCGTCAACCAACTTGCAACAGAAGCCTTCATCCGTGCTGTATCTGACATCAACTTACAGCGAGCAATTAGAACTGCTGGAAAACGTACGCTTCCTGAAGCTTTAGTGTTTGCTCTGACTATGGAAGCAGCAGAACAAGCTTCCCAAGGTGTTCATCGAGTCAGAGAAGTCGAAGTTGAAGAATGCTCTTGTCAGAAAATCGCATTCCAAAGAAGCCAGCGTGAAGGACTTACTCGATGCTGGAATTGTAACAAAACCGGACATCTCCGGCGGCAGTGCAGATTACCACCGAGAAGAGCTGCATGCCAACATTGTGGAAGCAGAACCAACACTCGAGAACAACCAAGCAATAGTACCAACACTCCTGCTCAACTTGTTTCCCAGACGGGAAACGAGTAAGAACCAACTTCGAGGGGCAGAAGCTGGTTTCTGGTATTGATGGCCCCAGAAACACTATCCAAGTCTCACAGACTAAACGAGACAACAAAAGTCTGACAGTGGAGGCAATAATAAACAAAAAGAAACACGTGGCTACAATCGACACCGGTGCCACCGCCTCCATTGTGCGAAGAGACTTGGTCAAGATGACTTGGCTACACAACACCAATAGCTACCGACTGAAGACCGCCACAGGAGAGGCAGCAAAAGTGTATGGTGAGGTTCGTCTTATGATCCGTTTGGCAGAACAGGAGTTTTCACACCTATTCCTGGTAGCGGATATATGTGACGAGTGCATCGTTGGAATCGACTTCATGAATGAGCATGGAATAATTTTGGATATTGGTAAGCAAAAGTTCTTAAGTACCAAAATGTGGAGATTCCAATGGTCTATGGCAACGAAAACTTAACAATTATCAGGACCGTCATCGAAAAAGACATTTGTTTGCCTGCTTCTTCGGAAGTATTCATGTGGACGAAACTAAAGGGCTCAGAAGTTAAATATTTGGGACATATCATCTCATCCCAAGGAGTAAAAACTGATCCTGAGAAAGTTGACACTGTAAAGAATTGGCCAACGCCTCAGGACAAACATCAACTCCGGAGCTTTCTTGGTCTGGTCACATATTATCGGCGTTTCGTAAAGGATTTTGCTAAAATCGCAAAAAGCTTGCATCATCTTACTGAAAACGGGAAGCCGTTCAAATGGTCACGTGAGTGCGAGAAAAGCTTTCAAGAACTGAAACTGCGTTTATGTAATGCACCTGTACTGGCCTATCCAACTCCAGGAAAACCTTTCATCATCGACGCTGATGCAAGTAACGTTGGAATTGGAGCTGTACTATCGCAAGTACATGACGGAGAGAAAAAAGTTGTCGCCTATTACAGCAAGGTACTCTCGAAGCCAGAAAGGAATTATTGCGTTACAAGGAGGGAACTTCTCGCTCTGATATTGGCAACAAAGCACTACCATGGTGCGCTCAATTGGCTTTTAAACTTCAAAAATCCAGAAGGTCAAGTAGCAAGATGGATCGAGAGGTTGCAGACGTATGACTATGAGATTCAACATCAAAGAGGAAAGCTGCATTCAAACGCAGACGCTCTATCCCGGCGACCGTGTAAACCAGACTGTAAGCATTGCACACGCCAAGAAGAAAAGGAAATGGTCATCGTTCAACGAACAAGAGCTGATCCCATTAACGTCTGGAACAACGAAGAACTCAGAACGGCCCAACAAGAAGATCCGGATATCGAACCCATCCTTGCCTGAAAGAACACCAAGAGAAACCAGAATGGTCTGATATCTCCTACCGAAGTCCGGCTCTCAAAGCATATTGGGCACAATGGGACTCGCTTCATGTGCAAGAAGTGGTATTAAGGCGTAAGTGGGAATCAGCAGACGGTAAATCTTATGTGATTCAGCTAGTCGTACCTCGGTCAAAGGTTAACGACGTACTTCAAGAGATGCATGATGGAACTTCTGGAGGTCATTTGGGAGTGAATAAGACGCTGGAAAAGGTACGACAACGATTCTACTGGCTACACGCAAGAGATTACGTCGAAAGATGGTGCCGAAAATGTGATACTTGTGGTGCTAGCAAGGGACCAGGTAGAAAAATTCAGAGTAAAATGCAGCAGTATAATGTGGGCACACCTTTTGAGAGAATCGCAATAAATGTCGCGGGTCCTTTTCCTAAAACTAACAACGGAAACCAATACATCCTTGTAGTCATGGACTATTTCAGCAAGTGGCCTGAAGCATCTGCCATCCCAAACCAAGAAACCAAAACAGTTGTGGATCAAATTGTCTTCAATTGTGTGAGCAGGTTCGGTGTTCCCATGGAGCTTCATTCTGACCAAGGAAGGAACTTCGAATCTAAAGTCTTTCAGGAAGTTTGCTCGCTCCTTGGCATTAAAAAGACAAGAACAACACCGCTCCATCCACAATCTGATGGGATGGTTGAACGATTCAACAGAACGCTTAAAGAACATCTGTCTAAGGTTGTCGGCGACTACCAACGAGACTGGGACCGACATATCCCATTGTTCCTTATGGCATATCGAAGTGCAACCCATAGCTCGACAGGAAAAACACCATCGGAAATCCTGTTCGGATCAACTATACGGCTGCCAAGTGAAGTGAAATTTGATTGTCATCCAAATGAGTCACAGGGAACAGAGGAATATGTGGATGACCTCAAGAAAAGGCTTATTGACATTCATCAACAAACAAGGACAAATATAAAATTGTCTAGTGATCGGATGAAAACAAGATACGACGGAAGAGCGACAGCAACGGGATTTCAAGAAGGAGACCTTGAGTGGCTTAACAACCCTCATCGACAAAAGGGGCTATCACCAAAACTCCAACAAAACTGGGAGGGCCCTCATACTGTGGTGAAAAGAATCAATGATGTGGTTTACTGTATACAAAGAGGCGTAAGAGGCAAACTAAAAGTAGTTCACGCTGAACGGTTACATCGATATAACGGTGAAAGAAGTGATGAAATTGTTCGGGACGATCAATTCTAAGAGGGGGGCAATGTAACGAAGATTAGTTAACTACTTTTGAATCATAATATAACGACTTTTACATTCAAACCATATCGATTCTCGAATGCGATAACAGCGCCATCTAGTACCTTTGCGATTGAAAACAACCTTTGTATATAAAAACTATAGTACTATCATGGTGGAAGTCGAATGGGGCGACATCTAATTTACCTATGCAACCCTAACTCAAATTCGAAGAGGGGATATTTTGTAGACATTTTTTTTTTTGCCAGTGTGGAGTGTAGAATAGAATATTTGAAGAAAGAGAAGGCATATTGAGTATTTAGGAGAGTATGAGTGAATAAGGGAGAATATAAGGAAATGGCTATAATGAAAGAAAAGATAAATGGGAATAAGGGAAAATCTGTTTTGGTTTCGTTTGCCTACATTTTTTTTGGTGGGTTTTGATAGTTGTTGTTGGTTTTGTTTACATTTTTCTGTCGTTATTTTGCCGGTACTTGGTACACAAAGAGATGGAGAAAATTGACAACGTTGCTTTGGTTTTCGTTATTTTGGTTGGTATTTTTGAAGTTATAAAATAAAAAAATGGTGAGGCACAGTGCTGGGCAATAAAACATCGCCCAACGAAAAGAATACGGAATGTTTTATTTTATTTTTTCAGTTTCAATGGTAGATGACGCCTGACTTGAGGTCAGGTTTTTAATAACATAGTATGTATTTTATTTTTGAAGTTATATGCTTCTAAAAATTTTATAAATGTACGTAGTAAAAATTCAAAAAATAACCATATAAATTTAATTTATTTTCTTTTTTCATTTTCCGGTCATTAAACTGACGAAATAAGTAAAATTTCGGAATTTTTTTCATTTATTTTTTATTAATTTTTTTTTTCTAAAAACAGAAAGAGAACATAATTTATGACTAAAAAACGTTAGAATCATCGAATTCAATCCAGTAGATTTTTTCGATTTTTTTTTTAATTGATTGAAAAAGCAATGGAATGTTATAGTTTGCATTGTGTCTCTTGTTAATAATGTTAATCCATGTATTTTAGAAAATACAATACAGAAAATTTGAAAATTAAATTTTTTTTGTTCCTACTTACAGATTGAAAAAAATTTAAATAATATTCCTATAGCTTTTTATATGTAGGTATATGGGCTTTGTGCTATGTGCATATAAAATCAGAGATTTTTTGCGTGATTTGAGGGTGGATATAAATGTCCTTAAGTGCCTACTTATAAAAATAGTTTTTTTTTTGCAAGATTTCAGGAAAGATACCTACCTACTTATTTTAAAATTTGTATTTTTATTATTTTCATTGTACCTACCTAATGATAATGGGGTTCTCACTTACAGACAATCTACCTCACAATTTAAGCAGCTACAGTAATAAGTTACAAAAATCAATTTAATTATCAATCCTGAAATCTTCCAAATAAAACAAAACACAAATAATTATCTACCCTCAAAATCTTGCCATTGATTTCAATGCATTCAAATTGGAACAAAAAAAAAATCTACCTTGCACACAGAAAATAAAGCACAGAAAAAAAAAACTAAAAAATGAGAAAAATCAGAGTGAAGTAGATATGAAGGTCAGACATATATTTATATTTTTTGCTCGTCAGCATGGAAAAGGCAAAACAGAAAAACAGATGGCATTTTTTCTTATTTTCTTATTCTTTTTGACACTTCCTTTTAATTTTGCATTCCCCCAACCAAAGAAAATAGTATTGTCTTCTCGCTCCTACTCCCAATTGCCGTCGTTCGAAAAATTCCCCTACAAAAAGTCTACACCTAAAAAAAGAGCTGACAGCAGCGCCACCACCAGGACCTCTGCAACCCTGAAACATTGAATAATGGTGTTTTCCATGGGTAATCCAGATTTCGATCAAAAAATTGATTTTTTTTCGTGGCCCATGGAATACAATTGGAATTTATTTTTTTTTGTTATTGTATTGGTGTAACTTCATGTACGTGTAAACGAATATTTATTTACAACATCCTTTACAAAATCTGGAACCCGATTTTTGTTTTCTTTCTGAAATAGAACTTTCATCACATCAAAAAAATCTCCACCGCTTGATTCGTTTTCAGAAGAAGTAGATGAAGTTGATGAACCAATTCACCAATACCAATTCATTTAAAATTGCTTTCATATTTTAAAAAATTATTTATTTAATAGACGAAAACTCAAACCAAAACTAAACAAAACAAAACCAAAACAAAATAGAAATAAAAAGAAAAACTTGTATCTGTCAAGCTAACAGCTGAAAGTTGTAATAGTATTAGTACAAAGAGGGGTAAATCTGCCGAAAAATCCAGATCTGCAGATTTGATCTTAGATCAAAAACAAATCAATTTATTTTGCCCCATGGAATGCAAAAACAGGGGAAATTTGATTTTTAACTGATCTGGATCAAAAATAAATTGATTTATTTTGCCCATGGAAAACCCCATAAGAAATAGAGGAAGAGGCTTTTGGCACATATACAGTGTACGTGAGTGAAGTATTAAAATTAAAAAAAAAAAAAAAAATGAACCTCATCTGTCATTTTGCCTTGCTGAGAGTTAGTGTTGTGAAGTAAAAAGATTTTAAAAAGGTGAAAAACGTACTACAAAACTAATAAAAAAGTGAAATAAAAACCAATTTGTGTTGAAAATTGAAGCATATTATTATTAAAATATAAATCAAAATGAGGTGCTGTGTGAAAAGTTGTAAAAACTTGTATAACCGGAAAAACAAAAAGTTTTCATTTCACAAGTAAGTCTTGGCTCATATTCCACAAAAAGTTACTTAAAGTGATGTTATTTTGGTAAATACGTTATCTTAGTATACTTTTATATTGTTATTTCATGGTATTTTAAGATAAAAATAGCAATATTGTTCAAAATAAAAATATGCTTTAATCATGTTGCACAAATGAACTTGTTAAATGTCAAATTAGAAATTTTAGTACAGGGACGGATAAGTTTTTGTTGGTGATGGCAAGGCGCTAAGAAACGTTAAGCGCCGTAGTGCAAGTTATTTTTCCGCGGTTTAGTTTTGGAAATATACTACGTATTTTCAATATTTTGCGATGTCCCTGTCTATCGTGTCGGTTTTGTATCTTCGTCAAGAAGTATTTGTGTCCAGTTGTGATGATTTTGTTTAAGCAAATAAGGCTCTACTACTTTAATAATTTTCAATATTTCCATTGGCAAATTCAAACAAATGGAAAAACAACAAAAGAATCAATTCGAACAAATGGAAAAACAACAAAAGAATCTTCTCGAAGAACAACGGACAGAACAAAAGAATCTTCTCGAAGAACAACGGACAGAACAAAAGTGTGAACAACAGAACCTTCTCGAACAACTGAAAAAACAACAAAAGTGTGAACAAGAGAACCTTCTTGAACAAATGGAAAAACAACAAAAGAACCTTTTAGAACAACAGAAGACTCTCATCGAAGGTAAGCTTGATGCCTTTGAGAACAAGTTCGCTACTATTGATGGACGTTTTGATTGCGTCGAAAAGCAATTTTCAAAAGTAGACGCAAAGATCGAGAGTGTTCAAGAAAAATTCGAAGGCAAAATACAAAGCATAACCGACGAATTAGACAAAGTTCGAAAAATTAAGATTAGGGAAAGTGTTGGCGATTACCCAAGGAAGAAGGAAATACATCCACCGACTTTTGACGGGCAAACTTCTTGGTCGATCTATAAAAAACAGTTTGAGGCAGCCGCGGCGACAAATGGCTGGGATGAAGAAGACAAATTTATAGCTCTGACAGTTGCCCTCAGATGATCTGCTGCTGAACTGCTGCAGGTCAGACAAACGCTTTGGAGATGGACATATGCAAGAAGTCTTCCCCGTCCAACTGAATACTAGAGTACAGAAAAGAGGACAAACTCTGCAGCAACTTCAAGCGGATATTGAACGGTTGGCGCATCTCGCATATCCAGCTGCAGGGGATGAAATCGTCAACCAACTTGCAACAGAAGCCTTCATCCGTGCTGTATCTGACATCAACTTACAGCGAGCAATTAGAACTGCTGGAAAACGTACGCTTCCTGAAGCTTTAGTGTTTGCTCTGACTATGGAAGCAGCAGAACAAGCTTCCCAAGGTGTTCATCGAGTCAGAGAAGTCGAAGTTGAAGAATGCTCTTGTCAGAAAATCGCATTCCAAAGAAGCCAGCGTGAAGGACTTACTCGATGCTGGAATTGTAACAAAACCGGACATCTCCGGCGGCAGTGCAGATTACCACCGAGAAGAGCTGCATGTCAACATTGTGGAAGCAGAACCAACGCTTGAGAACAACCAAGCAATAGTACCAACACTCCTGCTCAACTTGTTTCCCAGACGGGAAACGAGTAAGAACCAACTTCGAGGGGCAGAAGCTGGTTTCTGGTATTGATGGCCCCAGAAACACTATACAAGTCTCACAGACTAAACGAGACAACAAAAGTCTGACAGTGGAGGCAATAATAAACAAAAAGAAACACGTGGCTACAATCGACACCGGTGCCACCGCCTCCATTGTGCGAAGAGACTTGGTCAAGATGACTTGGCTACACAACACCAATAGCTACCGACTGAAGACCGCCACAGGAGAGGCAGCAAAAGTGTATGGTGAGGTTCGTCTTATGATCCGTTTGGCAGAACAGGAGTTTTCACACCTATTCCTGGTAGCGGATATATGTATGTGACGAGTGCATCGTTGGAATCGACTTCATGGAGCATGGAATAATTTTGGATATTGGTAAGCAAGTTCTTAAGTACCAAAATGTGGAGATTCCAATGGTCTATGGCAACGAAAACTCAACAATTATCAGGACCGTCATCGAAAAAGACATTTGTTTGCCTGCTTCTTTGGAAGTATTCATGTGGACGAAACTAAAGGGCGACTTTGGAAGCCATCGATACCTCATGGTGGAACCAGATGCGGAACAACGTTCCCAAAACATCATGGTAGGGAAGACTCTGGTGGCACCAAAGAACAACATGGTGCCTGTACGGATACTGAACATCAAACCGTACGAAATTAAGCTCAAGAAGGGAGAAGTAGTTGGGCAATGTGAACCTGTATCCGCGATTACTAAGATCACCGAAGCGGAAACAAAGAGGCCCCTGAGCTTTGATAGACCAAAAGACCAAATTCTGAAGTCATCAAGTCTGAGCCAACATCAGCTTAATGTTGCTGGAGATCTTCTTCATGAGTATGCTGATATATTCTCTTCACCCAACGGACAATATGGTCGAACACAACTTGTACGGCATCGAATTGATACAGGAGATTCAAGACCAATTCGTCAACCAGCAAGACGTCTCCCTCTAGCAAAACAAACTGAAGTTGAAGAAATGATATCGGCAATGAAGAAAGATGGGGTAATCGAAAATTCCAAAAGCCCTTGGGCATCACCAGTCGTTCTTGTCAAAAAGAAGGATGGAAGCACTTGATTTTGTGTAGACTACCGAAGACTGAACGACGTGACAAAGAAAGATAGCTACCCTCTACCCAGAATCAGCGACACCTTAGACGCGATGGAAGGAGCCCAATGGTTTTCAACTTTGGATTTGAAGAGCGGTTATTGGCAAGTGGAAATTCACCCAGAAGATCGGGAAAAGACGGCGTTCTCCACAGGAAACGGTCTGTGGCAGTTTAATGTGATGCCATTCGGACTATGCAACGCTCCAGCAACTTTTGAGCGATTGATGGAGTGCGTTCTACATGGACTAACCTGGAAATCTTGCCTGGTCTACCTGGACGATGTCATCGTGTACGGAAAAACATTTGACGAACATTGTAAAAACCTTAAAGCTGTATTCCAGAGGCTTCGAGAGGCACATCTAAAGTTAAATCCTAAGAAATGTTCGTTTTTCAAGACCGAAGTTAAATATTTGGGACATATCATCGCATCCCAAGGAGTAAAAACTGATCCTGAGAAAGTTGACACTGTAAAGAATTGGCCAACGCCTCAGGACAAACATCAACTCCGGAGCTTTCTTGGTCTGGTCACATATTATCGGCGTTTCGTAAAGGATTTTGCTAAAATCGCCAAAAGCTTGCATCATCTTACTGAAAACGGGAAGCCGTTCAAATGGTCACGTGAGTGCGAGAAAAGCTTTCAAGAACTGAAACTGCGTTTATGTAATGCACCTGTACTGGCCTATCCAACTCCAGGAAAACCTTTCATCATCGACGCTGATGCAAGTAACGTTGGAATTGGAGCTGTACTATCGCAAGTACATGACGGAGAGGAAAAAGTTGTCGCCTATTACAGCAAGGTACTCTCAAAGCCAGAAAGGAATTATTGCGTTACAGGGAGGGAACTTCTCGCTCTGATATTGGCAACAAAGCACTACCATAAGTACATCTATGGACAAAAGTTCCTTCTTCGAACAGATCATGGTGCGCTCAATTGGCTTTTAAACTTCAAAAATCCAGAAGGTGAAGTAGCAAGATGGATCGAGAGGTTGCAGACGTATGACTATGAGATTCAACATCGAAGAGGAAAGCTGCATTCAAACGCAGACGCTCTATCCCGGCGACCGTGTAAACCAGACTGTAAGCATTGCACACGCCAAGAAGAAAAGGAAATGGTCATCGTTCAACGAACAAGAGCGGATCCCATTAACGGTTGGAACAACGAAGAACTCAGAACGGCCCAACAAGAAGATCCGGATATCGAAGCCATCCTTGCCTGGAAAGAACACCAAGAGAAACCAGAATGGTCTGATATCTCCTACCGAAGTCCGGCTCTCAAAGCATATTGGGCACAATGGGACTCGCTTCATGTGCAAGAAGGGGTATTAAGGCGTAAGTGGGAATCAGCAGACGGTAAATCTTATGTGATGCAGCTAGTCGTACCTCGATCAAAGGTTAACGACGTTCTTCAAGAGATGCATGATGGAACTTCTGGAGGTCATTTGGGAGTGAATAAGACGCTGGAAAAGGTACGACAACGATTCTACTGGCTACACGCAAGAGATGACGTCGAAAGATGGTGCCGAAAATGTGATACTTGTGCTGCTAGCAAGGGACCAGGTAGAAAAATTCAAAGTAAAATGCAGCAGTATAATGTGGGCACACCTTTTGAGAGAATCGCAATAAATGTCGCGGGTCCTTTTCCTCAAACTAACAACGGAAACCGATACATCCTTGTAGTCATGGACTATTTCAGCAAGTGGCCTGAAGCATTTGCCATCCCAAACCAAGAAACCAAAACAGTTGTAGATCAAATTGTCTTCAATTGTGTGAGCAGGTTCGGTGTTCCCATGGAGCTTCATTCTGACCAAGGAAGGAACTTCGAATCTAAAGTCTTTCAGGAAGTTTGCTCGCTCCTTGGCATTAAAAAGACAAGAACAACACCGCTCCATTATAATTTAAATTGTTTGCAACGAAACATTGACCTCTATCTGATCTATCCAACTTGAAAAGTTCACCATCAAGAGAAGCTGTAGCAACAAGATGTTTCTCAGAATTATAAATTCTACAACCATTGGAGTCCAAAACCACTTTATTGTTTTTCCTAACAATTTGACTTACTGACAGAAGATTTGTGCATAGCTCTGGGATAAACAACACATTCTCTACTTTCAAGTTTTCTTTTTGAGCAGCAATTGGTTTAGCTGTACAATGTACTGGGAATGTAGTACATTGTACAGCTAAACGCATGTTGTTAGCCACCACAACTTCGCTTTTGGCGGGTTGAGTAACATCCGGCAATATGTTTTATCTGAACGCATATGAGCAGATGCCCCGGAGTTTATGTACCATTCACTAGGTTGCACTGAGGAGACTGCAAAAGATGTGAACAAAACGTTTGAATTACCTTGAAGTCTCTTGTTGTTGCGCTGCTGTTTCGGTGGACAATCTCTTGCAAAATGCCCATAATTGTTACAATGAAAGCACCTACTGTAGGTCTTGCGTTGCCACCATTTTTATTATTGTAGGTCTTCTTTTTGTTTTGTTTTCTTGGTCGGTTCTGCCCATAAAAAGCAACAGTATCAGCCGCATCTTCTGTTTTCACATCTTGAAGGATCTTGGTCTTTATTGCATCGCCAGTGATGGATACGCCAGAACTTTATAGGCCCATGATCATAGGTTTATATTCATCGGATTCCTCACTCACTGTCAATCCAACGCCATTGAGCTTATGAGCCGTAGATACCACGGAATTTACATAATCTTCCACAGATGAAGAATTTTCCAGTCTTGTCGTAATGAGTTTCTTGAGCAGTCCTACTCTGCGCGTTAGACCATTGCCTTGAAAGCCTTTTGCAAATTGTCCCATGCTTGCTAAGCCGTTGTAGTTGATTGTATATGAACATAATTCACAGGATCAACTAGTAATATAATTTTCGCTCTAGCTTTGGCGACCTTCTTAACGTCCTTCTTCCCATCAGATTGAACACACGACCACAAATCTTCCAGCTCCAAATAAGCTGGAACACCAAACTTCCACGAGTCATAATTCTCACGACCGTTGAGCTTTTCTATCGAAGGCAGTCCTGTGTGAGCCATATTAATTTTCGGATGAGAACACAAAACGGTTTTTCTATTTAAAAATAAAAATTGCTTCTCAAAAAAAAATTCTTAAAAATGATTTATATTTGTCTTTATTTCTTCGTAAAGGCCTTATTGCGTCCTTCTGGGCACATAGCCTATTGAAATCTGTAAGTTTCCAGAAAATAGCCTTGAGAAGAAACACGTTCATTTCATTGAAGAACAGAAAGTAGAATAATAATTTATTTAAAATATTTGATAACGTTTGACATTGTATATATAACCTAATAGTACTACTATGGAACACGATTTTAAGTTACCTTTCTCTCTCTTTTGGTGGCGCTGGTGTTGCCTAAAAAGCAGATTGGAGAGTTTGGAATGAAGGTAGGCAGAAAGAATATAAAATAAGTAATAGAGTGAGAGAATTAATTATGTTCATTCTGACAATTGCTGACAACAATTAGGCAGGGTAAGGGAGATAGGTGAGCCAGCTGATGGGTGTCATGGCAACAAGGGGAAAATGAGAAAATGAAAAGAATTCTATTGGCGTGGATTTATTCAACGGTTTTTTTTGCATAGGACGATTTTTGCTATATGTAAAAGTATAGATATAGCTACATTATTTTCAATTTTCAAATAATTTCGTATAGCTATTTTATTTGATTTTGTGAGATTTGAGATATTATGAGAGCTATGTTGCAAATTTTCATGCCTTACAGATACATTCAATTTTTTTTTTTCTTGCTTGTAATAGAATTTACTATACGTATTTGGTTTTTGTGAACTATGTACCTTGCCAAATTTCATGTTTTACAGAAACATTTATATTTTTTTTTTGCAAGTGATAGAATGGTAGGTACAATACGTATTTGGTTTTTGTCATTTGGTTACAGCATTGAATAAATATAAATAGAAGGTGTCACTCAGAAAATGGCCACTATGGTTGGTCGGTGCCGCCACCATCGCTTGAAAAAATATAATAGGTCTGGATATTCAATAAGAAAATTTATCCTTAGTTATAAATGAGTTGTGTATTCAAAAGGGATTTTTTTTCAATTTGAAAATTTGTTGTTTATCTACGTTTCTACGGCAACGATTGTTCTATTTGTTTTCTATTATTCAAATTATTTGTTTCTTTCAAAATAATTTGTTTTCAAATATGTATGAATGTAGGTATGTATGTACATATGTATGTATTTGAATATGTGCCTATGAAAATTTTCGTTATTTTTAATTCTAAATTAAAAATCAAAAAAGTTGCGTTTGTGTTTTGATTTTTTTTTTGATACGAAAGTTACATTAATCAGGTAGGGACATAATGGGCTCTACCAATAATCAAATTTAGCAACGACTTAAATATTTCGAAAAAATTAACCATTATGTTATGGATCCTAAATACTTAACCAAACACTGCATGTTATTTCTTTGAAAGCCATTTCATAGATATATGGTTCATTATTTATTGTCCACTTAAATATTAAGGTCATACAATGTACGGTTTATTATTTAGAACTCTTTTCAATATGGTCCATTTCACAGAAATATTAAAGTGGTCACTAAATGTGATTATTGGTAGGGCCCAATGTGCCTATACCTATTACTTGATCTGAGTGAGGGTCTTAAATACAAGAGAGATTATATAGTAGTAGTACATTATATAGTAGACGGAGGGAAGGCAGAGATGGTTTTTCCATGGAAGTGGGTTCCGTGCTACTGATTGTTCTCAATTCTTGTGAAAGTTGGCGTACAACGGGATTGTCTATCGGTATCAAACTTATAGGGATTCTAGTGTTTGTATTGCAGAAGTCAACAAAGCAATTGCTGCACCTTCGTTTATATTTAAAACAACCACCAACCAATGCGAGTTCATACGATAAATTGATTTGGATTCGATCTCAAATAATACATACTTATTTACAAGTAATGAAGATTGATTAAAAATAGCTTTTAATGCACCTAAGTATATGCTTGCTTCATCTCAGAAGGGTTTGTTAGCTGCAGAAATAATTGGAAAGTATAAGAAAAAACGCTATAATCATTTCGGGTTTTTTTTTTTTGTATCCGCACCATTTGCTTGAAAACTAGGTAATATATTTTCAACAACGATATTAGCGAAAGTTAAATTGTCGGTGCTTGAAGCAACGAAACTATTTAATAATTGTTAAAAAATGCTTTAGCCCAAAGCACATTACTGGTTATCGTATATACGATTGACCAACAAAAAAATGTCGACTGTTCAAAATTTCTACTTTTATCGACTTTTTGGAAAGTTAAAATAACGATTTTCTTAATTGACTGCCAAAAAACCTCGATAGTTGTAAATCTCGACTTGACAAATTATCGACAGGTATTAAGAAAAAGTCGAGAAAAATGTCGACTGCTTGTTTTGTCTTATATTAAGAAAATCTTATCAACCACGCCAACGCCGCCGCGCCGCTTGCTGTTATTTATTAAGCTTCTATAGAAGCTATCTGGATCTATATTTCCAGACTCTCTATGCTCGTTATGCAATTTTTTACTTAAAATACAAATAATTAAATATACTTTCTTCTGATACCTAATAAAAGTTAACTTCTCATAAGTTAAGGTCAAATGAAGAACTTATTTTTACATACCTACGTATGTAGTTACATTTATAACGTTTAAGCCTTGCACCCTGCACAGTGCACAGTCAAGTGACTTCCATCTAAGGCATCTTTCTTAAAGTATATTTACATTATTTTCTTGTTCATATCTTCGTATCTAGCAAATACTTTACATGAATCAAATTTTTTTTTTTTAAGTTAGCAATTCGGCAATTATTTAACTATACCTACATTTTAACCAAAGCTTTTTCTAGGTATGATCCAACTATGTATATTATGTTACATCACCTCGTTGTATATGTATGTAAGTGTTTCCTAAAGCCGTAAAATACCGTATTGAGTTCATTGTTTTAACAATTTAGTTTCAATTTTGAGTTATAGCTATTTCCAACAAGTATCTGAATATAATGCGTTATTTTAACGTTATTTTAACATTAGGTATTTTTCTGAGTAAAAAATGTATTCGATTTGCTTTTAATTTAAAATAATCTATACCAAAAACTAGGTGTTTAAAAACATATTTACAAATCAAATAAACAAACAATCTTCAATTAATTTCTTATGTTTACATTTCAATAGGCAAAAATGTACATTCATTTTCCGACAAAGAAATATCGACACATGAAACAAAATAATAAAAAACAACCCATACCCCTAAAGAAAACTACCTATACACATTTATAATCCATGAATCTATATTGAAATTTGAAAAAAAATCAAAATAAAACTAAATCTCTATGGATACGGAAAGGCACAAATATAAAAATACAATAAATAAATATCCCGTTGAAAATTGGTTTGTGTTCATGAAAACCCCACATCTTTTTTTTTGTTTCTCAAATTGGCCACAGGTAGCCGGTGCCGCTTTGAGCTCTGAGGTGTCACTTCTATTTATATTTATTCAATGGTTACAGTCATATTTTTATGATATCTTTCTTTTTTATAGGTAGGTACATGATATCCTTTTAATTTCTCAAATCTGAAGAAATGACCATTTGAAAATTAAAAGGATAACAAAATTGATGTACCTAAAATCACTAAAAATAGTTTATGCAACAGTTTTTTGTTTTTAATTTTACTGCTTAAAAAAAGTTTTCCGTGCGAATTTCCATCAGTAAAATTAAAAAAAGTTTTTTTTATAAAAAAAATATTTGCTTGAAAGAAAATTTCTTGAACACAATCAAATACATATTTTTAAAAATAAACGTATTTGTATATTCATTTTTCAGTAAATTTAAAATATCACGTCAATTTTCAAAATTTTTAAGTAAGTTTGAGATACCACGTGAATTTTAGTATTTTAAGCAAATCGAAAAATTCCACCTGGATTTTCAAAAGTTTAAATAATTTTCACGTGGATTTTTGTAACTCAAATGAAGTTAAAAATTTCACGTGGATAGTTCTCAATGAAATTTAAAATTTTAAAACGTTTTTTTAGTAAATTAAGTACCTACATATTTAATTCCAAAAATTTCACGTGAAATTTCAAAAGTTTTAATTATTTAAAAAAATTCATAGTTCATAGTTTTAACCTTTTTCTTTTAATTTAAAATTTCTTGTGAATTTTCGAGAAATTTCTAACTGAGTTTTCAAAAAAAAACACCGAACTTTAAAAAAACACGTAATTTTAATATTCCAGGTTATTTCTCAAGAAATTACCTCGTTTAATATTTTTCACGTGAATTTTCAAAAAAAACACGGAACTTTAAAAAACACGTAGGTTTCAAAAAACTTACTTAGTTTTACTAGTCTAGGTGTATTTCCAAAGAATTAGAACATTTTATAAATTTCACGTCAATTTTCCAAAAACACGTCGTTTTATTGCTCACTGTTTTTATATTTTACGGGTATTTTAAGAATTCTTGGATTTTCAAGTCCTAAACAGATTTTAAATACCACGTGAATTTTCAAAAGAATTTAATAATTTTAAATTTTCACGGTGATTTTCATGTTTCTTAAGTAAATTAAGACTTTGACGTGAATTTTTAAAGTTCTTAAGTAAATTCAAAATTTCACTTTAATTTTCAATAGAATTTAATAATTCTAAAAATTAACGTGAATTTTAAACATCTTCAATAACTCACGTTTCAATTTGAAAATGTTACTTGAATTTTCAAATACCTAACTGAAAAAAAAATTTTTAATTTACTTCAATTTTCCATAGCAATATTTTTTATGTCGACTTTCAATAATTTTAAAGTATCACGTAAGTATAAACCACTACGTGAAATTAAAAAACAATTGATAAAATATTAAGAAATTCCTTTTATAATTTTTTCAATTTTCAAGAAAAAATAAAATTAAAAATATTTTTCTATGTGCAAAGTCACGAAGTGCATACGGGGCTTTTGCTTGAAAAATTTCAAAACAAAATCGTTTTTCTTCACGAATTTTCATTGCCCATTCCTTACCTACCTAGCAAAAAAAATTCAAATAATTCCCCTTTGCAAAAAAGAAATGAAGAAAAAAGTCTTTTTTCCTAACTCCCTCCAACTCCCATAAATTTCCATTCCAATTTTATATATCGTTCTCTATCTTCTGTTATTTCCTAAACACTCATATTTATTATTCTTTCTCTTTGTGACTACCCCACTTTCAAGTCTACACTCGTCTCCACATCAGGTTGGAAAAAGCTTCCGTCCATCTCATCAGAGGTCGCGTCGTTCGTTCCTCTCCATGATAGTACTATTCCATTTCATATACAATGCTTATCGTCAAACGCGTTTCTTCTGGCTTTAGACCGGTTCTGTTCGCGTCGTCATTGTATATAGATTTATATATATATATTTATATAAATTCATATACAATGGCGTCGTCGTGGAAAGCCAACGGAAATTTGGAGTGACAATGGTACCAATTTTTATGGTGCAAAACGCAAGCTGTTGGCACAGAACGCCAACGTCCAAACTTTTGTTAACTGAAACAATTTATCTGTGTTTTCGAGTTACAAAATCCTTTATTAAATAGAATTTTATTAAAGTAAATTATACATATTAATTTTATATTACTTACATCTGTCTGGTTACAATATCATTTCATTACTTCGTTAATGGAGAATAAACTTAAAATGGCAACCGGAAAAGGTTCAATTTAAACATGTGGTTGACATTTAGTAAATTAAGAAAGATAATACAGGGTGGATATAATAATTTACGATGTAGGTTCACACCTGACATCTGCTAACACTCCCCCTCGGTATGTCCAGACTTATTCATCTTCCCTGCTGAGGTGGTAACATCCAGCACAGCCAGCTTAACTGAAGGTCTGATGTAAATGCCAGAGCGTGTAAAAACAGTTGCACTTCGGACTTGCCCGTCTTTTGCAACTTTGGTTTGAATAACACGACCCTTCAGCCAACAATTTCTAGGGCTATTCTGGTCCACAATAAGGACTATATCACCTTCTTTTATAGCTTCGACTGGTGCAAACCATTTGGACCGACGTGTTATGGTAGGGAGATATTCACTTACCCATCGCTTCCAGAAGTGATCCGCGTACTGCTGTGATGTTTGCCAATTTTTTTTCACTACTTTAACATCATCGTCGAATACTACTAAAGGCTTCATTCCATTTTATGACCCCAGTAGGAAGTGGTTTGGGGTGAGTGCTTCTTCATTTTCGCTGTCGATCGGAAGATATGTAAGCGGGCGAGAATTAACGATATTCTCAACTTCTAACATCATGCTTCTTAATAACTCGTCGGTAGGATTTCGCGTTGGCATAATTTTGTAGAAAACTGTTTTTATTGAGCGAACCAGTCGCTCCCAACACCCTCCCATGTGCGGAGAACTTGGTGGATTGAAACTCCATTTCGTTCTAGGAGAGGTGAACGTTTCCATCAATTTAAGTTTATCGACGTTATTAAGTGCTTCTCGCAGCTCTCGTTCCGCACCCTTGAAGTTAGTGCCATTGTCACTAAATATTTCGATGGGAGTTCCTCGACGAGCCATAAAGTTTCGAAGAGCGAGTATGCACGAACCTGCAGACAGGCTGTGTGCGATCTCGATGTGGACGGCTCTGGTGGTAAGCATTGTATATATAGGACTTGAAAATCCAAGAATTCTTAAAATACCCGTAAAATATAAAAACAGTGAGCAATAAAACGACGTGTTTTTGGAAAATTGACGTGAAATTTATAAAATGTTCTAATTCTTTGGAAATACACCTAGACTAGTAAAACTAAGTAAGTTTTTTGAAACCTACGTGTTTTTTAAAGTTCCGTGTTTTTTTTGAAAATTCACGTGAAAAATATTAAACGAGGTAATTTCTTGAGAAATAACCTGGAATATTAAAACTACGTGTTTTTTTAAAGTTCGGTGTTTTTTTTTGAAAACTCAGTTAGAAATTTCTCGAAAATTCACAAGAAATTTTAAATTTCTTTGAGAACTACGAAAAATCCACAGCAAAATTAAAAGAAAAAGGTTAAAACTATGAACTATGAATTTTTTTAAATAATTAAAACTTTTGAAATTTCACGTGAAATTTTTGGAATTAAATATGTAGGTACTTAATTTACTAAAAAAACGTTTTAAAATTTTAAATTTCATTGAGAACTATCCACGTGAAATTTTTAACTTCATTTGAGTTACAAAATTTCACGTGAAAATTATTTAAACTTTTGAAAATCCAGGTGGAATTTTTCGATTTGCTTAAAATACTAAAATTCACGTGGTATCTCAAACTTACTTAAAAATTTTGAAAATTGACGTGATATTATAAATTTACTGAAAAATGAATTTACAAATACGTTTATTTTTAAAAATATGTATTTGATTGTGTTCAAGAAATTTTCTTTCAAGCAAATTTTTTTTTTATAAAAAAACTTTTTTTAATTTTACTGATGGAAATTCGCACGGAAAACTGCTTTAGATCAAATTGAGCTAATTGCTCAGTCCCCTTAAGGGTTTTGGCTCACTTTTCAAAAAAAAAGTCCGTTGAATTCAAAAATTGAAAACAAATATAGATTTTTTGTATAAAAATGCCTGTTTCGACTCACTTTCAGTGTATATCGGTCTAAATATAACCTTTTGTGGCTTTTGGCATTCAAATTCTATAAATTAATTATTGTTTTCGCTGAAAAAAAAAGTAAATTCAACTAAAAAGTATAAGCGCATCCTAAATGTAGATAGTGCGTACGCGCCGAACTTCTTTTGAGTTGGTACCCAGTTTTGACGTTTTGGTGACAGATCAAAGAAGTAAAAAAAAAATTGACAATTCAATTATTATTATTCTAAATTTGCGTACATTAGTTTTCAATCAATTAAAGTTTTCAGTTTTTGTTTGCGGTGAATCTGGAAAATACGGAAAGATTGCCGAAATTGGCCAAGGAATATTTGGGTAAGTGCTTCAATATCCTACAATTAAAATCAGAATATATATTTACTGTAACTTATATTCCTAGTGAAGTGTTTAAAGCTCGGGAAAAGAAGAGCAACAAGTAATTTTTGGCCATGAAGAAAGTCCTCATGGACAAAGAAAAAGATGGTGTAAGTAAAGTGTATTGTAAAAATAACTCATGATGGTGTTCCTACTAATATTATATCTGTTTTCTAGTTTTTGCAACTCCTAAAACACGGTAAGTAATTTCTCTATGATGCTGCCTACCTTCATTTCGATCTCTACAATCTGCTTTTTAGGCAACACCAGCGCCACCAAAAGAGAGAGAAAGGTAACTTAAAATCGTGTTCCATAGTACTACTATAGTTTCTATATACAATGCACATGCCCACTCAATTTGTTTTCTGTGTGTATCCACGAACGTAATTCTTTTTTCCGCTCGTGTAACCAGGCACTTATTCGCATCGGTTTCGCATTGATTTGGGTAGGCCTTAAGTTTTAGTTTCTGCTTATAATTATTCTAATTTTTCTAGAATATGCTTTGTAAAGTAATGTTCTTCAGTGAATTAGATAGTTTAAGTTGTTAACTATGGACTTAACAGCCTTCTTTGACTGATTATTGTACTTACCATAAAACCTCTAAAAAAAAGTCATAGTAATTTTAACAATTTTTTTTTTTTGGTTGAAATACACATTTTTGTTATTATTAGGCAAAAAGCTCATTCCGCGATTTTTTTTTTGTTTATACATGATTATTATAATGGACAAATATTCATCGTAATTCATCAGGCGTACGACTTCAATAAGTCTGTTTGGTTACTTTTGTAGCACGAAGTATTTAATCTGTCAAATTCTTGAAAAGAGGGGAAAATTCTCTCAGAGAGAGTACAACTTATCGCAAAGTAACCAAACACTTTTGTTTCACTTTGTGCAGGAACGTCAGTATGATATCTCACTTTTTATATATAAACTATAGTACTCTCCATAGAGAAAGTACTCTCATGGTGGAAGTCGAATGGGGCGACATCTAAAGTGTCTGCGCAACCCCTACTCTTTTTTTTGCGGAGAGCTTATGGAGGTTTTAAATGATATTTATTGATATTTTTTGGATGCAATAATCCAAAAACTAGTCTCCTCTTACCCCTACCACCAATTTTCGAAGCTTAAAGACTCCCCAAATCGGATTTTACACCTCAAATTTTGCAGCGCCACCACAAGGCTCCGTGCAACCCTAAAAAAACTCGCCATGATAGTGCTATAGCATTGTATATAAATTTGCATAGTACTCTCATGAACACGTTCCACACGTCAGCCACCTAGCGATCACACCCCTAACTAATTTTCTGGTTGCTGTTTCTGTGTATATACAAGTGCGCCCTCAGACGACCACACCCCACAACACAAAAACCATCGTGATGATAGTACTATAAGTTTTAATATACAATGGCTATAGTTTATATATACAAAGTATCTCAGTATGAATCTTTTTTGTGAAATTTTGATTTATTTTTAAAACCGAAATGTCTTGAAAGTATTTTGATTGTGGTGTCGGAAATTTTGAATTCGTCGACATCCAGTGGATCATTTTTAATTTTACATCGAACACCTCAGAGCTAGAAATGTTATCAGCTGATCAAATGATATCAAATGATAACAGCGGATACGAATTTTGACAGCTCTAATTTTTCGCTCTAAGAAAAACGGGTCGGTTGGAGTGCGTCCAGAGCTCGCTCAGAGCTAACATCGAACACAGAACAAAAAAACTAGAGCGAAAAAAGAGCTATATAAAACGCTTCAGAGCGAATTCAGGGCGACCTAGGGCGACCCATTGCTTACATCGAACAAACCTAATGACACAAATGGCAGTTGCTAATTTTGACAGTTATCAAACTCCTTGCACTCGGAAATTCTTGTAGCAGAAAGTTGCAAGTTTTTTCGTGGAGGGGAAATTTTTTACTCTCTCGTTGTGCTCTTGTTGCAACTTTCTTGAGTTAACAAACAGGAATTTGTGAAACGTTGTGCGACGTCGTGTAGGTTTTCGCCAAAACATCGGTTTTCGATGAAAACCTAATCGAAAACACAAGTTTTCGCATACATTTTTTGTAGCTTCAGGTTTTCATAAACTACAAGTTTTATATAAAACCGGTCGAAAACTTGTGGAAACTCATAGATGAACTAAATCAAACACACTTATGGAATATTCAGCGCCCAAAAATTGACAAGAAAGAAATTGATGGAATGCTTTCAAAAGAAATTAAAAACAGCTGACTGTAAATATTATTTGAGTTTTTGTTTTGTTGATAAAATTTTTGTGATAAGTAATTTTTTTCTTCTGAATCTCATGTAAGAGTTTTCAGATAAGAAAAAGAAGTTTAACAAAATATTTATGTTTTCTTCAATTTTCTTTTTATGTATATAAATTAGTTTAATTTGTTAATCATTCATTTATTGTTGCAAATATGTGAACACAAATAAGCTTTTAATTTTTTAATACAAAATTTGACAGTAGTGTTGTCAAAAAATTGAAATGACAGACGAAAACATGTAATATGCAGTGTGAACGCATTTCGTGTTTTCGAAAACTTTTAGCTCAAAACCGCGTTTTGAGTGCGGTGTGAATAGGCTATAGAGTATATATAATATGGAGTGCTTGTTCCTATATCAAATACATTGTAACGCCAGAAGCACAGATAGGGGGCGCTTGTTTCTACTTTCTTACAGTTTCGGGAAGCACCAGCGCGGACCTGTCAAACTTCGATCATAGTTTTTTTTGTATTTTTTTGAAGAGGGATGGAAATTAAAAAAATTTAATTTAAATTTAATTAATTTCTGGAGAAGGATAACCACTAATCAGTGGGGATAACGCACTTTTATTCGAGGTCCGCGCTTTTGCTTCCCGAAATTAGTGAAACTAGCGCTCCCTACAAAAGCTTCACGTTTGAAATTGAACAAGCACTCCATGTTATATATGCTCTAAGGACGTCATACGACGTTGTACGAAGTTTGTGTAACCAAACAGACCTAAAATCAAAATTGACAGTTTCTATTCTTATAGAAATAAAATATTAAACATTTTTATAAACAACGTGGACGTGCTCATTTTTTGACTTTTGCGTTTAAAAGTATTACCTTACTTTTATTTTAATTGTATTAAAAAGAATTATTATAATAATACCAATAATGTAAGCATTATTTAATCATATAAATTATATACTCAAGCAATTCTTTCTAAAAAGGCGTGATTTCTTCAAACCCGCTACAAGTGATGATTCCGATGACAGTTTAGGTTTAATCGACGATGGTCCTGTAGCCATTGCAGATTTCGCCAGCGATTCAGATGCCTCGCTCAACATAAGTGATGATGATGAATCCGACTTTAATCCCGACGAAGATTCAGATGATTCCGATGACGAAGACATGCCAATATTGCCAGTTGCTGGTTCGCCTTCATCCCAAAATATTGCCAACAACGATGACAAACCAAGTAGTTCCGCAGCATTAGAAGAAATTAACGAAGATGAAGATGAAACAGTGCGCGCTATTATTGCAGCCATTAAAAAGCCTCGTACCTCACCACCTGAAATTAAGCTGGACGACTTCATTGCCGACATATGCTTCAGTCCAGAGGAAGATATTATTGCGATAGCTACAATCACAGGTGATGTTCATCTGTACAAATATGCCAACGAAGAGAACACACATTTAAAGACTATCGAAGTTCATACAAAGGCATGTCGCGATGTTGAATTCACAGAAGATGGTAGATTTCTTGTGACAGGTTCGAAGGACAAATCAATTATGATCACAGACATTGAGAATGAAAAACTTAAACAATTTTATGATGGAGCACATGAAGATGCCGTCAATAAGTTGTTAATCATCGACGAAAATATATTCGCTAGCGGTGAGTTATCGGACTTAAAAAAGAAAATAGATCAATTTTAGTTCTAAAAGTGGGAATATCTGCGTCAAAAAATTTATTTAATTTTGAAAAAAGGCTATGCCCGTTCCCGTGTTTAAAATTCTGCTTCAAATTCCAAAGATTCAGATTCTGGGCACCAAAAACTGTTTAATTTTGAAATGCTATCCTATCCTAAATAATTTTGCAAAATATCACAATTTTTTCTACGTCTTTTCCAACTCGCTTTCGGGACGGCTGTTACAGCGGATCTTGATCTACATATGTATCTCCTATTACACAGGTCGACAAAAAAATTATTTTTTTTTTGTTTCTGTGTTGAAGTGGCGATTTTCTCAATCCTGGTATTGAATTCTATATAACTGCATCTTTTTTTTTTTTTAAGTTTGTTTCTGCACCTATTACAATGATAAATAAATATTATGGGTTTTCAACCAACTCTAAGGTTTAAGTGTTCTCGGCAAGAGTAAGATAACTGTAGCGCTAAGAAATGATAACGGTTTTTGTAGAACACTTCTACAAGTATTTTTTTACTATGACAAGGGGGGTCTATTTCCCCCCGTTTGGGCGGGAGGGGCAAATTCATTAAAAAAACTACTAAAAATGGAAAAAAAATATTAAAAAATAACGGTAATACCTACAATTAAGTTTTATACTTTTTTTTAAAGATAATACTCTATTCTATTACCCAGTTTTTAAATCAAGCAAAATCTATGCATAGTTTTTGAAAAAACTAGTTTCAAACTCAAAATTTGATCAAAATTAATTTTTTTTCGCAAAAAATCAATTCGGGTGCTTCCGCCGTCTTACCTTTTGAGTTTACCGGTATATAACCAATGACATTTTTGTAGAAGAGAGTTGGGGCAATAATTTTATAGTACATTGTTTTTTGATGTTTTGAAATTTTTCATCATCTTTTGCATTTAAAAGAACAAAAATAAAATTGAAATTTTCTTTCAATCAACTTTTTTATATTGAAGGCGTGGCCCCACCGCCATGGGTTCTACACAGAATGTAGCCTCAAGTCTCATGGTAATTTTAAGCCCTTAACCTTGAGGATCGAACGAGTAAAATCAAAGTTATGATTTATTTAGTTAATTAATATCAATTTTTATCAGTTATCTCCCTTTAATCCATAATATCAAAATTCTAGCTATAAAAACAAACTTTTTCAGGTAAAATTTTTTATAATTAGTAAGTGATGTAGGAGCAACAAGAAAATCATATCAAGAACCCAGAAACAATAATAGTGTTGACCTGTGTTATTGTAGTTTCAACTAAGAATTGCTTTTTTCAAGATGGAAATAACGTTAATAAAATGTACAAGCTAAAATTTCGTATTACCTCCCTGTATTTTCACGAGGCTTATTTTGAATTCAAAATCCGGATTAATATAATTGTTAAAAATTTGGGTTTTTACTAATTTATTCTTATATCAATCGTATTATACAAAATTCGCTTTATTTAGGTGACGACAGTGGAACAGTTAAACTCTGGGATTCAAGAACTAAAGATCCAATATTTTCGCTTAAAGAAGTAGAAGATAGTATTCTATCTATGCTTACGAACGAAGCAAAAAAGCTACTCTTAGTCGCTAGTGCTGATGGTTATTTAACAACATTAAACTTATCCGCCCGGTAAGTTATTGAATTTAATTTTTTTTGGTTGTGCCATAGTATGTATATATTATTTTATAATTTCAGAAAATTGTTCGTGCAATCTGAACCTTATGAAGAAGAACTCACATGTATGGGAACATATCGTGGTGATTCTAAATTAATTGTTGGCACATCAAAGGGCCGCATTTACACATACAATTGGGGCCAGTTCGGATATCATTCAGATATGTACCCGGGAGTTAAATCATCAATGAGTGTTATGATTCCCGTGACAGACCGAATTGCATGTGTTGCGGGCGAAGACGGTATTTTGCGTGCCGTTCACATAGCTCCATTCAAAACATTGGGAGTTGTTGGACAACATAGTCTTCCTATTGAGTCATTGGACATTAGTAATAATGGTAATTTACTGGCCTCAAGTTCACACAACAATGACGTTCGCTTCTGGAATGTTACGTACTTCGAAGGTTTTGCTGACATCAAGTATAATCAAAAGCACAATGCACATAGAGAGAATCGTCATAATTTGCCATCGTCCAAGTACACAAATGCATCTGACTTTTTCTCTGATCTAGCTGGTGGTGGAGACGATTAGATTTTTGGTTTATACATATACATACTTATTATTTTTTATATTTTAAAAAAATAATTAAAACACATCTTGCAAAAACAAAAAATAACTGGCATGGATAATTTGTGAGTGTCCAGAAATACACACTTAAATATATCCCCAATTTAAAAAAGGAAAGAATATCTGCTCAGAAATATTGTTCTACATTTTGTACGATTCCTAGATAAATTGCAACTGTTTAGATATCGAGTACGTTCTTTCAGTCCTTATTTAATGACTTTCTATAGATAACGTGTGCGATTCAATGATAGCTATTAACGGTCTCTTATTGGGAGTACTTTAAAGTTTTAATATGGGAATGTTCTATCATTAAATTTCCGTATGGCGTTATTTTTTAATAATAAAGACTAAACAAGTTTATCATGAAATGTATTTACATTTAAATTAAATTTTATGTGATTTTTTTTTCAAGCTTTAACATGAATATTTCTTAACTCTTGTCTTCTCCAACTAATGGCAGGACAAAAAATTGTATGTATACCTGTGCTTCATCACTCGAATAAATCATAAAATGCAATTCCAATAGTCCACTAGAATCCGTCTTAAGAGCAATCTTAGAAGAAGCAGAGAGTGCCTTTAGAGTCAGACGAATATGTGAGCACTTATAACGCGTTACAGTATATCCTCTGCAATTAAACATCAGCATCATATCACTAGTTTTGGCTACTTCAATATTAGACTCAGATTGCATGACACCAATTGTAGCTATACGAAAATGCGGTTCTTTGGGTGACAAAGTAATTTCTAATTCATCTGCTGTTTTATCGATTTCAGAAAATATCTGTGCCATATCTGGCCCACGAATGAAAACTATATTATAACTTGTACTGTTCTCGTTCAAGGAATACTCAGTTGATTCTTCGAAATGTGATGTTTTAATTGAACATTCTGTTAAAACATCTTCATCGGCATGGTCTTCGATTACCAAAATTAATGGAGCTCCTTCGCCCTTGTAGAACATTTTCATTCTGCAATCACTTCCAGCGAACAAACCAATGCATTCAACAAGTATATCCATGTTGACGCTAAAATTGTATTCACCATCGAGACAAAATTCTTCGAAGACTTCTTTGGTTATGAAAAGACTGGCTTGGATACTTTTTGCATTGTCTGTCATAATGCGAAATCCATTTTCGTTGATCTGAAATTTTGCAGTCTAAGAAAAAAAAAGAAACGTTAAAAATAATTTACTTTTTTTTTAGCTTGTATGTATGTTTGTGAAACCAAATATATTTGGTGGCGCGGCGCGAAAGTCCAAGAAAAACTGTGCTCGGGAAACTATTTTTCTTTGATTTTTGAAATTTGCTTCTGAAAGTGAGAGATGACTCAATCGAATGAAGTCGTCCAAGATGGCTTCCAACTATCGATTACGATAATAATTTTCAAGTAGTCCATAATTTTTTTCTATTTGGGATCCACTATTACCTTGCAAAATTTCACCAGAGCAATGATCAAACGAATTAAGAAATAAGGCACTTCTCATAGAACCAACGAGGTTTTAAACAAGATAATAATTATTATTAATCCCATTTTTTCTGTATGGAGCAAAAGCATGGACATTGAAAGGAAAGCATGAAAATCAGTTTGGCTAGTTTAAGAGAAACATTTCTCGACCTGTTGAGGAAGCTTAAAATACAGCGTATGGACATCAATTGCACCAAAGGCAATATTTATAGAGAAATAATCTAATTATTTTTCATGAATTTAATTTACATCATCATTCATTCTAATTTTTTTTTCGAGAACAGTATTTTTATGAAGATAATAATTTTTATAATTTCGATTAGATCTACATGATACATACATACATGTATGCATTCTTACCTCTCCAAAACTAATAGCCTTCATTCCCGAATACAATGCTTTCACTTTATCCAATCGTGCAGCAAACTTAAAATTCGAATACTGTGTTTGAGTTAACATTTTAAGATTCTTCAATATACCTTTCTCGTACAAAATCTTTGAATTGAGCATTTTGTTAGTATTTGGCGGCAATTTGATTCTGTATAAAATTGAATTTATGTCTCTGAAGAATTTCAATTTTGAATTTGTTCAAAATTTTAGCCAATCGTGCTGCTATGACATGTTCACAGGTGTAGCAACTTGGTTCTACTGCTTTAAGAATTTCTTCTTTAAAAAATGTACAATGACAAAAGTTGATTTCGGGGAAAAGTTTATAAACTGATTGAGATGACCAACCGCTAGCGATTTCAATCAATTCATTTGGTGAGTTTTCCTGGCGGTAGGATGTAATTGAATGTGTGTCGATGATGTGAAATGCTTTAATGAGGACTTCTTCTTGGAAAAGGGCATTCAATTCTATGTATTCTTGACTAGTTACTGAAAAGATAAATATGTATACATTTTACAAGAAAGTAAACAAATCTCAAGTTATACATAGACATAAAAGAAGATTGTAATAGTGGCATTTATTTGCAAAAGAAAATTTTAAAAACAAAATTTCGATTTTTACTTGCACAAATGCACAATGTTAACGTTCCTAAATTTAAATTTTTTTTTTTTAAATAAAAGTGCATGAAAATAAAATAGCAAAATTGACAAAAAGCCGGAAAAAAATAAACAAACGTCAAAAAGAGGAACAATTTAGCAATGAAACTGTATTGCGCACCTATATAGTACTACTATGGGAACACGATTTTAAGTTACCTTTCTCTCTCTTTTGGTGGCGCTGGTGTTGCCTAAAAAGCAGATTGGAGAGATCTAAATGAAGGTAGGCAGAAAGAATATAGAATAATTTATAGAGTGAGAGGAATAATTATTTTGATTCTGACAGCTGCTGACAACAATTAGGCAGGGTAAAGGAGATAGGTGAGTCAGCTGATGGGTGTTAAGGCAACAAGGGGAAAATGAAAAGAATTTATTGGGCTGTGGATTTATTCAACGGTTTTTTTCATTTTTCATATAATGTATGTAGAAGTATACATATAGCTACATTATTTTCAATTTTCAAATAATTTCGTATATTTTATTTGATTTTGTGAGATTTGAGATATTATGAGAGCTATGTTGCAAATTTTCATGTCTTACAGATACATTTAAACTTTTTTTTCTTGCTAGTGGTAGAATTGTACTATACGTATTTGGTTTTCGTGAACTATGTACGTTGCGAAGTTTCATGTTTTACAGAAACATTTATATTTTTTTTCTTGCAAGTGATAGATAGAATTGTACAATAGGTCATATTTTTATGATATCTTTTTTTATTTCTTTTTTATAGGTACATGATATCCTTTTAATTTCTCAAATCTGAAGAAATGGCTAGATATTTGAAATTAAAAGGATAACAGAATTGATAGTTTAGCAACAATTTTTTTGTTTTGAACTTTTCTGTTAAAAAAAAAGGTTTCTGTACGAATTTTCAGCAGTAAAATTTAAACAAAAAATATCGCATCAATTTTCAAAATTTTTAAGTAAATTTGAGATACCACGTGAATTTTAGTATTTTAAGCAAATTGAAAAATTTCACCTGAATTTTCAAGTTTAAATAATTTTTACGTGAATTTTTGTAAATCAAATAAAGTTAAAAATTTCACGTGGATTTTTGAAAATCAAAATCTTGGATTTTCAAAAACAAATTATAAATACCAAGTGAATTTTCAAAAGAAATTAATAATTTTAAATTTTCACGGTGATTTTCATGTTTCTTAAATAAACTAAAAATTTCTCGTTAATTTTCAAAAGTTTTAAGTAAACTTTAAATTTCGTAAGAATTTTCAAAAGTTAAAAGTGAATTTAAAAATATCACGTAATCGGAAATCTACGTGAAATTTGAAAAAAGTTAATAAAATATTTATAAATTCCTTTCATTCTTACTTCAATTACAAATCAAAAAATAAATAAATCCTCTTAACAATATTTTGGTATGTACCAAGTGGCAACCCTTCACATTTGTTCATACATGCCTTTGCTGGCCTTGTGCTATACAATTTTCGTATTTCCTCTACCCAAATAGAAAAGAATTCATATATTTCCCCTTTGTAAAACAGACAAAGATTGAAAAATCAGCAAGATTCCTAACTCCCTCCAACTCCCATAAATTTACATTCCAATTTTATACATCGTTCTCTATCTTCTGTTATTTCCTAAACACTCATATTTATTATTCTTTCTCTTTGTGACTACCCCACTTTCAAGTCTACACTCGTCTCCACTTCAGGTTGGAAAAAGCTTCCGTCCATCTCATCAGAGGTCGCGTCGTTCGTTCCTCTCCATGATAGTACTATTCCATTTCATATACAATGCTTATCGTCAAACGCGTTTCTTCTGGCTTTAGACCGGTTCTGTTCGCGTCGTGGAAAGCCAACGGAAATTTGGAGTGACAATGGTACCAATTTTTATGGTGCAAAACGCAAGCTGTTGGCACAGAACGCCAACGTCCAAACTTTTGTTAACTGAAACAATTTATCTGTGTTTTCGAGTTACAAAATCCTTTATTAAATAGAATTTTATTAAAGTAAATTATACATATTAATTTTATATTACTTACATCTGTCTGGTTACAATATCATTTCATTACTTCGTTAATGGAGAATAAACTTAAAATGGCAACCGGAAAAGGTTCAATTTAAACATGTGGTTGACATTTAGTAAATTAAGAAAGATAATACAGGGTGGATATAATAATTTACGATGTAGGTTCACACCTGACATCTGCTAACACTCCCCCTCGGTATGTCCAGACTTATTCATCTTCCCTGCTGAGGTGGTAACATCCAGCACAGCCAGCTTAACTGAAGGTCTGATGTAAATGCCAGAGCGTGTAAAAACAGTTGCACTTCGGACTTGCCCGTCTTTTGCAACTTTGGTTTGAATAACACGACCCTTCAGCCAACAATTTCTAGGGCTATTCTGGTCCACAATAAGGACTATATCACCTTCTTTTATAGCTTCGACTGGTGCAAACCATTTGGACCGACGTGTTATGGTAGGGAGATATTCACTTACCCATCGCTTCCAGAAGTGATCCGCGTACTGCTGTGATGTTTGCCAATTTTTTTTCACTACTTTAACATCATCGTCGAATACTACTAAAGGCTTCATTCCATTTTATGACCCCAGTAGGAAGTGGTTTGGGGTGAGTGCTTCTTCATTTTCGCTGTCGATCGGAAGATATGTAAGCGGGCGAGAATTAACGATATTCTCAACTTCTAACATCATGCTTCTTAATAACTCGTCGGTAGGATTTCGCGTTGGCATAATTTTGTAGAAAACTGTTTTTATTGAGCGAACCAGTCGCTCCCAACACCCTCCCATGTGCGGAGAACTTGGTGGATTGAAACTCCATTTCGTTCTAGGAGCGGTGAACGTTTCCATCAATTTAAGTTTATCGACGTTATTAAGTGCTTCTCGCAGCTCTCGTTCCGCACCCTTGAAGTTAGTGCCATTGTCACTAAATATTTCGATGGGAGTTCCTCGACGAGCCATAAAGTTTCGAAGAGCGAGTATGCACGAACCTGCAGACAGGCTGTGTGCGATCTCGATGTGGACGGCTCTGGTGGTAAGCCACCTTTTTTCACTCCTTCTGAGAATGGATACGTTTATTGGACCAAAGTAGTCGATTCCAGTAAATGAAAAGGGTCGAGTGAACGGTGATAATCGCGCTCTGGGTAACTGGGCCATCATTGGTTCACGAGGTTTCGCATTCTGGTTTTTGCAGTCTTGGCACTTCTTCTTCCTCATAGAATGAAATGCGGTTCTTAACTGTGGTATTTGATACATTTGACGAATTTCATTGATAGCTGTCTCATGATTTTGATGATGGAATTTGCAATGTATGTCCATCATAATAAGGTAAGTTATTTGATGGTCTCTTGGAAGTATGATTGGTCTCTTGAAGTCATCGTTTGATTCTATAGAGAGGTCAATTCTACCTTTCGCTCGAATGATGTTATGATCGTCAAGATATGGACACAAATTATAGATAGGGCTGCTTTTTTCTAAAGGTCGATTGGAGATCAGATCTGCTAGCTCTTCTTGGTAAGTAATACGTTGAGCTTCTCTCATCAGCACATACCATGCTTTTTTCAATTCTTCTCTTTTTAAGATTCCAGAAGTTCGTTTATATTTTTCTTCTTTTTTAATTTTTAGGTTGTTCATATATCTGATAATGTAGGCTGTATGTACTTCGTAGCAGTCGGTTCTAGCATGAAAAGTTGTCTGGTTGCAAAATATTCTCTTGAGATTTGACGTGGACGTGGGCGTGAACATTCATATACTGAGTCTTCAACTCTTCAACGGTTTTGTCTTCAGAGCACACTTCTTTCGGCCAATTGTCAGAAGAAAGCTTCAGGAACTCAGGCCCGTTGAACCACCTGCTCTTTGATGAGAATTCAGGAACATTCTTCCATTTAGTTGCTTCGTCTGCAACGTTGATCTTTGTTGAAACCCAACGCCACTCTTTTATATCTGTGAGATCTAAGATTTCGCTGACTCGACAGGCAACATATTGCCTGTAACGCCGATGATCTGAGCGAAGCCAACTTAGAACATTTCTGGAGTCGGACCAAAATACGCGCTGAGAAAAATTGAGAGTATGCGAGTCAGTTACTGATTTTGCAAACCGGGCACCTAGAATAGCAGCTTGAAGCTCAAGACGAGGAATAGATAAGTTTTTAAGGGGTGCAACTCTTGTCTTCGCACCTATTAACGTACATTCCACATGACTGCCATATGAACTCCTCACATATGCCACGGCTGCGAAACCATTTTCGCTGGCATCGACGAAGATGTGAAGCTGCCGTTCTACTGTGTCTTCAGTCGCATTCAACATATAACATCTAGGTATGTTTAGGTTTTCAACAGCGGGCAATAGATGTACCCATTTTAGCCACTTTTCAAACTCAGGATCTTGTATTGCTGTATCCCAATCGATTTTCGAGCGCCATATGTCCTGCAATAAGATTTTGACAAACATAAGAAAATGTGCCAAGAGACCCAGCGGATCAAAAATAGTCATTAAGATCTTCAAGACTTCTCGCTTTGTGGGTCTTCGACCATCGAAAAGAACTTCTCTTTGTTGTGCATTTTTTGTTAGTTTGTAGGTGAAGCTGTCATTTGAGGTGGACCACCACATACCCAAAACCTTTTCGGTGGTAAGCTCAACATCAAAATTCAAGTTTTTACTTTCAGTGAGCTCAGATTGTAAGGCTTGAAGTACCACGGGTGAATTTGAAATCCAATTTCTGATGTAAAAACCTCCTTGCTGATGGATGTACCGAATTTGCTTTGCTAAGTTAATAGCCTCTTCTTCTGTCGCTACACTGTCCATGAGATCATCGACGTAATGATTTTGTTAGATTGATTGTACTGCACGAGGGAATTCTTCAACGAAGTCGTCAGCATTTTTATTCTTGGTATATTGGGTGCAGCACGGAGAACAGCTAGCACCGAAAGTCATAACAGACATAGCGTAGACAACGGGCGGTTCTTCGGAGCTGCGACTCCACAGGAATCTTTGGCAGGATTGATCCTCTTTTCTTATGCGGATTTGGTGGAACATTTCCATTATGTCTCCACAGATGGCTATTCTCTCTTCTCGGAACTTGAAGATTACGGATACTAGTGACGTCAATTGATCTGGACCTTTGAGAAGAAAGGAGTTTAGTGAAACACCCTCGACTGTGGCCGCTGCGTCCCAAACAATTCTCATCTTACCTGGTTTATTCGCGTTAAACACAGGAAATATTGGCAAATACCAAAAACGCCCATTTTTATCAAGTAATTCTCTATAGGATAACCTACATACATACGTGCATAACCCTTAGTGACATACTCGTTTATTTTCTTACTAAGTTCCTTTTCTAATTCCGGCTCTCTCTTCATTCGTCTATGGAGACATGCCAATCGTTTCTCAGCCATCGGATAGCTGTCGGGCATCTGAAAGTCATCGAATTTCCAGAGAAGTGTTGTTTCAAAGCGGCCATTAGTTCGCACGGTGTAAGTTTTCAATAAGTCAATTGCTCGCTGATCCTCGTTAGAAATTAGTTCTTTTCCTATATAAGATGTGCCAAAGCTATCAACAACAAAATTGTCCACCAAACGCTCTAGATTTTTATTGTCGCATTCACATATATGAAAACAATTATCGTTAGCTTCAGATTGTCGGACGGTATGTCTACTAGATAGACTGCCATGAATAACCCATCCGAGACGAGTCTTTGTTGCAATAGGTTCATGGATGCTTCCCTCTTTGCAACTTAATGGTAACCCAAGCTTCGTATTGTTTAGACCAATCAGCAAACGAGGCGAGGCATTGTTGTAAGAGTCGATTTTGACTCCTTGAAGATGTTCGTAGCGGTTTTGTAATGCTGTGGTATCCAATGACTGCTTTGGTAGACTAATGCCGGATTTACACGAATGGCAAAATGCCATTATTTCTGTCAAATTCTAGCCATTTTTCTTTAAATCGTGTAAACGCTCTAAATACTGGCAATATTTTTGCCATAAAAAAATGGCAGAGAAAAATTGGCAGAAAATATTGCCATTAATATGGCTATGTGTAAAATCTGTGCTGACGCCATTTTCCAAATTTTGCCATTCTAGAAAAAAAATGAACATGCTCATTCTTTTTTGGCAAGTTGCCATTTTAAATGTCAAGCCAAACGTCATTTTTAAAAAAGAGGAAAGTTATGGAAAAATATCAACTTATTCTTATTTTAATGGTTTAATAAGGTAAATAAATCATGGTATCTACAAAAGTAAATAGAAAATATTGCGTTAAACAGGGTAAAATTACAAGAAAAACACATTTTAATATTTTCAACGCAAGTAGCAGATTTTGGCCGCATAAAAAATATTAAAATGTGTTTTTTTTTTTGTAATTTTAACATATTTAACGCAATATTTTCTATTTAAATTTGAAGATATGATCATCTATTCATCTTATTAAACAATTAAAATAATAATAAGTTGATATTTGCTTCAGAAATAGCTTAAAAAGATTTATTCGCAGACGCAGTTCGCAGCTCATATGAATCGCACTTAAGGACTCTGCTCAAATTTGACCCAAGATACTTATAATGTGTTCCTAACTCAATTAAAAATTGAATTCAATTTAATTTATTTATTTACTTTTTGTACCTCACTTTAATATATAGATATACTAGATCCCGAAAGAGCAATGGTTTTCGTCCTTGATTCCATTTTTTTCTTGTTTTGAGTTTCTATAATACTATTGTTTTTTTTTCTTGATAATTAAAAAAAAAAATCGGTTATAATAGATCGTTTATGGCAGTCATGTAAACATAAATTTTCTGTCTTTGCCATCAAATGTTGCCAAAATAATGCCAACATTAAAATCTGCCATTTATTGAACTCGTGTAAATGCATGTCATAAATAAAATATTGCTTCCATTATTTTGCCATTTTTTTGGCAGAAATATTGGCATCTTTGCCATTCGTGTAAATCCGGCATTAGGCTTTTCACCGTATGCACGTCTGCCAATGAATACTTTTCAGATCCATTTTGGATTCCCGATATTTGAAGCTGAACTAAATGTGAATTTTTTTCAAGGCGGCAAGTGTCACCTGTCCATTTGAGGCGCAGTGGTTGAGGTTCACCTTTCAGGTTCAACTTGTTGGCTATATCTTCATCTAGGAGTGTTACCGAGGACCCATCATCTATGTATAAAGGCAAATGTTTTTATCTTAATATTGTTACCATGTAATGTCACTGGCACGATGCGAAAAAGAGACTGAAAACATTTGTCTTGCATATTATTTTCTTGATGAATTGAAACATTGGCATTAGCATTCTGATTTGTCCTTTCATTGTGAGCATAGCTATGCAGCAGCCTATGGTGATTGAAGGAACAATTGTTAATTCCACACATTGATGTTGAACTGCATTTATTTTTTTGGTGTTTGCTCAAACAACGTCGGCACAAATGGTGCTCTCTCACAGCAGACCATCTGAGTGTTCTATTGAAACCTTGGAATCGTTCACATTTTTCGACCGAGCTACAATTACCGTTGCATATGCAGCATACACTGATAGCTGGAGCGGAGGATTCTTGACTTGGCGTTTGAAAGTGATTATGAGCATTGACGAATCCTTTTCCCTTTGTGCTACGGCTAGGTTGTTTGGGCTTTGTCACTGAGAAGGATGTAAGTGGTGGAACAACACAGCTGGCTGCATCGGCGAGTCTCATCAGCCATTCATTGAAATGATAGAGGGTGCACTCTACTAACATGTACTTGTGTGATGCCCAATTGAGACGAATGTCATGAGACGAATGTCATGAGGTAACTTGTTTTCTAATTCCTGTAACAGCGACGGATGTTGTAGATATGTAGTTAGGCCGGAAGCTTCTATGGTTGCACAATAGTTCTGCACTGCTAGGGAAAAGTCCACAATACTCTCAAAATCACCTTCTTTCGGCGCTGGAGTGGCTTGAATCTTCTTGAGCACTGCTTGTATTATCACTTCAGTTCTGCCAAATTTAGTTTTCAGTGCTTTAATTATTTGGTCGACACATTGTGGTTGAACAAGAATACTTCTTACAGCGTTCAATGCATCTCCCTTTAGAGATTTTTGCAATCGCAATAAATTCTCCTCCTCAGTAAACCCACACAAATTTGTACTTCTTATGAAATTTGATATGAATACCGGGCACTCCTCAGCATTACCTGTAAAGCTTTGAAGATCTCGGGACATAAGTTGACGTGTCGCGATTTGGCTTCTGGATAATCTGAAATGGGAAGTGGTTTCTCCGAACTGTGGTTGTGTCTGATTGTGAAGAGCGGAAGAGAAAGTTTGCGGGATCTTATTTGGATGTTGTTGTTGTTCATGGCTCCAGTTGCACACGGATTGACGGCACTCGAACTTGACATATTGGGTGTTGAATATATGGTGGTCAACGACGATAATGGCACTGTATAACCTGTGGTGCGTGCTTGGAAAAATAGAGCTATGAGAGATAGGTAAGCTAAAACTATTTGACGTTGCAACGAAGGGTGCGACTGATGATGTTGTATGACGTATGGCAGCAGGATTATTGATCGTATAGGTCGGTGTTAAGGCTGCAAAAGTGTCCACGGGATTTGCTGTGGTAGCACGTGCATATAACGAAACGTTGGATGTTATTATCGGCAATGATGCAAGTTCAAAGAAACTTTGAATCGTAGTTGTCGTGATATTTGCAAAGTTATTAGCGAAATAATCCTGTTGAGCACTTTTAGTAGTAGCAGTAGTGGTTGCACATGTTGCACCTTCATTTGAGGTTATGGCTAAACACGCAGCAGCCGCGGAATTCACACCTGAAAACTTGGAACAAGGAATACTCTTACCTGAAACACAATTGACACAGAGCCAGTCTTGTTCTGCAATTAAACTCGTTACTCCAGCACAGTTGAAGTGACACCAAACTTCACAGTTGTCACAGTTGACCATGTTGTCCGCAGAATCTGGATAGTCGCAGGCACAGCAGTTGTATTCATCAGATGTTGATCTCGTAGTTTTTGATTTCGGGTTTTTCAGGCATTTTCCTGAAAGTCCTGATGATTTTAAGTTTTTTCTTGATGACGGCATCTTTGCAAACGCAATAAGTTCGCCAAGATGATTTTGTAAAATGTTGGCACAGAACGCCAACGTCCAAACTTTTGTTAACTGAAACAATTTATCTGTGTTTTCGAGTTACAAAATCATCTATTAAATAGAATTTTATTAAAGTAAATTATACATATTAATTTTATATTACTTACATCTGTCTGGTTACAATATCATTTCATTAGTTCGATAATGGAGAATAAACTTAAAATGGCAACGGAAAAGGTTCAATTTAAACATGTGGTTGACATTTAGTAAATTAAGAAAGATAATACAGGGTGGATATAATAATTTACGATGTAGGTTCACACCTGACATCTGCTAACACAAGCTAAACGAGATGTTTGAAGGTATCCTGAGTGAGCAGCATCAACGTATCGTCATTGATTATCTCGCAAAGGATAGTATATCGTGGAAGTTTCTCCCACCAGCTGCTATTCACAAAGAAATTAGCATCTCTTTTTAGTAAAAAGTGGAATTCTACTACAATTGCCTGTCAATCCATTAAAATCCAATCAATTTTTTGACAAATAGAAAAAAACAACTTAGTCAAAGAGTCAGCCGTTTTTAAAGTTTGAGCTCCAGTTTATCTTTTGGACCCGGGTCTAAATTGTCTATGAATAACATAAGCTCCAGGTTAGCTTAGAAGAAAAAAAGAAAAAACTTGTCAGACGACTATGAATATGCCCCTATATGTTCAACATCTTGCCTGTTTACAAGTTGATCTCTAGACGTCCGTCAAGTTAGCACTACATTTTTGGAAATTACCAATAGTAAGTATGCAGTTAATTGTAGCTTTCAAATACAAAGACTATAGTCATTGTGTATGAATTTGCACAGTACTCTCATGAACACGTTCCAAACGTTGTGTGATATGGCCATTGTATATAAAACTTATAGTACTACTTTGTAGTTGAAAACTATAGTACTCTCATGGTGGAAGTCGAATGGGGCGACATCTAATGTATGCTGGCAACCCTTACTCTTTTTTTTTTGCGGAGAGCTTATGGAGGTTTTAAATGATATTTATTGATATTTTTTGGATGCAATTATCCAAAAAATAGTCTCCTCTTGCTCCTACCACCAATTTTCGACGCTTAAAGACTCACCAAATCGAATTTTACACCTCACATTTTGCAGCGCCACCACCAGGATCCGGGCAACCCTAAAAAAAAAACTCGCCATGAGAGTACTATAGTTTTCATATACAAAGAGTACTATCATCACGATGGTTTTTGTGTTGTGGGGTGTGGTCGTCTGAGGGCGCACTTGTATGCACAGAAACAGCAACCAAAAAATTAGTAAGTGGTGTGATCGCTAGGTGGCCGACGTGTGGAACGTGTTCATGAGAGTTATGCAAATTCATATACAATGGACACGTTGTTGTTTGCATTGAATAAGAAATAGAGGAAGAGGCTTTTGGCACATATACAGTGTACGTGAGTGAAGTATTAAAATTAAAAAAAAAGAGAATTGCTGAGAATTAGTGTTGTGAAGTAGAAAGATTTTAAAAAAGTGAAAAACGTACTACAAAACTAATAAAAAAGTGAAATAAAAACCAATTTGAGTTGAAAATCGAAGCATATTATTATTAAAATGTAAATCAACATGAGGTGCTGCGTGAAAACTTGTTAGAACTTGTATAACCGGAAAAACAAAAAGTTTTCATTTCACAAGTAAGTTTTGGCTCATATTCCACAAAAAGTAACTTAAAGTGATGTTATTTAGCTAAATACGTTATCGTAGAATACTTTTTAATTGTTATTTCATGGTATTTTAAGATAAAAATAGCAATATTGTTCAAAATAAAAATATACTTTAATCATGTTGCACAAATGAACTTGTAATGTCAAATTAGAAATTTTAGTACAGGGACGGATAAGTTTTTGTTGGTGATGGCAAGGCGGTAAGAAACGTTAAGCGCCCGTAGTGCAAAGTTATTTCTCGACATTTTAGTTTGTATGTTTGTATGTAGTATGCATTGAAATAAATTATGATTTCGAATTATGTATTTGACTGAGGAAAATATCTGTGAGTTTTTTTTTCATTAAAATTATACATAAAACGAAAAACTATACTTTCATTTATCCATTTAAAATTCCTGTAAGAGCTAAGTTTAATTTTATTACTTCAAGTGTGTTTTGTACGATATTATAATCCAGCCAGCAATAAATCGAATAAATTTAACCAAATTAAAAAATCTTTTTTCTTTTAAGGCTTAATCAAAAACAGCTATGTTCCTTTGTATGTGACTAAGTACTTCTCAGAAGATGAAACCCATATTTCAGTACTTTTAGCTACACATGTTTTTACTAAACCACCCAGAAACAAAATCAACAAAATATTCCTTTCGGCGCCCCAGCTTTACTTCACTTTTTTCTTGGCTCTTGGCCATAGAGAAAAGACTTACGTCGTTTTCAAGTGGCAATCCGGAATTGGTTTTAGATTCGGAATCCCAATTAAACATGTTCGCACAATTTGTAAATTAAAAAATATGACATTTATCAAGTGTGACACTGTTATATCGTTTCAATTATGATTCTCTTTTTCCAAACTCTCAATTGTCAAATACTTAAGTTATGTATTCAGTCCGTTAATAACCTTTGAGCAATCAACACTTAAATATACATTTTGAATAAATAACTAATGATTACTGTATTTTATTTGAGTAACGATACAACAAGTGGCGACGAGGATAGAGCGGATTCACTAATATAAAGAAAATCAATGAGAAAAGCTTAAAAAAAAGAAGCACGCGGTTTTACAATAAAAAATAAAAAAATAAAACAAACTGCATGAATAGATTTGAATTGATATTATATAATTACATACACGAGTTAACATTACATACAGATATAGATAGATAGATAAGATTTTTTATTAGAATATTATAAATACATTTTACAAATCATGTTTTTACATATATACAAAAAAAAATCATTATGACATGGCATTTGCCGTCTGCCAGATTGACAAATTAACATAAATTAGACAAATATTGAAATAAGCTTTTATAATTATTAATGTGGATTTTGAATTAATTTAAGTGGATTATTGTTTGATAAATCAGAAATCTTCGTTCATAATTCTAGATCTATAACTTAACGCGATTTTGCAATATTTGTACAAATTGCCGACATTCATTTCATTCAGCAAGGCAACAACTTGTTCATCCGATAAGAAGTCACTTCCAAAAAAGCTCCTTCTTGTTTCCTTTAAAGTAGGGCATTTTCCAACGAAATGAATAACGTCCTCTCTTTCTTTAAGATTGCAGATACTGCACTCCAATGGTAATTCGGGTCTATGTGGTATGAAATTCAGGCTTATAAGTTCGCTTCGGAGTCTAACCATTGTTGAAATCTCGTTCACACTATTTGCATCACTGAAGTAGTTTCTTTCAGCAAGATTGTGGTTCAACCTTCTATAAATAGTTCTGAATAAGGACTAGGAAGCTTCAGCTACAAAATCTTCTCTACATTTTTCATCTACTTTCGCAATCACATCATATAAAATATCCTTGCAACTTGATATGCTTCCAACGTTTAAATTGAACTCCACGTTACATCCTTCGGCGAGGGAATTCCACTCCCTGTACCAGCTATTTTGATTTTGTACTGCTTTAAGAGCTACTTTCTTGACCAGTCGGGAATCAGGCATCTTGAAAACTTTCAGTAAGTAGTCCGCTTGCAGTTTAAGGGTTTTGACGAATAGAGGTGAAAGTCCTGTCTCTAGCATAATAACATAGTTTGGTGTGTTCAATGGCAGACGAAATACTCTTTTCACGTAGTGAGTTAGTAGTTTCTCCACTGTGAGAAACTTTTGACATCCCCAAACTTGGGCGCCGTATAAAAGAATACTCTCCGCTGCAGCTTCAAATACTTTATATTTTATACTATGTGCTATGTTGACGTTCATAAAAACTCTTTTCCATGCTATATTTATAGCTGTTTTTGCTTTTTGCAGTTTTTCTACTAGATGCTTTTCCATGTTTAAGTTGCTCGAAAAGATGACGCCTAGGTATTTGTACTCCTTGACGCATTCAATGTCTTCTCCGTTAAACACCCACTTTTCATTCGATGCGTTTCGTCCACCTCCTCTTTTAAAAATCATCACCTTGGATTTTTGAGTGTTGACAACCAAATTCCATAAACAACAGTAATTGTAAATCTTGTTTATCATAAGTTGGAGTGTTTCTGGGGAGTAAGCAAACAAGACTATATCATCCGCGAACATCAATGCTTTAATACGCTCTCCCGCAAAGTCAACTCCTCCAGGAAGGAAATCAATTAAATCATTTATGAACAGCGAAAAGAGGGTAGGACTCAGTGTGCATCCCTGCCTCACTCCTGACGAAGTTGCAAACCAATCCGAAAGTTCCGCTCCATTCCAGACTGCAGCCCGTGTTCCTCTGTACAACTCTTCGAGTATTAGGCCAAACTTCAACGAAAATCCCAGATTGTACAGTTTGTAAAATAAGGCACCTCTGTTGATCGTGTCAAAAGCTGCTTTGAAGTCGATGAAAAATACATACAATTTTTTACCCTGCATGCAAAAGCTTTCAGCCAGGCTCCTGAGGACAAGGATATTGTCGATTGTAGAGTATCCGGATCTAAAACCAGCTTGACACTCGTTAAGCACCTTTTGCGTTGTAATCCATCTTGTAAGTCGTTTATGTAACATTGTTGTGAAGATCTTATATGTTGCTTTAGAAAAGAGATTCCTCGATAGTTCGCTGCATCCAACAAGGATCCTTTTTTGTGTATCGGGAATATTACCGCATTCCTGAATTCATCTACCGGAAGATTCCCCTCAAAAACATTATTAAATAATGTTATCAGATGTTCTTTCAGTGTGACGCTTCCGTATTTGTAGAACTCTACTGGAATACCGTTTGAACCTGCCGCTTTCCCATCTTTAAGTGTCCATAAAGTTTGTTCAAGTTCCTGCATACTAAATTCTGGGTCTAAAATTTCGTTCTCAAATCGAGGAACTGCATAATGCCAGATTGCTAATGCTGTTTCGGGATTTAGTAGATCTTTGAAGTGAAGGAAAAGTGAATTTGCGCACAGTTTTTTGTGTATTACTGGTTGTTTTCCATTTAATTCCCAAGCCAGTTTCCAAAAGTCCCTAGCGTTTTTACAAGACATCAATCTGCATGCTTGTTTTTCTTCATATTTCATCTTTTTGGCTTTGCATAGCTCTTTAAATTTCCTATTGGCCTCTAAGTAGTTAGTCCTAAATGAGCTTTGGGAGGAACTCCGAAAATTTTTCAACCATGCAAAAGAAATCTTCCTAGCTTTTCGGCATTCTTGATCAAACCAAGGCTCATTTCCTGAATTCCATCCTTTTCCGCGAGGCTGCTGTTGGGGGTAAGATTCCTTTATGATTTGCTCTAACATTTGAAAGTCTGGTCTTTGATGTGCTTGTAGTCTACTATCCAGTTGTTGTCTGTATGCTGAGGCTTGCGAAATCTTCCAATTAAGTCTGGGCAGTGATTCCGGGCTAATAGTTTCATCTTCATTTGGTTGCAAGCGCCGCCTTTGGAATGTTACAACAATGGGAAGGTGGTCCGAGTACGGAAATTCTTTAACTTCTAGATCCGTAACCAGTGACTCCCAGTCTTCACCAAGGATTGCATAATCAATCAACGATGATCCTTGGCCTCCAATAAATGTGAAATTACCCGAGGTGTCACTCGCACTCGTTCCATTCTGAATTCGAAGTCCAAAAGATAGATATAAGAATTCAATATTCAGTGAAATTTGATTGCCCTTTTTGACCACCCTATTGAAAAAAAAGGTCAAATTGCTCCTCCACTACATGGGAAGTGAAGCATACAAACCATCAACCAAATCATATGACGACATCATTAAAACTTTATCCGAGTTCTTTGACCCAACTCCAACGAAATATTGGAAAACTATCGCTTCCATTTGCGAAAACAGCAGGACGAAGAAACCTGTGATGAATTTCTGAATGTACTTAGTCGTTTATCAATTGGGTGTAAGTTTGGTTCCTACTTACAAACCGCTTAACGAAACCAATTTGTGTTTGGTCTAAAAAATCAACGCATTCAAAATCGGCTTCTAGAAAAAGAACAACTTACTCTATCGTCAGCACTAGACAACGCCAAGGCCATAGAGGTATCAGAAAAAGGTGGTGCGGAGTTACACAAAGAGAAAGAATTGACATCTGATGTGAATTTCGTAAAAGAAATAACAAAAAGAAAAAAAAAAACGTGGGAAAATAAATCAAGTACAAACCCAATAAGAACATCGTCATCGGCGAATTTTGTTTGTTATCGGTGTAACAGCACTGAGCATTTAGCAACCAAATGCAAGTATAAAAACTCAATGTGCTCATACTGCAATACAAAGGGACATCTACAGCGAGCTTGTTTTAAGATGAGACGAAATGAAAGAGGACCTACAAATAAATTAGAAGAAGAGACCGATGCGGAAAACATTTGTGTTGACGAAATCTGCCACATATCAGATGAGCTTTTGCAAATCGACGACACAATGCAAATGTGTGCTGCGAACTTATTGTTAATGACATTCCTTTTATTTTTCAAATAGATACTGGGTCACCTGTAACTGTTGTCGGTCTATCAGATGCAAAGAAACAATTTGGCAAACTTCATTTACAAAAAAACGATACGGAGCTGGTTAGTTTTTGCGGAAAGAAGCTGTAATGCTTTGGTTATGTTAACGTCAAGGTTAAAACAAAGCAAAACGTTGTTAACCTCAAAATGTACATCGTTCGATCGCAACGAAACCCTTTGCTAGGCCGTGAATGGCTTCAGCAGATCAAATTAGATTGGGGTCAATTTATCGAAAAACAATTAGTTACAGTAATGCAAATCCAACAAGACAAAGCTAAATTCTCAGTAATTGACGAACTAGTTAATAAGTACCCTAAAATAATTTCCAAAACAGCAGGAAAAATCACAGGAATACAGGCACGGTTATACACATGAAAGAAAATGCCTCCCCGGTTTTCATCAAAGCGGTTGAAGATGAGCTGAAGAAGTTAGTGGCAAGCGATATTTTGGAAACAGTGGATACGTGTGAGTGGGCTACACCGATAGTTGCTGTTCGCAAGCGAAATAACCAAGTTCGAATCTGTGGCGATTATAAAGCCACAGTCAACAAATTTTTGAATATCGATGAATATCTGTTACCATCAATTGATGAACTATTCACCTCAATGGCTGGGGGAAAAAAATTTACAAAAATTGACCTGTCCAAAGCCTACCTGCAGTTAGAAATACACCCAGATGATCGTGATTATCTAACGTTGAGCACCCATGAAGGGTTATATCGGCCTAAAAGAATGATGTTTGGGATCGCGTGTGCACCAGCAAAATGGCAACGGCATATGGAGCAAATTTTGAAAGATATCCCAGGTGTAAAAGTGTTTTTAGATGACATAAAAATCAAAGCGGAAAATGATTCGGTTCACTTACAGCGTTTAGAAGAAGTACTTCGAAGATTAAATCATTACAATATGCGAGTGAATTTGGATAAGTCCGAATTTATGGTGGATCGTATAGAATATTGTGGGTATATGCTTTGTATATGAAAACTATAGTAGTATCATGGTGGAAGTCGAATGGGGCGACATCTAATTTACCTATGCAACCCTTACTCTTTTTTTTTGCGGAGAGCTTATGGAGGTTTTAAATGATATTTATTGATATTTTTTGGATGCAATAATCCAAAAAATAGTCTACTCTTGTCCCTACCACCCATTTTCGACGCTTAAAGACTCCCCAAATCGAATTTTACACCTCACATTTTGCAGCGCCACCACCAGGACCTCTGCAACCCTAAAAAAAACTCGCCATGATAGTACTATAGTTTTCATATACAAAGGTATATGATAGACTGCAATGGAATACATAAAATGAGAAGCAAAATTGACGCGATACAAAACATGAAACAGCCAAGTAATAAAGACGAAGTAGGAGCTTTCGTGGGTCTCATAAATTACTATGGAAGATTTTTAAAAGGGTTGAGCAGGATTTTATATCCTATAAATAACCTTTTAAAGGACAAGGTATATTTTCATTGGTATGAGGATTGTGAAAAATCATTTCAATCAGTAAAAAAACAGATGCAGTCAGATGTGATATTAGCCCATTACGATCCAAAATTACCATTAATACTGGCAACAGATGCTAGTCCATATGGAGTGGGTGCAGTTCTCAGCCATGTCTACCCAGATAAGAGCGAAAGGCCTATTCAATACGCATCACAAACACTATCACAAGTTCAACAAAAATACAGCCAAGTGGATAGGGAAGCATACGCGATCATCTTTGGTATTAAAAAATTCTACCAGTACGTGTATGCTAGGCAATTTACTTTAGTCACCGACAACAAGCCAATGTCCCAGATTTTGTCACCACATAAAGGACTACCAACACTTTCAGGTACACGTATGCAACATTTTGCAATTTTTCTTAAATTATTTGACTATGACATTCGGTATAGAAAATCTAAAGAAAATGCAAATGCCGATGAAATGTCACGTTTACCTGTACCAGAAAAGTATAATGCCATTGAGGAAATCGATTTACTTGAAGTTGACGCCATCACGAGATTGCCTGTGACAGTGGATGAATTAAGCAAAGCAACTGAAAGAGATGAGCAAGTTAAAACTTTAATAAAGGCATTGCAGTTCGGGAGGGAATGTGATTCCAAGGACAGATTTGGAATTAACCAAACCGAATTTGCGATGCAGCAGTGGTGTTTAATGAGAAACATACGAGTATATGTACCGAAGGGCACGAGTCTTAGCCGAATTACACACTTCTCATTTTGGAATGACCAAAATGAAAACACTGGCCAGAGGATATTGCTGGTGGCAAAATATGGATCGTGATATCGAGCAAATGGTGATGAACTGCACAGACTGTCAACTTACACGACCAGAAGCAAACAAAATTCAACCCACACATTTCTGGGAAATACCAGGAAAGCCGTTTGAGCGTGTACATGCAGATTTTGCTGGCCCATTTAGAGGAAATTACTTTTTTATTCTAGTTGATGCCTTCACTAAGTGGCCGGAGGTGCACGTAATCCCAAATTTGACGACAGAAATAACGATACAAAATGTTGAGAAATTTTCAGTACATTTGGCTTACCGGATATATTTGTTAGTGATTGGGGATCACAGTTCATGGCGGATAGTTTTCAGAAATTTTTGAAAGACAATGGCATTCCGCACAAGCAACGTGCTCCATACCACCCATCGACAAATGGTCTTGCCGAACGTTATGTGCAAACCTTTAAAAACAAACTTAAAGCAATTAATTGTAACAGAAATTTAATAAGTCAAGAATTATCAAACATTTTATTCGCTTACAGACGTGCTATACATCCAGCTACTGGAAAATCTCCATCAATGCTCATGTTTGGACATCAAATAAGATCGCGCCTGGACTTAATGCAACCATTTGAAAACAAAATACAGCGAAATAATTTCAATGAGAACATCAAACCCAAATTTGTATTAAATGATAGGGTTGCAGTGCGAGATTACTTATCAGCAGTTAAATGACAATTCGGTAAAGTGATTGAAATAGTCGGACAATTACATTTCATGGTGAAGTTAGATTATGAGCGAATCTGGAAAAGGCATACGGATCAAATGTGTAAGATTGGTGAAGAGGTGAGATCCAGAGAACTATTTATATGCAACAAGGAAAATGATATCATTGAGGAGGAGAACGAAGGTGCAAGTATATCAAGGATGCAGGAGGCTCAGGTAAGGAAAATAATCAGGAAGTGTTAAGACGATCAGATAGACAAAGAAGGGAACCGGAAAGATGGGGCTATGAAAAGATGTAACCGCAATAGAAGTACAGCCTTCATTCATCCACTCTTTAGTATAAAATAATATGACTTCAAGGAATAGTATTAAAGTATTTTAAATTTGTTTTGGATTTTATATTAGGGGTATTCATGCAACGGTGGAAAACTCGGATAAACCTCGGAAACCAGATAATTTTATCTCAGAAGAAACGAGCTGTCAAAATTTGTATGGGAAAAATATTCTGCAAACCAGATAAATTTATCTCACAGATTTGATGCAGAAAGCGAAAAAATAACATCATAAAGTTTCGAGAAGTAATTTGTTACGTTTAGTTGTGACAGCTGATTATTTCTCACATTTATGCAAGAATTTTTATGGGGTGCTCATGCAAACATCAAGCGGAAAATTATATCTTTCTGCAAAGCAGAAAATTATCTCGTTGCATGAATACCCTTATTATATACTTATCTTATATTGAATTTGTTTGTAAACTAAAACAAAACATAAAATCTCCTTGAGGTGAAGAGCTGTTATACCGTTTCAATTATGATTCTCTTTCTCCAAACTCTCAATTGTCAAATACTTAAGTTATGTATTCAGTCTGTTAATATGTTAATAACCTGTGAGCAATCAACACTTATTTCAAAAGGCAGACATATTGCTGCTCGGTATGCTCCAGTATCCTGCCAACATCGAATAAATTGATTCAGCACTTATTTTTTAAACAAACAAATAATGTAACACGTTTTTTGTTTTATGAATTTTTATTGATATAAAGTTATGCATACATTGTACATAGGTAAAGATGTAAGAAAAGCGAGGTTGTTTTTCTGAATACGTCCAACTGAATACTAGAGTCCAGAAAAGAGGAGAAACCCTGCAACAACTTCAAGCAGATATTGAACGGTTGGCTCATCTCGCATATCCAGCAAAAAGAAGCACGTGGCTACAATCGACACCGGTGCCACCGCCTCCATTGTGCGAAGAGACTTGGTCAAGATGACTTGGCTACACAACACCAATAGCTACCACTGTGAAGACCGCCACAGTTGAGGCAGCAAAAGTGTATGGTGAGGTTCGTCTTATGATCCGTTTGGCAGAACAGGAGTTTTCACACCTATTCCTGGTAGCGGATATATGTGACGAGTGCATCGTTGGAATCGACTTCATGGAGCATGGAATAATTTTGGATATTGGTAAGCAAGTTCTTAAGTACCAAAATGTGGAGATTCCAATGGTCTATGGCAACGAAAACTCAACAATTATCAGGACCGTCATCGAAAAAGACATTTGTTTGCCTGCTTCTTCGGAAGTATTCATGTGGACGAAACTAAAGGGCGACTTTGGAAGCCATCGATACCTCATGGTGGAACCAGATGCGGAACAACGTTCCCAAAACATCATGGTAGGGAAGACTCTGGTGGCACCAAAGAACAACATGGTGCCTGTACGGATACTGAACATCAAACCGTACGAAATTAAGCTCAAGAAGGGAGAAGTAGTTGGGCAATGTGAACCCGTATCCGCGATTACTAAGATCACCGAAGCGGAAACAAAGAGGCCCCTGAGCTTTGATAGACCAAAAGACCAAATTCTGAAGTCATCAAGTCTGAGTCAACATCAGCTTAATGTTGCTGGAGATCTTCTTCATGAGTATGCTGATATATTCTCTTCACCCAACGGACAATATGGTCGAACACAACTTGTACGGCATCGAATTGATACAGGAGATTCAAGACCAATTCGTCAACCAGCAAGACGTCTCCCTCTAGCAAAACAAACTGAAGTTGAAGAAATGATATCGGCAATGAAGAAAGATGGGGTAATCGAAAATTCCAAAAGCCCTTGGGCATCACCAGTCGTTCTTGTCAAAAAGAAGGATGGAAGCACTCGATTTTGTGTAGACTACCGAAGACTGAGCGACGTGACAAAGAAAGATAGCTACCCTCTACCCAGAATCAGCGACACCTTAGACGCGATGGAAGGAGCCCAATGGAAACCCAATAGGAACATCGTCATCGGCGAATTTTGTTTGTTATCGGTGTAACAGCACGGAGCATTTAGCAACCAAATGCAAGTATAAAAACTCAATGTGCTCATACTGCAATACAAAGGGACATCTACAGCGAGCTTGTTTTAAGATGAGACGAAATGAAAGAGGACCTACAAATAAATTAGAAGAAGAGACCGATGCGGAAAACATTTGTGTTGACGAAATCTGCCACATATCAGATGAGCTTTTGCAAATCGACGACACAATGCAAATGTGTGCTGCGAACTTATTGTTAATGACATTCCTTTTATTTTTCAAATAGATACTGGGTCACCTGTAACTGTTGTCGGTCTATCAGATGCAAAGAAACAATTTGGCAAACTTCATTTACAAAAAAACGATACGGAGCTGGTTAGTTTTTGCGGAAAGAAGCTGTAATGCTTTGGTTATGTTAACGTCAAGGTTAAAACAAAGCAAAACGTTGTTAACCTCAAAATGTACATCGTTCGATCGCAACGAAACCCTTTGCTAGGCCGTGAATGGCTTCAGCAGATCAAATTAGATTGGGGTCAATTTATCGAAAAACAATTAGTTACAGTAATGCAAATCCAACAAGACAAAGCTAAATTCTCAGTAATTGACGAACTAGTTAATAAGTACCCTAAAATAATTTCCAAAACAGCAGGAAAAATCACAGGAATACAGGCACGGTTATACACATGAAAGAAAATGCCTCCCCGGTTTTCATCAAAGCGGTTGAAGATGAGCTGAAGAAGTTAGTGGCAAGCGATATTTTGGAAACAGTGGATACGTGTGAGTGGGCTACACCGATAGTTGCTGTTCGCAAGCGAAATAACCAAGTTCGAATCTGTGGCGATTATAAAGCCACAGTCAACAAATTTTTGAATATCGATGAATATCTGTTACCATCAATTGATGAACTATTCACCTCAATGGCTGGGGGAAAAAAATTTACAAAAATTGACCTGTCCAAAGCCTACCTGCAGTTAGAAATACACCCAGATGATCGTGATTATCTAACGTTGAGCACCCATGAAGGGTTATATCGGCCTAAAAGAACGATGTTTGGGATCGCGTGTGCACCAGCAAAATGGCAACGGCATATGGAGCAAATTTTGAAAGATATCCCAGGTGTAAAAGTGTTTTTAGATGACATAAAAATCAAAGCGGAAAATGATTCGGTTCACTTACAGCGTTTAGAAGAAGTACTTCGAAGATTAAATCATTACAATATGCGAGTTAATTTGGATAAGTCCGAATTTATGGTGGATCGTATAGAATATTGTGGGTATATGCTTTGTATATGAAAACTATAGTAGTATCATGGTGGAAGTCGAATGGGGCGACATCTAATTTACCTATGCAACCCTTACTCTTTTTTTTTGCGGAGAGCTTATGGAGGTTTTAAATGATATTTATTGATATTTTTTGGATGCAATAATCCAAAAAATAGTCTACTCTTGTCCCTACCACCCATTTTCGACGCTTAAAGACTCCCCAAATCGAATTTTACACCTCACATTTTGCAGCGCCACCACCAGGACCTCTGCAACCCTAAAAAAAACTCGCCATGATAGTACTATAGTTTTCATATACAAAGGTATATGATAGACTGCAATGGAATACATAAAATGAGAAGCAAAATTGACGCGATACAAAACATGAAACAGCCAAGTAATAAAGACGAAGTAGGAGCTTTCGTGGGTCTCATAAATTACTATGGAAGATTTTTAAAAGGGTTGAGCAGGATTTTATATCCTATAAATAACCTTTTAAAGGACAAGGTATATTTTCATTGGTATGAGGATTGTGAAAAATCATTTCAATCAGTAAAAAAACAGATGCAGTCAGATGTGATATTAGCCCATTACGATCCAAAATTACCATTAATACTGGCAACAGATGCTAGTCCATATGGAGTGGGTGCAGTTCTCAGCCATGTCTACCCAGATAAGAGCGAAAGGCCTATTCAATACGCATCACAAACACTATCACAAGTTCAACAAAAATACAGCCAAGTGGATAGGGAAGCATACGCGATCATCTTTGGTATTAAAAAATTCTACCAGTACGTGTATGCTAGGCAATTTACTTTAGTCACCGACAACAAGCCAATGTCCCAGATTTTGTCACCACATAAAGGACTACCAACACTTTCAGGTACACGTATGCAACATTTTGCAATTTTTCTTAAATTATTTGACTATGACATTCGGTATAGAAAATCTAAAGAAAATGCAAATGCCGATGAAATGTCACGTTTACCTGTACCAGAAAAGTATAATGCCATTGAGGAAATCGATTTACTTGAAGTTGACGCCATCACGAGATTGCCTGTGACAGTGGATGAATTAAGCAAAGCAACTGAAAGAGATGAGCAAGTTAAAACTTTAATAAAGGCATTGCAGTTCGGGAGGGAATGTGATTCCAAGGACAGATTTGGAATTAACCAAACCGAATTTGCGATGCAGCAGTGGTGTTTAATGAGAAACATACGAGTATATGTACCGAAGGGCACGAGTCTTAGCCGAATTACACACTTCTCATTTTGGAATGACCAAAATGAAAACACTGGCCAGAGGATATTGCTGGTTGCAAAATATGGATCGTGATATCGAGCAAATGGTGATGAACTGCACAGACTGTCAACTTACACGACCAGAAGCAAACAAAATTCAACCCACACATTTCTGGGAAATACCAGGAAAGCCGTTTGAGCGTGTACATGCAGATTTTGCTGGCCCATTTAGAGGAAATTACTTTTTTATTCTAGTTGATGCCTTCACTAAGTGGCCGGAGGTGCACGTAATCCCAAATTTGACGACAGAAATAACGATACAAAATGTTGAGAAATTTTCAGTACATTTGGCTTACCGGATATATTTGTTAGTGATTGGGGATCACAGTTCATGGCGGATAGTTTTCAGAAATTTTTGAAAGACAATGGCATTCCGCACAAGCAACGTGCTCCATACCACCCATCGACAAATGGTCTTGCCGAACGTTATGTGCAAACCTTTAAAAACAAACTTAAAGCAATTAATTGTAACAGAAATTTAATAAGTCAAGAATTATCAAACATTTTATTCGCTTACAGACGTGCTATACATCCAGCTACTGGAAAATCTCCATCAATGCTCATGTTTGGACATCAAATAAGATCGCGCCTGGACTTAATGCAACCATTTGAAAACAAAATACAGCGAAATAATTTCAATGAGAACATCAAACCCAAATTTGTATTAAATGATAGGGTTGCAGTGCGAGATTACTTATCAGCAGTTAAATGACAATTCGGTAAAGTGATTGAAATAGTCGGACAATTACATTTCATGGTGAAGTTAGATTATGAGCGAATCTGGAAAAGGCATACGGATCAAATGTGTAAGATTGGTGAAGAGGTGAGATCCAGAGAACTATTTATATGCAACAAGGAAAATGATATCATTGAGGAGGAGAACGAAGGTGCAAGTATATCAAGGATGCAGGAGGCTCAGGTAAGGAAAATAATCAGGAAGTGTTAAGACGATCAGATAGACAAAGAAGGGAACCGGAAAGATGGGGCTATGAAAAGATGTAACCGCAATAGAAGTACAGCCTTCATTCATCCACTCTTTAGTATAAAATAATATGACTTCAAGGAATAGTATTAAAGTATTTTAAATTTGTTTTGGATTTTATATTAGGGGTATTCATGCAACGGTGGAAAACTCGGATAAACCTCGGAAACCAGATAATTTTATCTCAGAAGAAACGAGCTGTCAAAATTTGTATGGGAAAAATATTCTGCAAACCAGATAAATTTATCTCACAGATTTGATGCAGAAAGCGAAAAAATAAACCTCATAAAGTTTCGAGAAGTAATTTGTTACGTTTAGTTGTGACAGCTGATTATTTCTCACATTTATGCAAGAATTTTTATGGGGTGCTCATGCAAACATCAAGCGGAAAATTATATCTTTCTGCAAAGCAGAAAATTATCTCGTTGCATGAATACCCTTATTATATACTTATCTTATATTGAATTTGTTTGTAAACTAAAACAAAACATAAAATCTCCTTGAGGTGAAGAGCTGTTATACCGTTTCAATTATGATTCTCTTTCTCCAAACTCTCAATTGTCAAATACTTAAGTTATGTATTCAGTCTGTTAATATGTTAATAACCTGTGAGCAATCAACACTTATTTCAAAAGGCAGACATATTGCTGCTCGGTATGCTCCAGTATCCTGCCAACATCGAATAAATTGATTCAGCACTTATTTTTTAAACAAACAAATAATGTAACACGTTTTTTGTTTTATGAATTTTTATTGATATAAAGTTATGCATACATTGTACATAGGTAAAGATGTAAGAAAAGCGAGGTTGTTTTTCTGAATACGTCCAACTGAATACTAGAGTCCAGAAAAGAGGAGAAACCCTGCAACAACTTCAAGCAGATATTGAACGGTTGGCTCATCTCGCATATCCAGCAAAAAGAAGCACGTGGCTACAATCGACACCGGTGCCACCGCCTCCATTGTGCGAAGAGACTTGGTCAAGATGACTTGGCTACACAACACCAATAGCTACCACTGTGAAGACCGCCACAGTTGAGGCAGCAAAAGTGTATGGTGAGGTTCGTCTTATGATCCGTTTGGCAGAACAGGAGTTTTCACACCTATTCCTGGTAGCGGATATATGTGACGAGTGCATCGTTGGAATCGACTTCATGGAGCATGGAATAATTTTGGATATTGGGAAGCAAGTTCTTAAGTACCAAAATGTGGAGATTCCAATGGTCTATGGCAACGAAAACTCAACAATTATCAGGACCGTCATCGAAAAAGACATTTGTTTGCCTGCTTCTTCGGAAGTATTCATGTGGACGAAACTAAAGGGCGACTTTGGAAGCCATCGATACCTCATGGTGGAACCAGATGCGGAACAACGTTCCCAAAACATCATGGTAGGGAAGACTCTGGTGGCACCAAAGAACAACATGGTGCCTGTACGGATACTGAACATCAAACCGTACGAAATTAAGCTCAAGAAGGGAGAAGTAGTTGGGCAATGTGAACCCGTATCCGCGATTACTAAGATCACCGAAGCGGAAACAAAGAGGCCCCTGAGCTTTGATAGACCAAAAGACCAAATTCTGAAGTCATCAAGTCTGAGTCAACATCAGCTTAATGTTGCTGGAGATCTTCTTCATGAGTATGCTGATATATTCTCTTCACCCAACGGACAATATGGTCGAACACAACTTGTACGGCATCGAATTGATACAGGAGATTCAAGACCAATTCGTCAACCAGCAAGACGTCTCCCTCTAGCAAAACAAACTGAAGTTGAAGAAATGATATCGGCAATGAAGAAAGATGGGGTAATCGAAAATTCCAAAAGCCCTTGGGCATCACCAGTCGTTCTTGTCAAAAAGAAGGATGGAAGCACTCGATTTTGTGTAGACTACCGAAGACTGAGCGACGTGACAAAGAAAGATAGCTACCCTCTACCCAGAATCAGCGACACCTTAGACGCGATGGAAGGAGCCCAATGGAAACCCAATAGGAACATCGTCATCGGCGAATTTTGTTTGTTATCGGTGTAACAGCACGGAGCATTTAGCAACCAAATGCAAGTATAAAAACTCAATGTGCTCATACTGCAATACAAAGGGACATCTACAGCGAGCTTGTTTTAAGATGAGACGAAATGAAAGAGGACCTACAAATAAATTAGAAGAAGAGACCGATGCGGAAAACATTTGTGTTGACGAAATCTGCCACATATCAGATGAGCTTTTGCAAATCGACGACACAATGCAAATGTGTGCTGCGAACTTATTGTTAATGACATTCCTTTTATTTTTCAAATAGATACTGGGTCACCTGTAACTGTTGTCGGTCTATCAGATGCAAAGAAACAATTTGGCAAACTTCATTTACAAAAAAACGATACGGAGCTGGTTAGTTTTTGCGGAAAGAAGCTGTAATGCTTTGGTTATGTTAACGTCAAGGTTAAAACAAAGCAAAACGTTGTTAACCTCAAAATGTACATCGTTCGATCGCAACGAAACCCTTTGCTAGGCCGTGAATGGCTTCAGCAGATCAAATTAGATTGGGGTCAATTTATCGAAAAACAATTAGTTACAGTAATGCAAATCCAACAAGACAAAGCTAAATTCTCAGTAATTGACGAACTAGTTAATAAGTACCCTAAAATAATTTCCAAAACAGCAGGAAAAATCACAGGAATACAGGCACGGTTATACACATGAAAGAAAATGCCTCCCCGGTTTTCATCAAAGCGGTTGAAGATGAGCTGAAGAAGTTAGTGGCAAGCGATATTTTGGAAACAGTGGATACGTGTGAGTGGGCTACACCGATAGTTGCTGTTCGCAAGCGAAATAACCAAGTTCGAATCTGTGGCGATTATAAAGCCACAGTCAACAAATTTTTGAATATCGATGAATATCTGTTACCATCAATTGATGAACTATTCACCTCAATGGCTGGGGGAAAAAAATTTACAAAAATTGACCTGTCCAAAGCCTACCTGCAGTTAGAAATACACCCAGATGATCGTGATTATCTAACGTTGAGCACCCATGAAGGGTTATATCGGCCTAAAAGAATGATGTTTGGGATCGCGTGTGCACCAGCAAAATGGCAACGGCATATGGAGCAAATTTTGAAAGATATCCCAGGTGTAAAAGTGTTTTTAGATGACATAAAAATCAAAGCGGAAAATGATTCGGTTCACTTACAGCGTTTAGAAGAAGTACTTCGAAGATTAAATCATTACAATATGCGAGTTAATTTGGATAAGTCCGAATTTATGGTGGATCGTATAGAATATTGTGGGTATATGCTTTGTATATGAAAACTATAGTAGTATCATGGTGGAAGTCGAATGGGGCGACATCTAATTTACCTATGCAACCCTTACTCTTTTTTTTTGCGGAGAGCTTATGGAGGTTTTAAATGATATTTATTGATATTTTTTGGATGCAATAATCCAAAAAATAGTCTACTCTTGTCCCTACCACCCATTTTCGACGCTTAAAGACTCCCCAAATCGAATTTTACACCTCACATTTTGCAGCGCCACCACCAGGACCTCTGCAACCCTAAAAAAACTCGCCATGATAGTACTATAGTTTTCATATACAAAGGTATATGATAGACTGCAATGGAATACATAAAATGAGAAGCAAAATTGACGCGATACAAAACATGAAACAGCCAAGTAATAAAGACGAAGTAGGAGCTTTCGTGGGTCTCATAAATTACTATGGAAGATTTTTAAAAGGGTTGAGCAGGATTTTATATCCTATAAATAACCTTTTAAAGGACAAGGTATATTTTCATTGGTATGAGGATTGTGAAAAATCATTTCAATCAGTAAAAAAACAGATGCAGTCAGATGTGATATTAGCCCATTACGATCCAAAATTACCATTAATACTGGCAACAGATGCTAGTCCATATGGAGTGGGTGCAGTTCTCAGCCATGTCTACCCAGATAAGAGCGAAAGGCCTATTCAATACGCATCACAAACACTATCACAAGTTCAACAAAAATACAGCCAAGTGGATAGGAAAGCATACGCGATCATCTTTGGTATTAAAAAATTCTACCAGTACGTGTATGCTAGGCAATTTACTTTAGTCACCGACAACAAGCCAATGTCCCAGATTTTGTCACCACATAAAGGACTACCAACACTTTCAGGTACACGTATGCAACATTTTGCAATTTTTCTTAAATTATTTGACTATGACATTCGGTATAGAAAATCTAAAGAAAATGCAAATGCCGATGAAATGTCACGTTTACCTGTACCAGAAAAGTATAATGCCATTGAGGAAATCGATTTACTTGAAGTTGACGCCATCACGAGATTGCCTGTGACAGTGGATGAATTAAGCAAAGCAACTGAAAGAGATGAGCAAGTTAAAACTTTAATAAAGGCATTGCAGTTCGGGAGGGAATGTGATTCCAAGGACAGATTTGGAATTAACCAAACCGAATTTGCGATGCAGCAGTGGTGTTTAATGAGAAACATACGAGTATATGTACCGAAGGGCACGAGTCTTAGCCGAATTACACACTTCTCATTTTGGAATGACCAAAATGAAAACACTGGCCAGAGGATATTGCTGGTGGCAAAATATGGATCGTGATATCGAGCAAATGGTGATGAACTGCACAGACTGTCAACTTACACGACCAGAAGCAAACAAAATTCAACCCACACATTTCTGGGAAATACCAGGAAAGCCGTTTGAGCGTGTACATGCAGATTTTGCTGGCCCATTTAGAGGAAATTACTTTTTTATTCTAGTTGATGCCTTCACTAAGTGGCCGGAGGTGCACGTAATCCCAAATTTGACGACAGAAATAACGATACAAAATGTTGAGAAATTTTCAGTACATTTGGCTTACCGGATATATTTGTTAGTGATTGGGGATCACAGTTCATGGCGGATAGTTTTCAGAAATTTTTGAAAGACAATGGCATTCCGCACAAGCAACGTGCTCCATACCACCCATCGACAAATGGTCTTGCCGAACGTTATGTGCAAACCTTTAAAAACAAACTTAAAGCAATTAATTGTAACAGAAATTTAATAAGTCAAGAATTATCAAACATTTTATTCGCTTACAGACGTGCTATACATCCAGCTACTGGAAAATCTCCATCAATGCTCATGTTTGGACATCAAATAAGATCGCGCCTGGACTTAATGCAACCATTTGAAAACAAAATACAGCGAAATAATTTCAATGAGAACATCAAACCCAAATTTGTATTAAATGATAGGGTTGCAGTGCGAGATTACTTATCAGCAGTTAAATGACAATTCGGTAAAGTGATTGAAATAGTCGGACAATTACATTTCATGGTGAAGTTAGATTATGAGCGAATCTGGAAAAGGCATACGGATCAAATGTGTAAGATTGGTGAAGAGGTGAGATCCAGAGAACTATTTATATGCAACAAGGAAAATGATATCATTGAGGAGGAGAACGAAGGTGCAAGTATATCAAGGATGCAGGAGGCTCAGGTAAGGAAAATAATCAGGAAGTGTTAAGACGATCAGATAGACAAAGAAGGGAACCGGAAAGATGGGGCTATGAAAAGATGTAACCGCAATAGAAGTACAGCCTTCATTCATCCACTCTTTAGTATAAAATAATATGACTTCAAGGAATAGTATTAAAGTATTTTAAATTTGTTTTGGATTTTATATTAGGGGTATTCATGCAACGGTGGAAAACTCGGATAAACCTCGGAAACCAGATAATTTTATCTCAGAAGAAACGAGCTGTCAAAATTTGTATGGGAAAAATATTCTGCAAACCAGATAAATTTATCTCACAGATTTGATGCAGAAAGCGAAAAAATAAACCTCATAAAGTTTCGAGAAGTAATTTGTTACGTTTAGTTGTGACAGCTGATTATTTCTCACATTTATGCAAGAATTTTTATGGGGTGCTCATGCAAACATCAAGCGGAAAATTATATCTTTCTGCAAAGCAGAAAATTATCTCGTTGCATGAATACCCTTATTATATACTTATCTTATATTGAATTTGTTTGTAAACTAAAACAAAACATAAAATCTCCTTGAGGTGAAGAGCTGTTATACCGTTTCAATTATGATTCTCTTTCTCCAAACTCTCAATTGTCAAATACTTAAGTTATGTATTCAGTCTGTTAATATGTTAATAACCTGTGAGCAATCAACACTTATTTCAAAAGGCAGACATATTGCTGCTCGGTATGCTCCAGTATCCTGCCAACATCGAATAAATTGATTCAGCACTTATTTTTTAAACAAACAAATAATGTAACACGTTTTTTGTTTTATTAATTTTTATTGATATAAAGTTATGCATACATTGTACATAGGTAAAGATGTAAGAAAAGCGAGGTTGTTTTTCTGAATACGTCCAACTGAATACTAGAGTCCAGAAAAGAGGAGAAACCCTGCAACAACTTCAAGCAGATATTGAACGGTTGGCTCATCTCGCATATCCAGCAAAAAGAAGCACGTGGCTACAATCGACACCGGTGCCACCGCCTCCATTGTGCGAAGAGACTTGGTCAAGATGACTTGGCTACACAACACCAATAGCTACCGACTGAAGACCGCCACAGGAGAGGCAGCAAAAGTGTATGGTGAGGTTCGTCTTATGATCCGTTTGGCAGAACAGGAGTTTTCACACCTATTCCTGGTAGCGGATATATGTGACGAGTGCATCGTTGGAATCGACTTCATGAATGAGCATGGAATAATTTTGGATATTGGTAAGCAAAAGTTCTTAAGTACCAAAATGTGGAGATTCCAATGGTCTATGGCAACGAAAACTTAACAATTATCAGGACCGTCATCGAAAAAGACATTTGTTTGCCTGCTTCTTCGGAAGTATTCATGTGGACGAAACTAAAGGGCTCAGAAGTTAAATATTTGGGACATATCATCTCATCCCAAGGAGTAAAAACTGATCCTGAGAAAGTTGACACTGTAAAGAATTGGCCAACGCCTCAGGACAAACATCAACTCCGGAGCTTTCTTGGTCTGGTCACATATTATCGGCGTTTCGTAAAGGATTTTGCTAAAATCGCCAAAAGCTTGCATCATCTTACTGAAAACGGGAAGCCGTTCAAATGGTCACGTGAGTGCGAGAAAAGCTTTCAAGAACTGAAACTGCGTTTATGTAATGCACCTGTACTGGCCTATCCAACTCCTGGAAAACCTTTCATCATCGACGCTGATGCAAGTAACGTTGGAATTGGAGCTGTACTATCGCAAGTACATGACGTAGAGGAAAAAGTTGTCGCCTATTACAGCAAGGTACTCTCGAAGCCAGAAAGGAATCATTGCGTTACAAGGAGGGAACTTCTCGCTCTGATATTGGCAACAAAGCACTACCATGGTGCGCTCAATTGGCTTTTAAACTTCAAAAATCCAGAAGGTCAAGTAGCAAGATGGATCGAGAGGTTGCAGACGTATGACTATGAGATTCAACATCGAATAGGAAAGCTGCATTCAAACGCAGACGCTCTATCCCGGCGACCGTGTAAACCAGACAGTAAGGGCCAGTTCGTTCACACTTGATCATCTTTAATCAAGGATTATTCCAGTTGATAATCATAGAATGCGTTTGTTCAGGAAAATATTAATCAAGGAATCCATGATTTGGGCAGTTAATTGAAGATTTCGTTAATCAGCCAATTTTTCTTGATTAGCTCCATATAATCATGGATTTACTAGAATTCAGTTTGTTCATGCTTGATTACGCGAGAAAAAGCGAGCATGCTTGTTTCTTTTTCTTATTGTATGTGGCTACTTTTGACGTTTCTCTTTTATTATTGTGTGTGGCTACTTTTGACGTTTCTTTTCTTTTTTGTATTGTATGTGGTATTCAGTGTATGTGGCTCACATATGGCTTTATTTTTGATTAAGTTAATCGAAAATAAACATTAAACAATAACTTAACAAAATCTTCAGCTGATCGAAAATTGTTTATTGATTGAAATGAAGTAAGTTCTTTATAAGTAAATATTTTTATTTATTCCAAGTAAGTTTCAAGTGCCAATGTACATATCTACCTAAACAATACTATTACATTATTATTACAGTGCATCTGGAGATTGCATTTGGGAATCATGGAGCGCTGACGAAAGCGAAGATGAGTTTCAAGAATTAGTCATTGAAAGGCGACAATACAAAATGTATGAAAGATTTGACCATTTCAATAAGTGGGATGATATTGACTTTTTTAGACGGTTTAGATTCAGGAAGCAAACTGTTGCAAACATTTTGGAAATGATAAGGCCGAATTTGCAGGATAAGAGTGAAAGGTTTATTTCACTAACTTTCTTTAAACAATATTTTATAAAATGTTTTCCATAACTCCAATGGCAAAACTTCTCATTACGCTGCGATTTTATGCTTTAGGAACAATGTTAATATCAGTCGGAGATTTTTTTGGGGTGTGTAAAACAACAGTCTGCGTAATAATTCGGAGAGTCTCCTCTGCCATTGCGTCACTCCGAAAAAATATTATAAAAATGCCACAATCAGATGAAGAATTGGCCGAAGCAAGTTATGCATTCTACAATCTTGCGAAATTTCCTAGAACAATCGGAGCCATCGATTGTACTCACGTGAGAATACAATCTCCTGGTAAGTTAATATAAAAATATGAAATAGGGTACTTTATTATAAGAAAAAAATTATTTTAGGTGGAGATAACGCAGAACATTTTCGTAACAGAAAGGGATATTTTTCTCTAAATGTACAAAGTGTTAGTTCGGCTAATTTAAAATTTTGTAATATTGTTGCGAGATGGCCGGGATCGTGCCATGACCAAACGATTTTTAACAATTCAATTCTTAAAATGAAACTGGAACGGAAAGACTACAAAAACTTTATCATCGTAGCTGATTCGGGTTATTCTAATACATCGTACATGGCGACACCATTACTTCAAGTTAGAAATCCAGTAGAACAACTATACAACGAATCAATTATAAGAAGTAGAAATGTTGTTGAGCGGAAATACGGTGTTTGGAAAAGACGTTTTCCTGTTTTGTCTCTTCAAATGAGACTTAAAACAGAAACTGTCCAAGATATTATTGTAGCAACGGCAGTTCTTCATAACATAGCTGTGGACTTTAATGAAGAGATTCCACCGGATTTGCTTGAAGCAAACATACCACCATACCAGGTTTTTCTGTGGTTAAATCTTGTAAATAGAATTCCGCATCTTCATCGGCCAAACTATTTTCATCGTCTATATCTTCTGAGAACTTCTTATTTTCGAAGATCTCCTCATCATCATCATATCTAGAAAAAAAAAGTAAAATACATATCATTATTAAAATCTACAGTATATAACTAAAAAAATCGAAATTATTACCTGGATACCAACCCATCGACACTTACATATGCCCATGACGTCGCTTAGCTCATTTAAAAGTGGGCTTTCCTCCTTTGGCATAGGGGGTGGTGGACCACCACCTGTTAGGAAAATTTCCTTTCGCAGATCTGCCTTTGATTTTCTGATATTTCTTTTGATGTTATTGTATTTGTCTTTCAAGACTTTTCCAGTTCTTAACTAAAAAAAAGAAAGAATGTATCTATTAACTTTTTTTTGAATATTTGTTTTCATTGAAGTAGTGATTTGCCCTCCGATAGTTCAAATATAATTACTCAAAATAGTAGATATTACCTGCTCTGAAGGAGGTCAGAAGCTATTGTGAGGCTGTTGTGACTTGTGGGGTTTGTCAGAATCGGGCTTTTAAATTGGAATTCAGACTCAACTGTAATTTAAAAACTTACTTGTCCATCTGATGTGGCATTGAAACGCTCTGCCAAGGCGTCCCAAGCAGCGTCCTTTTGTTTGGACGTGATGGCATCTGTTTTTTTGTTTTCCAATATATTTTTTTTCTCCAAGGCCAACCGAATTAGTTTGTCTTCCTCAGCCTTGGAGAAATTCGCTGTACGTTTGGGTTTCGGTTGCTTCGACATATTTTTCTGAAAACATAAATAATTAAATAAAATGTGAAAATATGTAAACAAGAATTTATTAACCTTCACTCGGAATCCGCAAATATAGAATGTCACTAACGTCAAAAAAAATTCTTAATTCTTGATTACCTTTAGACAACCAAACTGACAGATAAACTGGAAAATGGAACGATTTGTGGAAAAGCCATGATTTGTTAACCAAGCTGAAAAAAGAGTGAACAAACACTCTTTGATTATCACGGATCCTTAATTTTGGATTAAGAGGAATCCGTGATAATCAAATTGGAGATTTAACCCACTGTGAACGAACTGGCCCTAAGTATTGCACACGCCAAGAAGAAAAGGAAATGGTCATCGTTCAACGAACAAGAGCTGATCCCATTAACGGTTGGAACAACGAAGAACTCAGAACGGCCCAACAAGAAGATCCGGATATCGAACCCATCCTTGCCTGGAAAGAACACCAAGAGAAACTAGAATGGTCTGATATCTCCTACCGAAGTCCGGCTCTCAAAGCATATTGGGCACAATGGGACTCGCTTCATGTGCAAGAAGGGGTATTAAGGCGTAAGTGGGAATCAGCAGACGGTAAATCTTATGTGATGCAGCTAGTCGTACCTCGGTCAAAGGTTAACGACGTTCTTCAAGAGATGCATGATGGAACTTCTGGAGGTCATTTGGGAGTGAATAAGACGCTGGAAAAGGTACGACAACGATTCTACTTGCTACACGCAAGAGATGACGTCGAAAGATGGTGCCGAAAATGTGATACTTGTGCTGCTAGCAAGGGACCAGGTAGAAAAATTCAAAGTAAAATGCAGCAGTATAATGTGGGCACACCTTTTGAGAGAATCGCAATAAATGTCGCGGGTCCTTTTCCTAAAACTAACAACGGAAACCAATACATCCTTGTAGTCATGGACTATTTCAGCAAGTGGCCTGAAGCATCTGCCATCCCAAACCAAGAAACCAAAACAGTTGTGGATCAAATTGTCTTCAATTGTGTGAGCAGGTTCGGTGTTCCCATGGAGCTTCATTCTGACCAAGGAAGGAACTTCGAATCTAAAGTCTTTCAGGAAGTTTGCTCGCTCCTTGGCATTAAAAAGACAAGAACAACACCGCTCCATCCACAATCTGATGGGATGGTTGAACGATTCAACAGAACCCTTAAAGAACATCTGTCTAAGGTTGTCGGCGACTACCAACGAGACTGGGTCCGACATATCCCATTGTTCCTTATGGCATATCGAAGTGCAACCCATAGCTCGACAGGAAAAACACCATCGGAAATCCTGTTCGGATCAACTATACGGCTGCCAAGTGAAGTGAAATTTGGTTGTCATCCAAATGAGTCACAGGGTCTGTATGTGGATGACCTCAAGAAAAGGCTTATTGACATTCATCAACAAACAAGGACAAATATAAAATTGTCTAGTGATCGGATGAAAACAAGATACGACGGAAGAGAGACAGCACAGGATTTCAAGAAGGAGACCTTGAGTGGCTTAACAACCCTCATCGACAAAAGGGGCTATCACCAAAACTCCAACAAAACTGGGAGCGCCCATATACTGTGGTGAAAATAATCAATGATGTGGTTTACCGTATACAAAGAGGCGTAAGAGGCAAACTGAAAGTAGTTCACGGTGACCGTTTACATCGATATAACGATGAACGAGGTGATGAAATTGCTCGGGACTATCAATTCTAAGAGGGGGGCAATGTAAAGAAAAATTAGTTAACTACTTTTGAATCATAATGTAACGACTTTTATATTCGAACTACCTTTGTATATGAAAACTATAGTACTATCATGGTGGAAGTCGAATGGGGCGACATCTAATTTACCTATGCAACCCTTACTCTTTTTTTTTTGCGGAGAGCTCATGGAGGTTTTAAATGATATTTATTGATAGTTTTTGGATGCAATAATCCAAAAAATAGTCTACTCTTGCCCCTACCACCAATTTTCGACGCTTAAAGACTCCCCAAATCGAATTTTACACCTCACATTTTGCAGCGCCACCACCAGGACCTCTGCAACCCTAAAAAAAACTCGCCATGATAGTACTATAGTTTTCATATACAAAGGAACTACATACATCGATTTTCTAATGCGATGACAACGCCATCTACCTTCGCGATTTAGAACAACCTGCTGTGAGCTTTGAATAAGTTTTTTCGAACATTGATAAATATCAAAGCCTGAACGGGAATTATTCCATCTATCTGTCGGAATAGAAAGATCGAGACACAAGTTTCAGAGCTTTCGATTGCTTTTGAGATAAGAACAGAACCAGATATTTTCCTATAAAAGCTTGAAGGCTCTACCGATTGGACACAGTTTATTTAAAAAATAAAACATATAGGTACATTATAAATTAATCATATAAGTTATCCCCAGCACCTTACACTCTATTTCCTGCACGCTTCTTTTTATTATAAGTCAGCCAATAATTATTATTAAGCCAGTAATTTGTATAACTTTACAAGAATATCCATCATTTGCTTTATAAGCTAAAATAGCACTAAGTTACAATTGTACAATAATTAATATGCAATCAAATAAATTTTTACCAGCACCGAATTGAAAGACTACTGTACTGAAAATGGTATAGACATTATCATTTTACACCATTTTGCGGAACAATTTTATTCATTCTGCAGATATTTCGTTTTAGCTAGAGAAAAACTATATAATAATACGTTTGGTACCTTAGAAGCTCAATATCGTCTACAATATCGTCTACAACTACTTGTTTTGTAGTGTTCATCCATTTTGACCCTCTTGTTATTTCCGGTAGATATTCATCAAGCCATCAAGTGTTGTGACCGGCGACTGAAGAGTTTGCTGCAAGAATCTCTTTCGCAGAATAAACCAGGCGAAGTAATGTCACGATCGTCTTCACCGAAAAGCATTGAGTTTGCTGTAAGAGCTTTGGGGTCTTCTGGATCAACTGGGATGTGAGTGAGCGGGCGACGATTTATTTGACCTTGAGCTTCCATGAGGGCATTTCGCAAGACTTCTTCTCGCGGTCCAGGCCCCTAAGAACAAAATCGATGCTCCTCTTTATTGATTGTATGAGCCTCTCCTAGGCTCCTCCTATCCATGGAGAATAAGCCGGAATAAAACGCCATAAAATTCCCTCATACCTCGACGAATATTCGCTAAGCGAGTTTTCCATCGCTTTAGCATCCTTCTCCAATAAGTTTTTTGTGCCCACAAAGTTCAGGTCGTTGTCACTATAGAGAAACCTCGTCACGACACGATTGATGACGAATCGCCTGACAGCCATATTGCACTGATATAAACTTAGATCGTTGAGCAACTCAATTTGAACTGCTCTAAAAGGAAGGCATGTGAAAATCATGCCATAAAGCTTCACTGTTCCTCGACCAAACTTAACTAGCATCGGGCCGAAGCAATCCACACCAACATGAGTAAAGGGCCGAGAATCGAAAGCTAAGCGCGCTTCAGGAAGCTGACCCATCAAAGGCATAATCGGCTTAGCTTTGAGACGTTTGCACATATTGCATTTCGATCTCCATCTCTCAACCGCTCCTCGAATGCTGATTATCCAGGCTCGTTCACGAATGTCCGAAATTAAAGTAGCAGTTCCAATATGAAAGTTTTTATTATGATGATATTTGATTAGCAAATGGACCAAAGGATGATTATTAGGCAGGATCGCAGGATTACGTGACGAATATGAAATCTTAGCTTTCTGAGCCCTTGAACACATTCTTAACGTCGCGTCCCTTCTTCATCAATAAACGGACACAAACTGAGAATTGAACTTGAAGAACTGACTCTTCCGTTAGCTCTTAGAGAAGAGATTTCAAATGAAAAAAACATCTTCTTGAATTTTCCGAAACATCCAATTTTCAGCCTGAAAATATTCGAAAGGAGGGACAAAGATTTCTTTTTCGGTGGGTTCGCCAAAAATAATGTTTTTTAAACGAAGTAAAAAAGCAATTGCTCTGACAGACGAGGACCAACTTGCCTGAAATCTTGCAGATAACATTTCATAAGCACCATATTTTATTATAATTTGTTTTTTTTGCACTGCACCGCAGTTTTTTTGGTAAAATCTCTATTAAAGTTTTTGGAAAATTAAGATGGAGAAAGGAGTACTCAGTTGCAATTCTTCGAGTTGTCTACGAGCATATGACGAGTCCATGGTTTCTTGTGATAAATGAAGCGGTGGTGGCATTACGATTGCCATGATTTTGACCCTAACCAATTTGATAAATGTGACTCCTTGGTTTTGTAATGAGTCTGACTGTTCTAAGAGAAGAGGAGTCGGAGTCTGAGCGTGCGGACGGAAATTTTTCCATTCCAGCTGCCCCAATGGATGATGATTTAGAAAACCACGTGGATGTGATTTTAGAAGCCGCTGCAGTAGCACAAGCCGCAGTCGCACAACGTGACAAGCAACTGTTAGATTTGAGAGCTGAACTTGAGGCAATGAAGTTGAAGCTTTCAAAAGCTTCCATCATCAACGATCAACCAGCTGCAGCTTCCAGCACTTCTAAAAGTGGCGTCAGTGCGTCGATATCTGTGGAGAAGTTATAAATAATAAAGACGATACAAGCTAATCACAAGGCGTTGTAGTATTTATATGTATGTACTGTACAGTGTACATATAACGGAAAAAGGTAAAATAGGTTAAAGAAGGAACAACAAAGAGTAAGCAAAAATTAACATTATTTTACATATGTATATCTAATCGCCTGGCCTTTTTTACTCCAAAAACATCAATCACTTCGTCGGTATTGATTTGACATTAACGCTAATGCAGTTAACCGTTCTTCACCTGTGGAATTTCTTAAAAATGTTTTCAGTCGTTTCAGCGTCGAAAACGTTCTTTCAGGAGAGCATGTTGATGCTGGTAAAGTTGCCAAATTTTTTAAAAGTTTATGTATATTGGGGAAAATATCCTTACTGCAGTCTCCAAGAGCTGTTATAGCTGTCTTTGAACGTTGGCTTTCTTCCTGTTCATGACATTTTATCTTCAACATCACAAACTCAGCCTTAAACGAGTTTCAATCCAAAAATCTTTTATAAAATTGGTAGTTTTCTGCTTTAAATTTTTCTTCACTTTTCCCAAGTACTGAAGGTATCAAAATATACAGTGATGATAGGACAGACTTATGGTTCTCAAATCGCATTTTAAGCTGAGTTATGAAATCATCTAGCAGAGGAATCATAACAACTATCCTAAAATAAACTAAGCAAAACTTAAATTTATCTTGGGAAGTAGTTTTTTATTTTTTGTTTTAGTCACTGCTGCTTCTCCTTTTATATGTTTGCTTCTATTATTTTCTTTAGAATTGGTCTCTACTCCTGTCGGAAAGGCTTGCAGTCCGAATCAAAGTTTTTGTTAAAACCAAATGAATAAGTTATCGGATTGTAAGTCACTTTCTTCTTGAAGAACGTCAACGTTTTTCTGCCGCCCACCTTCCAAGCTGCTTCTCTGATAGAGGCTTTTCGTTTTGTAATTAGAGCAGAATCTGAAACCCCTGTGACCCCCCCCCTGAATACGGCCTTGATAATCAGGAGCTGCCGACTTTTTCTGGTGAGAATAAAAGAGAGTGGCCATATTTTGAAGAAGTGTACAAATCAACCACGATCGAAGGTAGATACAGTGACAAGGAGAATGTTTGACGTTTGCGTAAAGCTTTAAAAGGGGAGGCTGGTATCAGCTGGTTAGTGATCGCCTTAAGTACTCTTCTGACGCCAGTGCAATAATGGACTCGCTTCGTACAATGTTTGGCACAATCGGTTAGCAACAATAAATCTTCTCGAGTTCTGATACATCACCCAGTTTCACCAACAGCTACAGTTGGGTTATGTTGTAAATGCAACAAAAAGCAACATGCTTTGAACCAGTGTGAAGAGTTTTTAGATTTGACCCCATATCAAAGACAGACGTTTGTGAAAACTAACTCGATTTGTTTCACTTGCCTGGATCCATCAAGACATATATGGAAAACGTGTTCAAAAATAAGATCGCGTGGGACAAATGGATGCAACCGCCGCCGTCACCACCCTTTACTGCATCCGACTTCAAGCAATAGCGAGTCCGAGTTGAATACAGCAGCTGTTCCTTTTTTTCCACAACCACATGTTCATTCGTCACATGTTGGGACTAATGCTGCCATCATGTTTAAGGTAGTTCCAATTCGAGTTTACGGTATTAATGACATGTTTTTGGATACTTATGCTTTTTTGGACGATGGTTCTTCGTTGTCGATGCTCGAGGAAGATCTTTTCCATGAACTTGGGCTGACCGGACATCCTGAACAACTTACGTTACAATGGACAAAGGGAGTATCTCGCCATGAGGATTCTATGCGGACTTCTCTATCGGTTTCTAGTGTAAATAATGGTCGTAAGCAGTATGTTTTGAAAAACGTTTACACTGTGAAAAATGTGGGGTTAGCTAGTCAGTCAGTTGATGTTTGTCGTTTGAAAAGTTTGCACCCACATCTGCGGGGACTACCACTTTCAGACCTGGTGGATGCTCGTCCTAAGATTTTGCTTGATTTGGATCAGACAAATTCCTGTTAGGCCATGGTCTGGTCAGCGCCACGGAAAGGATGACGAAGAACCTCTTGCTATAAAAACACTTCTAGGCTGGATTGTTTATGGCAAATCTGCTCCTTCCTTACATGTATCCTGTTTGTATCAGATTTCAAAGCCCACAATGCAGTTCATGTTCCACGATGCTATTAGAATGGAAGATGATCTACATGACCTAGTCAAGCGTCATTTCACCACTGATGAGTTTGGTGTTATGCCTCCAAAAGGTGAATTGCTCAGTCGTGAGGTCAGCCGTTCAATCGATATCATGGAGCGTTAGTTGAAATTGGTTGGTAGACAGTATGAGATTGGCTTACTGTGGAGCTCCGATGACGTTACACTTCCTGATAGCTATCCGATGGCACTTAAACGTCTTGTTGGTTTAGAAAAGACCCTAAAAAAAAACCTCATTTATTATAGTGGCAAAATGATTATTTTCGTGGTTTACTTTCTAAAAGTTATACTAGGAAAGCTTCGAAGCAAGAACTGGATAAAAAGTGGCCACGAGTATGGTATGCTCCAACCTTTATCATCGTCAATCCTAACAAGGTTCCTCCAAAACCCAGATGTGTTGCTGACGTGGCTGCAAAGGTAAACGGTATTTTTTTGAACACCCACTTGATGAAAGGTCCAGATAACCTTGTTCCATTACATGCTGGCCTTTTTAAATTCCGGGAGCGGAGAGTAGCTGTAAATGCGGACGTGCGAGAAATGTTTCACAGGATTCGAATAAACGAGGAAGACCAACAGTGCCAACGCATTTTATGGCGAGATGGCGACAGCTCACGCGAACCAACAGTATACATTATGGAGGTTATGATGTTTGGTCCCAGAAGTTCTCCTACCTGTGCGCAGTTCGTAGAAAATCACCATGCCAACCTTTTCAGGAATGAGAGCCCCAAAACTGTTGATGGATTGACAAAACGGACTTACGTGGACGACTATTTTAATAGCCATTACACGGTTGAAAAAGCTATCTTACAAAAGAGGCTATTCGTATTTGTCATTCTATGAACTTCGATCTTGTAGGCATTCAATCAAATAAACGAGAGATTTTGCAAGAGATGTCCGAAGGTTATGTCAACAGCAAACTCGTAAGCATCGATCCTAACGAATGTAATAGTTTGGTATCTAAATTTTTAGGTATGTATTGGCATCCGTCGTCAGACCACTTCTCATATAAACTTTCGGATGATGAGGTCATGAATGAAAAGTTATCATCGGATGCACTAATTACAAAACGAAAAATGCTTAAAACCATCATGAAGATTTTCGATCCTCTGGGAATTATATCTTTGTTCATCATCCGAGGCCGCATCATACTTCAAGAAGTGTGGAGAGAGGGATTTGATTGGGATGAGGCAGTTTCATCCGGTTGGTGTATGGAGTGGCTGAACTTCATCAAGGAGCTGAAACAAATCGAAAACATTAGAATTCCTTGCCGGTACGTGTCATGGAGCCCTGACGACTCCAAAGTAAGCTTGGTAGTGTTTGTTGATGCCTCGGAGAAGGCATTTGCAGCAGTGGCTCATCTACGCTTCGAGTTGAACGATAAAGTGAAAGTAACTCCACTATGGCTAAGGCAAAGGTTGCACCTGTCAAACAACTATCAATTCCTCGTTTAGAGTTGCAGGCAGCGATGCTTGGTGTTCGTTTGGCATCCACAGTCAGGAAATCACATTCCATACGGATTGACGAGGTGCTGTTTTTGTCTGATTCCAAGACTGTCCTCTGTTGGATCAATTCAACATCTCCGCGTCAATGTTTTCACATAAGTTCCATAGACAACGTTGCTGATGATGGTACCAAATGGTTTGAAGCGTCGATGGGTAACCAAGATATATATGACTGAATGGCCTGGTTAGCAGCAGTTAATTTAGAGAATATAGATGGCGTAGAGAATAAGCTATTGCAACATGTGATAAAACAAAAGAGTTACTATGGTGCTTATGAAATGTTATCTGCAAGATTTCAGGCAAGTTGGTCCTCGTCTGTCAGAGCAATTGCTTTTTTACTTCGTTTTAACAACATTATTTTTGGCGAACCCACCGAAAAAGAAATCTTTGTCACTCCTTTCGAATATTTTCAGGCTGAAAATTGGATGTTTCGGAAAATTCAAGAAGATGTTTTTTTCATTTGAAATCTCTTCTCTAAGAGCTAACGGAAGAGTCAGTTCTTCAAGTTCAATTCTCAGTTTGTGTCCGTTTATTGATGAAGAAGGGACGTTAAGAATGTGTTCAAGGGCTCAGAAAGCTAAAATTTCATATTCGTCACGTAATCCTGCGATCCTGCCTAATAATCATCCTTTGGTCGGTTTGCTAATCAAATATCATCATGATAAGATATTTCATATTGGAACTGCTACTATAATTTCGGACATTCATGAACGAGCCTGGATAATCAGCATTCGAGGAGCGGTTGAGAAATGGAGATCGAAATGCAATATGTGCAAACGTCTCAAAGCTAAGCCGATTATGCCGTTGATGGGTCAGCTTCCTGAAGCGCGCTTAGCTTTCGATTCTCGGCCCTTTACTCATGTTGGTGTGGATTGCTTCGGCCCGATGCTAGTTAAGTTTGGTCGAGGAACAGTGAAGCGTTATGGCATGATGCCTTACTTTTAGAGCAGTTCAAATTGAGTTGCTCAACGATCTAATTTTAGATCAGTGCAATATGGCTGTCAGGCGATTCGTCATCAATCGTGTCGTGGCGAGGTTTCTCTATAGTGACAACGGCCTGAACTTTGTTGGCACAAGAAACTTATTAGAGAAGGATGCTAAAACCATGGAAAACTCGCTTAGCAAATATTCGTCGAGGTATGAGGGAATTTTATGGCGTTTTATTCCGGCTTATTCTCCATGGATGGGAGGAGCCTGGGAGAGGCTCATACAATCAATAAAGAGGAGCATCGATTTTGTTCTTAGGGGCCTGGTACCGCGAGTAGAAGTTGATCCAGAAGACCCCAAACCTCTTATACCAAACTCAATGCTTTTCGGTGAAGACGACCGTGACATTACTTCGCCTGGTTTATTCTGCGAAAAAGATTCTTGCAGCAAACTCTTCAGTCGCCGGTCACAACACTTGATGGCTGAACTAACTAAACGTTGGTACTCCGAATATCTACTGGTGTTTTGTCGCAAGGACAATAAGCAAAATTCAAAAATATGAAAAAAGAATGGATTGAATCACCCGCGGTCAAATTGTCGCGAAGAGAACAAAATCTATAGGTTGCCGTCGGATTTACAACTAGTTAATGCAAAATCTTATAGAGACAAAAAAAAACACTATAACCAAACTATGTACATTTATGCAAGTACTTGGCTATCGAAGTGAATAATCTTCTATACTGTAGGTACTTTAAACCCAAAAAAAAAAAATAAAAGTCGTAAAGGTTTTCCTTTCAAAGGATTTTAAATTCAAAAAAAGTTTCTTTATTTAAATTATGTTGTTACCACAGCTTTCGGTTTTTGACTAAATTTACAGCATCATCATCGTCATAAGGAAATCTCCGTTTCCAGCTGATTCTTTTGATGGTCCAGCTATAGTTCGTTGACTCATAGTGGTATTCTCCTGTGCACAAGTTAAGCTATGCAAATTCATAATTTAGGCTAAGCTTCACCCCTGCACCGCACATAGCTTCTTCACTTAATCGCTTTCTGTGCTTGCTTGTAAGATGCATACATGCACAAAAGAGAATTAAAAAAGAAGAGAAAAACAAAACATCGAATTGTAGGCGGGTCCAAGTCATAAGCAGGTGTACCTTTTTTTTCGGCTGCGAAACCTCCCACAATTCGATCTTTTGCTTTATATTGATGTTGGCGGTCGTGAGTCATCTTTATGATCTCCCAAATTTGTCGATGATTTACTTTGCGATGATTTTATGATTTGTCGTCGGCAGATTGCATCGGAATTGTATATTCCCGTCGGCTGTTTGCTGCTAAAACGTTTGTCAGATTGTTATCTATCTTTGGATGCCAGGCTCGATACATGTTGCGTTGTAACATCCTGCCGGGCCACCGGAAAAGTCAACGACGTCATCAAATATTTTCTGCAATTTATCGGGTGTCTTCTCATCTCGAATCCTCAAAGTGTGATTGTTGCGTATGTGTATACATGAAAGAATAGAAGATGTAGGTTTGGTGAATGGAGTGTGGCAATAATAGGGCTTAGGTTATAAATTAGTTATGAAATGTATTAAATTCAGTATAATTAGGTTGTTAGTTTTAGAATTTTTAGAATACAGGTAAGATGCGAATAAAATTTTTAAGGTGTGTGTGTGGGAGTGTGTGTTTCAGGTCTGTTTAGCATTGGTAAAAAACAGAGTTTAGCGACAGGGCGCTTAAACGAAGCGGTGGCAGTTTTAACTGTGACAACACGAATTTTTTCATCGGTTCCAGGATGAGTTGCGATGATTCTGCCCAAACGCCAAAGAGTTGGAGGTGTTTGCTCTTCAGGCAAGAGCACTAAATGTCCAATTTTAATTTCGGAATTCGGTGTGAGCCATTTTGGACGTTGTTGTAGCCGCACCAAATATTCGGACTGCCATTTTTTCCAGATGTCTTGCTGAATCTTCTGCATGAGCTGCCATCTATCCAAGTAATTTTCTTTCGAATTGGTTAAATCCTTTTCTGGTACAGTGTGAAGCGCAGACCCAATTAAAAAATGTCCTGGGGTGAGAACAGATAAGTCATCTGGATCTTCGGTGACCGGACAAAGTGGACGAGAATTAAGGCACGCTTCTACCTGCGTTAGTACCGTCGCGTATTCCTCAAAAGTTAGAGTGTAGTGTCCAATTATTCGCTTTAAGTGGTGTTTCATGGATTTAACACCTGCCTCCCAAAGTCCGCCGAAATGTGGCGCAGCAGAAGGATTAAAATGCCATTTGGTACCATTGGCTTGCAAAAGGTGTGTCATGTCATCTGTCCATTGCTTTGACATATTTGTTGCTCCTTTGAAGTTTGTTCCACAGTCGCTATGCAGATTTGTACAGATTCCACGACGAGCAGTAAAACGTTTTAACGCGGCGAGGAATGCAGATGTCGTATAATCACTTACGAGCTCAAGGTGGACTGCTTTCGTGCAGAAGCATACGAATATGGCTATGTACGCCTTTGTAACTTTACTGCACCGACCTTTCCATGCTTTAAGTTGAACGGGGCCAGCATAATCCACTCCAGATGTTTGAAAGGGTCTTGCTTGGTTGACTCGTAAAGCTGGCAAATTTCCCATTTTTTGCTGCATTTCTGTTGTCGTAAATCTGTAACATTTTAGGCACTTGTGAATACATCTTTTCACTGTTGATTTGAGGTGCAGAATCCAATAATGCGATCGAAGTGTGGCCATCATGAGTTGCTGACCACCGTGCAGTAATTTCATGTGGGTATCATGAACAATGAGCGATGTAAGGAAGCTTTGTGAAGGCAAAATAATTGGATGTCGCTGTGAATAGGGGAGATCAGCGTTTTCCAATCGACCTCCAACTCGAAGAATTCCTTTGTCGTCAAGCATTGGTGAAAGTCTTGCCAGTTTGCTCCTTTTGGACACTGTTTTACCTTTACTTAGCTTCGAGATTTCTTCTGCGAAAACCTCTTCTTGCACAAGAGAAATTAATCGCGTTCGTGCTGAAGCTATCTCATCCACTGAAAGTGGTCCAGATACGCGAGTTGACGTCTTCCTTGCCTTAAATCTCAAATTGGTCAAATAGCGACGCCAATGTGACGCAGCTCGGTAAAGACGATTTAAGGATGAAAACCGTTCAAAGAGAAGTTGATTTTTTTCGAAACACGTGAAGTCAACGCAGAGCTGAAAAACATTTATAATGGGGTACCCAGATGCGATCAAATCCCTTTTGGTTTTTGAGATCTCCGAAGCTTTGGTCTCAAGGTCGGTAGATTTTATTTCAGTTGGTAGATGGATTTGGGCATCAAACGCCTGTAAAAATTCAGGCCCATGCCACCATTGCCGGTTTTTGATGAGTTCGTTCGGGAAAACTCCTCGGGATGCAATATCTGCTGGGTTTTCCTTAGACGGAACGTAGTTCCAATGCTGAGGATCAGTAAGCTCCTGAATTTCTGCTACTCTGTTAGCTACGAATATTGTCCGAATGTACGGTTCGCCTTTAATCCAGGCAAGTGTGATTTGAGAATCACACCAAGCAAATGTTTTCGCAGATTGCAGCTCCATTGTTCGCACGGTGTGCCCTAACAGTTGTGCTAGCAACAAAGCTCCACAAAGTTCCAACCGAGCTAGAGACTTGTTTTTCAGAGGCGCTACTCTAGTCTTTGCTACGATTAGATTTGTGAATACTTCAGTTCCAGTGGTGATTCGAAGGTAAATGGCTGCAGCATAGGCCTTTTCAGAAGCATCACAAAATCCATGTATTTCCACCTGTGAGCCATTGGTGAAATTGATCCAGCGAGGAATCTCGATGGACTTTAAAACGTTGAGTTCTTCCTTCAATTTGTACCAGGCAGAAACGATTGTTGCTGGGAGCTCAGAGTCCCATGTATGGCTGTCTTTCCAGATACATTGCATCAATATCTTGCCGACAATAACAACCGGTGCTATCCAACCCATTGGATCAAAAAGACGAGCAATGTCTGACAAAATAGTCCGCTTTGTTGTTTTCTTTAAATCCTGAAGACAGATTTTAAACGTGAAAATGTCCTTTGCAGGATGCCATTGTATGCCAAGAGCCTTTATCGCGTCTTCTTCGTTGAATGAAAGTGGGATTTGTACCTCTCTATCCTCTTCTGGAACGGATGTCAATAAGCTCTCGCAGTTGCTTGTCCATTTTCGTAATGGAAAACCTCCTTGATTCAACATGGAAATGAGCTGAGACTGCATTTCCAGGGCTTCTGCAACTGAATCTGCCCCGTGAATAACATCATCGACGTAAAAGTTTCTAGCGGCAATTTTTGATGCGATAGGGTAGTCATCTCTCTCATCAGATGCAAGTTGTTGTAGCGTACGTACAGCTAAGTAAGGTGCGGATGCAGTGCCGAATGTGACCGTATTGAGACGGTATGTCTTAATTTCATCTCCTTCCTCGTCTCGCCATAAAATGAGTTGGTACAAGGAATCAGCCAGCGTAACCCAAATTTGACGATACATTTTGTTGATGTCAGCTGTAAAAGCAATATTATGCTTTCTGAAAAGCGCAATGTGGTCGAAGATGTCATCTTGTAATCTTGGCCCGACGAACATATGATCATTCAACGAGGTTCCGTCGGATGTTTTACAGGATGCGTCAAAGACAATTCGCAGTTTTGTGGTTGTGCTGGATTCCTTTATCACTGCGTGGTGCGGAAGAAAGTAGTGAGGAGAAGATAATGCAGTAGACTCAATTTCAGTCATATGCCCAAGATCCTTATATTCACTAAATACCTTTTTGTATTCATTATAAAAAGATGAATTTGTTTTAAATTTCCTCTCTAATTGCACAAATCGAACAAGTGCTGCCCTCTGCGACCAACCAAGTACGGGATGTGATCCTTCTTTAAAAGGAAGTTGGACGACATATTTGCCATCCAATTGACGTTGATGCGTTCGGCAAAAATGTGTTTCACACTGTTGATCTTCTTTAGAAAGCAATTTTCGATTTGGAACTTGTTCAAGTTCCCAAAATTTAAGTAGCAAGCTGTCCAAGGATTGAGTTTCTGTTGTAGTATGAAGAGATGTTACCATTGATCTGTGGGTGGATAAAATGCTCCCAGAAAGAACCCATCCTAGTTCCTGCGTTTTGATTAGCATTACCTGGCTCAGTTGAGTGCAGCAATGAATGATGTTTTTGTTGGCACGAGGAACACGTGAACGTGCTTGTGCAACTTTGCGATGAATGCGCACTTGATAGGCAGTTTAAACATAGCTTCCTTTTCTTTACGAAATCTAGCCTTTTCTTAATGTTAAATGCCTTAAACTTGAAACAATTTCGAATTGAGTGTAACCCTTGACACAGTGAACATTTGTTCGAAATTGTAGAGTTGTGTGCTCGAACAGTACCTGAGGTGAATTTAGATTTAGGTTTTGGTTGATTGAGACCTGATGTGGGTTGTCCAGTAACATTTAGGGTTCTTGATCTCATTAGGATGAAATCTTCCAACACACTATATTCTGGATAATCAACGTGAGCTGAAATGTGAGTTTCCCAAAGCCCCCGCGTGGTAAATGAAAATTTTTGAACGGTATGGAAAATTAGAACGTCTTCCCATGACTCTACAGGTACTCCAAGGTTTTTTAGCGAATACCTAGCTTCGTTTGTCGTATCTAACAGTAACTTCAGATCATCAGATGATTGGTGAACTAGCTTTGGTTGATTAAAAAGTAATTGAAATTGTTTATCTTTTAATAACCGAACATTTTGAAACCGTTTGTTTAATAAAGCCCATGCAGACTCGAAATTAACATCTGTATTTCGCAGCATTCGCGCAGCTTCACCTGTTAAATTGCTCTTTAAATATTGGAGCTTATGAGCATCGGAGATCGAGGTATTTTTGTTCACCAAGCCTTCAAATAATCCTTTGAATTCTGGCCACATTTGTAATGAGCCATAGAAGGTTGGAATTTTAATCGCAGGAAGCTTTAATTCTACGGACGGTGTGGTTGACACGCTTACAGATTTGTTGAGAAGATTTTGACTATCTGAACTACTAAGATTTTCTTTTAACTCACACGAATAGTTAAAAAACATTTCTTTTAGTTCATGAAATGTTAAAGCTTCCATATATTTAACTTTCGGTTCTTCTGTTGCAGCTTCAACTATTTTCTGGTGCATGGTTCTAGCGTCTAGCCTCCTCAAAGGATGCCTCTAAGTTAGATAGACGTGCCTCATTCATATAAACGGCTTTTTTCTTTGCTACTTCTAAACCTTTATATGCATTAAAACCTGCTTCTATGTCTAGAAAAATTGTTTGAATTGCATCTACTAAATTGGAAACTTTAACCTTACTCATGATGCAGATAACTCCTTTCACCACACAACACACGATTAAGTTAAGATCAACAAGGATCAATGATTTAAATGAATAAAATTATAAAAAGATTGCCACACACCTGTATTTCAGCGTTGCTCCCCCGTTGCACCAGCTACTTCAACTTCAGATCGTCACAGGAATTCAAACCGTTTTTAATTAAAAATGTCTTATCCACGACGCACGATAAACGCTATTGTCTTTTAGGTTTATTTTTTAAACCACGCACAAGTATCTTATTAAAACGCGCTGTCTTGCCAGGTTTATTTTGTTTTGCACTTATCTTTCTTTGTAAGTTCCTTATATCCGGCTCAAAGGACCATGTTTTGTCGCAAGGACAATAAGCAAAATTCAAAAATATGAAAAAAGAATGGATTGAATCACCCGCGGTCAAATTGTCGCGAAGAGAACAAAATCTATAGGTTGCCGTCGGATTTACAACTAGTTAATGCAAAATCTTATAGAGACAAAAAAAAACACTATAACCAAACTATGTACATTTATGCAAGTACTTGGCTATCGAAGTGAATAATCTTCTATACTGTAGGTACTTTAAACCCAAAAAAAAAAATAAAAGTCGTAAAGGTTTTCCTTTCAAAGGATTTTAAATTCAAAAAAAGTTTCTTTATTTAAATTATGTTGTTACCACAGCTTTCGGTTTTTGACTAAATTTACAGCATCATCATCGTCATAAGGAAATCTCCGTTTCCAGCTGATTCTTTTGATGGTCCAGCTATAGTTCGTTGACTCATAGTGGTATTCTCCTGTGCACAAGTTAAGCTATGCAAATTCATAATTTAGGCTAAGCTTCACCCCTGCACCGCACATAGCTTCTTCACTTAATCGCTTTCTGTGCTTGCTTGTAAGATGCATACATGCACAAAAGAGAATTAAAAAAGAAGAGAAAAACAAAACATAAGTCATAAGCAGGTGTACCTTTTTTTTCGGCTGCGAAACCTCCCACAATTCGATCTTTTGCTTTATATTGATGTTGGCGGTCGTGAGTCATCTTTATGATCTCCCAAATTTGTCGATGATTTACTTTGCGATGATTTTATGATTTGCCGTCGGCAGATTCCCTCGGAATTGTATATTCCCGTCGGCTGTTTGCTGCTAAAACGTTTGTCAGATTGTTATCTATCTTTGGATGCCAGGCTCGATACATGTTGCGTTGTAACAACTGGAAATAACAAGACGGTCAAAATGGTTCAACGCTACAAAACAAGTAGTTGTAGACGTATTGTGATTGTGGTCGAGCCCAACGTGATTCGTTCGGCCTGGCATTTAGGTCGCGTTGCTAAAGTTTATCCAGGGCCAGATGGAGTTGTAAGAATGGCAGACGTTAAACTTCCAAACGGATCAAAAAAAGTTAAGAGATCAATTGGAAGACTCGCTGTTTTGGACGTGAAGCCTTTGCTCTAGTTCTCAGACGGCCCCCGGAATTTCATCGAGTCAAATAAATAATTCAAAAATTATTATATGCATTTAGTACATTTTAAATTATTATTTCAAGCTTAAGAATTTTTTAATGGTAACACTATGTTCATATATTAACTGTTTTAAGTTAGTAACTTAAATAATTTCGCCTCTTTCTTGCACAAGAAAGGGACAGATTATTTAGGGTAGTTAATTTGTCATCCACGTGCTTTTGACCTTCTATGATTTAAAAAAAAAATTTAAGTAAATGGTATTCATTCTTCCTACATATGTAGTTAAAGTTTTGTAAAAGGTAAATTTGAATTTGAATATTTATGCGTAAAAAACTAATTATTTAAAATCTAGATTTGTTTAAAAAAAAGGATTGGTTATATAGTGTTGCTCCAAGCCAATTGAAATGTTTCTAATTGATATTCTGATACTAAATTGTAAGTAATATGTACTTATAATCAAAATTCTATATCTTAAGATTTGTATCTTTAATTATTACAGATAATAAAATTGAATTTGTATTGCCGAGGAGAATTTGCTTTGGTTTTTTATTGTTTTAAAACCTTCTTCGCTGGAGTGGCAATTTTGGATAGTCACTTTTTATTCTTGGTTTGAATCAATTTTAGTTTGTTTTGTGAAACATATCATATTTATAATATGAAGAGATTACTACTTACTTAGATCCTCTGACTTGTTATTATGTCCGTAAGGGACACAGTGCCTCTACTTTTCCTATGTGCCATCGTGTACAGTTCGTGGAGATGCATTTCAGCTCTCTCCAACTCTTCCTCAGTTGTGTTGATTCCTTTTTTTACCGTTCTTCGCTAAGCACTTCTAGGTCAGTTCCATTGCATCACTTGACTCGCAATACATTCATTACTCTTTCGAATCAAATGGCCAATCCATTGCCACATATGTACGTCTTCGTATGAGTCAATGAGTTACTGCCATGTTTCCACATGGAGTTCATGATTAGAGATAAGATTTGGACAGAAAATCCTTAAGATGTTGCGCAGACATTTATTAACGAACATTAATAAATGTCAAATCTTTCCAGTGACAGTTGAGACTTTATAAGTGCTGCACCTGTAAAGAAGCACGGATTGAACATTGGAGTGAAAAAGTCATAGTTTGGTCTTTTACTTATAGAGTAGTTTCTCTATATTTTTGAAAACATACCAAACGCCTTCAGACAATACCAAGATTTTGAAATATCTTGTCTAGAATTATATACTTGAACAGATGAGGAAGTTCCAAGGCTGTTACTTTTTGTTTTTGGCGTATTGATCTTGATGGTTGGATGCTGTACGATCCGGGAAACCACTGATTGGTGTCAACTTGGCGATATCCAGTACCACAACGCGTGGCTACAAATCAATTGTGCTTATTTTACCTCCAGTGGTAACCATCGGGTACTGATCTCGTCCATCCGGACTTGACTTGCCGAACTTATAAGCGCGAGTGTTATATGTATGTGCACACGCCCAACGAACGAAAATAAATTGCGAACTGCCAAGAAAAAAAAATTCCACATTGAACGCCTTAGTACACCTAGAGTTGCGAGAGTCTACAGAGAACAACTGAGCGGGAAACTCTCTCTTTGTGCATACACCTACCACAGACGATCGCTTGAAAAAATACAATAGGTCTGGATATTCAATAAGAAAATTTTTCCTTAATTATAAATGAATTGTGTAGGTATTCGAAAGGGATTTTTTCTCAATTTGAAAATTTGTTGTTTATCTACGTTTCTACGGCAACGATTGTTCTATTTGTTTTCTATTATTCAAATTATTTCTTTGTTTCAAAATAATTTGTTTTCAGATATGTATGAATGTAGGTACATATGTACATATGTATATCTTTGTATTTGAAAACTATAGTACTCTCATGGTGGAAGTCGAATGGGGCGACATCTAATGTATGCCGGCAACCCTTACTCTTTTTTTTTGCGGAGAGCTTATGGAGGTTTTAAATGATATTTATTGATATTTTTTGGATGCAATTATCCAAAAAATAGTCTCCTCTTGCTCCTACCACCAATTTTCGACGCTTAAAGACTCACCAAATCGAATTTTACACCTCACATTTTGCAGCGCCACCACCAGGATCCGGGCAACCCTAAAAAAAACTCGCCATGAGAGTACTATAGTTTTCATATACAAAGATGTATATGTATTTGAATATGTGCCTATGAAAATTTTCGTTATTTTTAATTTTAAATTAAAAATCAAAACAGGGGTTGCATTTGTGTTTTGATTTTTTTTTTTGATACGAAAGTTACATTAGTTTGGTAGGGACACCATGGGTCCTACCAATAATCAAATTTAGCAACGACTAAATATTTCAAAAAAATTAACCATTGTGTTATGAATCCTAAATACTTAACCAAACACTGCATGTTATTTCTTTGAAAGCCATTTCATATATGGTTCATTATTTATTGTCCACTTAAATATTAAGGTCATACAGATTTCCAAATTGAAAAATAAAACAAAAAAATTTATTTCAATAATGCAAGCGCCAGGTAACACAATTAATATATTTTCATGAAAATGTTTTCTTGTAGGGCAAATGGATCGTTTGCGTCTGTCATAGTTCTTAAGAGTCGTCTTCGCTACAATCTACAAATACAATAGGTTCTTTGGAGCCATACAATTCGTAGGTACTTTTCGTTTTCATATAAAACAAAGAATAAAATAAAATCCACTTCCATTATATCTCACAAATGCAAATTCAGAAACTTTTGTACACCGAAATATCAAAACACAAAAAATTTGTGAGTTGTGACCTGCCTATAAGGAGATCACAATTTCGATAGTTTTTGTGACTCTCACAACTTGTGACCGTGGGGGAGAATACGAAAAAGTCACAAAATCAATTTCACCACTAGTTGTGACTTGTGATTGTGAGGTATCAGTGATATTGGGGAGAATAGGGCTGTAAATTTGATTATTGGTAGGGCCCAATGTGCCTGTACCTATTACTTGATCTGAGGAGGGTCTTTAAATACAAGAGAGATTATAGTAGCAATTGCTGCACCTTCATTTATATTTAAAACAACCACGAACCAATGCAAGTTCATACGATAAATTGATTTGGATTCGATCCCAAATAATACATACTTATGTACATATACATATGTAAGTAATGAAGATTGATTAAAAATAGCTTTTAATATACCTAAGTATATGCTTGCTTCATCTCAGAAGAGTTTGTTAGCTGCAGAAATAATAGGAAAGTATAGAAGAAAACGATATAATCTTTTAGGTTTCTTTTTTGTATCCGCACCATTTGCTTGAAAACTAGGTATATATTTTCAACAACAATATTAGCGAAAGGTTAATTGTCGGTGCTTGAAGCAACGAAACTGTTAAACAATTGTTAAAAAATGCTTTAGCCCAGAGTACCCAACCCACAAAAAAATGTCGACTGTTCAAAATTTCGACTTTTATCGACTTTTTGGGAAGTTAAAATAACGATTTTTTTATTGATCTCCCATTAATTCCGCAATTATTTTACTATACCTACATTTTAACCAAAGCTTTTTCTAGGCATGATTCAATTATGTATATGTTACATCACTTTAAACATCATCTTTTTCTTTTCATTCACATTTAACATTTCTTAAATCAAGTTATTTTAGCAAATTAATTGCGGGAAAACCGTTATCCACACAGAAAAAAGGGTATGGCACATACAAATTTCTGACCTATATTGTTTAAATAAAAAATAATAAAAAATCGGTTGTGCTTTTATAGTAAATCAAATAATGCATTCGTCGGTTAACTTGTTTATTCAATTGAGATTTGAAAATTAAACAAAAAGATGTATTTTTGGGAACAAAAGATTTTCTTATAAAGGTAACCTCATATAACTTTAAGGTTTTCGCGGTTGGTTGAATTATACATTTTTAGATTTTAAAAGTGTATGAAGGTAACTTCGTTGTATATGTATGTATAAGTGTTTCCTAAAGCCGTAAAATACCGTATTGAGTTCATTTCTTTAACAATTTAGTTTCAATTTTGAGTTATAGATATTTCCAACAAGTATCTGAATATAATGCATTATTTTAACGTTATTTTAACATTAGGTATTTTTCTGAGTAAAAAATGTATTCGATTTGCTTTAAATCTCCTTGTTCGAAAAATAATCTACACCAAAAACTAGGTGTCTAAAAACATATTTACAAATCAAATAAACAAACAATCTTCAATTAATTTCTTATATTTACATTTCAATAGGCAAAAATGTACATTCATTTTCCGACAGAGAAATATCGACACATGAAACAAAATAATAAAAAACAACCCATACCCCTAAAGAAAACTACCTACACACATTTATAATCCATGAACCTATATTGAAATTTGAAAAAAAAATCAAAACAAAACTAAATCTCTATGGATACGGAAAGGCACAAATATAAAAATACAATAAATAAATATCCCGTTGAAAATTGGTTTGTGTTCATGAAAACCCTGCATCTTTGTTTCTCAAATTCGCCACACGTAGTCGGTGCCGCTTTGAGCTCTGAGGTGTCACTTCTATTTATATTTATTCAATGGTTTAAAGCATTGAATAAATATAAATAGAAGGTCTCACTCAGAAAATCGCCACTATGGTTGGTCGGTGCCGCCACCATCGCATCGCTTGAAAAAATATAATAGGTCTGAATATTCAATAAGAAAATTTTTCCTTAATTATAAATGAGTTGTGTATTCGAAAGGGATTTTTTTCTCAATTTGAAAATTTGTTGCATTGAATAAATATAAATAGAAGGTCTCACACAGAAAATCGCCACTATGGGTGGTCGATGCCGCCACCATCGCTTGAAAAAATATAATAGGTCTGGATATTCAATAAGAAAATTTTTCCTTAATTATAAATGAGTTGTGTATTCGAAAGGGATTTTTTCTCAATTTGAAAATTTTTCGTTTATCTACGTTTCTACGGCAACGATTGTTCTATTTGTTTTCTATTATTCAAATTATTTGTTTTTTTCAAAATAATTTGTTTTCAAATATGTATGAATGTAGGTATGTATGTACATATGTATGTATTTGAATATGTGCCTATGAAAATTTTCGTTATTTTTAATTCTAAATTAAAAATCAAAAAAGGGGTTGCATTTGTGTTTTGATTTTTTTTTTTTGATACGAAAGTTACATTAGTCAGGTAGGGACATAATGGGCTCTACCAATAATCAAATTTAGCAACGACTTAAATATTTCGAAAAAATTAACCATTATGTTATGGATCCTAAATACTTAACCAAACACTGCATGTTATTTCTTTGAAAGCCATTTCATAGATATATGGTTCATTATTTATTGTCCACTTAAATATTAAGGTCATACAATGTACGGTTTATTATTTAGAACTCTTTTCAATATGGTCCATTTCACAGAAATATTAAAGTGGTCACTAAATGTGATTATTGGTAGGGCCAAATGACAAATCTTCACCCTCACAGCAGCGCAATCAACAGGGTCGAGGCAACATTAGAGTACTATGTTTTATAAAAAAGCTTTGATGAATGAAATGTATTAAAATACTACCAGTACCTGTTTTTTGTCCTTTAGGAATTTTACTGAGTATTTCTAAACTGCCCTTAAATTTTATCTGCAATCAATATTTGCTCAGATATTGGTGATCAAATCCTTAAAGCTCGAACATTTTTAACAAAAAAAAATCTGCAGGCCAAAAAAATTGTCAAATTTAGGCTGAATTAATAAGTCATCTGATAAATTTATTTCATTAATTAAAAGAAAATTAAAAGAAAATTAATAAAAAAATTAATCTTCAATTTTTTAAGTTTTTAGAAAATTTTTGCCTCGTTCTGTTTTATATGTGTACCTATGTAAGTGAGCAGTTATATAATAATTCAAGTTCAAAATTGAGAAATATGAATCTTAAGAATGCATTTTGTTTCATCGCAATATCTATGACTTAAAAAATCGAAAAAAAATATTTCCTCAATTTTTTTTTACTTGTGTCCATAAGAGTAAATGAATATATATCCATAAATAGGCCACGAGAATAAAGATCGATTTGAACAAGTTTTGTAGTGTAAAAGATATGAATTATTAAAGGAATTCCATACAAAATGCTCGTTATGCAAATTTTTACTTAAAATACAAATAATTAAATATACTTTCTTCTGATACCTAATAAAAGTTAACTTCTCATAAGTTAAGGTCAAATGAAGAACTTATTTTTAACTATGTACATACCTACGTATGTAGTTACATTTATAACGTTTAAGCCTTGCACCCTGCACAGTCAAGTGACTTCCATTTAAGGCATCTTTCTTAAAGTATATTTACATTATTTTCTTGTTCATATCTTCGTATCTAGCAAATACTTTACATGAATCAAATTTTTTTTTTTAAGTTAGCAATTCGGCAATTATTTTACTATACCTACATTTTAACCAAAGCTTTTTCTAGGTATGATCCAACTATGTATATTATGTTACATCACTTTAAACATCATCTTTCTCTTTTCATTCACATTTAAAATTACTTAAATCAAGTTATTTTAGCAAATAAATTGCGGGAAAACCGTTATCCACACAGAAAATAGGTGTATGGTACATACAAATTTCTAACCTATATTGTTTAAATAAAAAATAATAAAGAATCAGTTGTGCTTTTGCAATGTTAAAACCAGCTAAAGTAAAAAGAATAAAAATGATAAAACCTTTACAAGTCGGAATCATTATATGTACCTACTTTCTTTGTCCTTTGGCCTAACAGGAGGTGTACAAACTAGTAAAAAAAAACAAAGGAACAAAAACTAACAAAAAAAAGTTCTCTAATGTCTTGAACTTTTTTTTATACTAAATCAAATAATGCATCCGTCGGTTAACTTGTTTATTCAATTGAAATTTGAAAATTTAACAAAAAGATGGATTTTTGGGAACAAAAGATTTTTTTTTTTTTTTTATAATATGCGCGCGCTCAAGGGGATTTTTGTTTTACCCTTCATATGTATCAACACAGCGCGGGCGTGAAGGATAGGATAGGATGGGAAGGAAAAGGTGTGTGTGGCGCGAGGTACTGAGACTGAAGGTGGTAGTTGTCTCAGATCTTATCTCCAGGGTTGGCGGCTGGGCTAAAGCGGAGAAATTGCCGTGTCTTATATCTATGTCCCTTTATAATTCGCATTATTTTGTTCATATTTGTTGGGCATACTAGTATTTACTCAATCACATGTTGTTAGTGTTATGCCTGAACAACATGTAATGAGTAAACCAGCGGCCCAACAATGATCAATGATAATGGAATAAAAACATGACATAGGTAGAACTACGGCTGGGATCGAACCTGTGACCATTTGGTTGACAGGCGACCACGCATACCATCGCGCCACGGCCAACTCCATAAAGGCAACTCTTATAAAGGTAACCTCATATAACTTTTAAGGTTTCAATTTTGAGTTATAGATATTTCCAACAAGTATCTGAATATAATGCATTATTTTAACGTTATTTTAACATTAGGTATTTTTCTGAGTAAAAAATGTATTCGATTTGCTTTTAATCTCCTTGTTCGAAAAATAATAAATAATCAACACCAAAAACTAGGTGTCTAAAATCATATCATAATATCATATAAGAATATTCAAGCTTCCTCCATCATGAAAATATCCATAATAACAACAAAAAAGAAAAACAAAACCAATTACATGAAAAGAAACTAAACACATTAAAACAGAAGATGAGAGACAAATATAATTTACGATTAAATGAGAAATGGTTTGTAAACAAAACCAGTGCTGTCATACCTGTTGATATTCAATACTTACTTTCACTTGGACCCAAGTACTCACTTCCTAGTACTATTTACTCCACTTCTAATACTTTATTCAAAATTATTGCAGATGGCGAAGCCTGCATAGAAACAATTTATGACATTGACGCTAGGGAAAAGGCTCGAGCAAATTTTGCAAATATGTTAGACAGTTGCATGGAAAAGAGGAAGTTCTGTGGTTTTAATAGATACATAAAACACATTTTCGATGAAACAAGACTTTTCCTCAAAAATCACAAAGAAATATACATAGTTTCAGCAGACAAAGGAAACGTCACAGTGGCGATATACAAACGTGAATACGACAAAAAGATGAAAGAGATGATGGAAGATAGACATGTTTACTGGCCAATAAGGACAGACCCAACCAATAAATTACAAGACATGAACAACAACCACGTTAAATACCTGTTTGACAACAAAATAATAAGTGAATACGAAAGACAAAGAATGACCACGTATAATCCTGTTGCACCTAGGATCTACGGACTCCCTAAGATTCATAAAGAAGGAATGCCTCTACGTCCTATTTGTTCATCTATCAAGGTTCCATGCCACAATCTAGCAAAATATATTATTTCTATTCTGAAAAATTTAACTATAAACTCGAAATACAACGTAAATAACTCCTTAGATTTTAAAACAAAAATTAAAGGCCTTAACATTGAAAATGACGAAATTATAGTATCGTTCGATGTGATTTCTTTGTTTAACAACATTCCACTACAATTGGCACTAGACATAATAAATACAAATTGGGAAAAATTAAAAGATCACACCAACATAAAAAGAACCAAATTCATTGAACTCGTCCGATTTTGTATCATTGACAACAACTACTTGATATACGGTAATAAGACCTACCAACAAAGAGACGGTATGCCCATGGGTAACCCAGCTTCGCCCATAATAGCAGATATTGTCCTCGAAGAACTTTTGGATAACTGCCTTGCCAAGTTGAAAAATAAACCAAAACTAGTAACGAAATATGTAGATGACCTTTTTGCCATTGTGAAAAGAAATGACGTCGAAGAAACCTTAACGGCCCTGAATAGTTTTCACAGAAAAATTCAATTCACGTGTGAAATGGAGAATAACTGCAGATTATCTTACCTGGACGCTCTTATAATTCGAGAAAAAAGTAGTTTAAAAACGGATTGGTTTCAAAAACCTACGTCTTCGGGAAGAATTATTAACTACTTATCACAACATCCAAAAAACACCATTCTCAATACCGCCAACAATTTCATCAATAGAGTATTTTCGATCAGCGACAAACAATTCCACAAACAAAATAAAATAAAAGTAATAGACATTCTACAAAGAAACTCCTTTCCGGATAATATAATTTATTCCTTGATAAAACAACAAGAACAAAAACAACAAAAAAAGGAACAACAACAACAACATCATCATCAAGATCATCAACAACAACCACAAAAAGAGCAAACAGAACAGCAACAACAAGAGGAACAACAACAAAACATTAAATACAAATCTTTCACATACATTACACAAATAGCTGACAGATTTAAACATGCCAATCTGTTTGACGCAGACAAATACAAACTTGCTATGAAATCAACGAACACGGCCTCACAACTATACGCTAAACTCAAAACTAAAACGGACAAAATGGAACATTCTGACCTTGTTTACAAAATAGATTGTAAAGGAAATTCGAACGAAGAATGCAGTCAAACTTACATAGGAACAACGAAACAAAAATTAAAAAAGAGAATTTCAGGACACAAATCAGACATTAAAAATAACGCTCCGCAAAAGACAGCACTGGCAGCACATTGTCTCGCACACGGCCACACTCCAAACTATGATGAAATAAAAGTACTGCAAAGAGAAGATAACCAGACCAAGAGGTTCATCATCGAAACCCTTCACATACTCAACACAAACAATACAATGAATAAAAAAACAGACACAGACAATGTATGCCCGCAATACAAACACTTGTTGGAGAAGAGGAGACAGTTTTAACACCAGATTCATGTTTATAAACCTTTTTAAAATTTCTTTTATTTTGTTACTTGTGAGTCTAACTTTTTGGTGTTAAGTTCAACGATTTTTCATTTTGAGCTGTAATATGTTTTAAACTTTTAACTTTATAAATATTTATTGTGAGTGTATGTTGTTATTGTAAAAATGCAAAATTTGTTAATTTATATTTATCAATGCAAATATAGATTTCCTTTTTTGGTTTTCACCTGATGATGTCCATAGACATGGACGAAACGTCGTGAACAAAAAATCAAATTGTTTTATTTCTGACCTGAAGCCCACAAATCAACAAACAAAAAAAAAAAAAAAAAAAAAAAAATCATATTTACAAATCAAATAAACAAACAATCTTCAATTAATTTCTTATGTTTACATTTCAATAGGCAAAAATGTACATTCATTTTCCGACAGAGAAATATCGACACATGAAACAAAATAATAAAAAACAACCCATACCCCTAAAGAAAACTACCTACACACATTTATAATCCATGAACCTATATTGAAATTTGAAAAAAAAATCAAAACAAAACTAAATCTCTATGGATACGGAAAGGCACAAATATAAAAATACAATAAATAAATATCCCGTTGAAAATTGGTTTGTGTTCATGAAAACCCTGCATCTTTGTTTCTCAAATTCGCCACACGTAGTCGGTGCCGCTTTGAGCTCTGAGGTGTCACTTCTATTTATATTTATTCAATGGTTTAAAGCATTGAATAAATATAAATAGAAGGTCTCACTCAGAAAATCGCCACTATGGTTGGTCGGTGCCGCCACCATCGCATCGCTTGAAAAAATATAATAGGTCTGAATATTCAATCAGAAAATTTTTCCTTAATTATAAATGAGTTGTGTATTCGAAAGGGATTTTTTTCTCAATTTGAAAATTTGTTGTTTATCTACGTTTCAACGGCAACGATTGTTCTATTTGTTTTCTATTATTCAAATTATTTGTTTGTTTCAAAATAATTTGTTTTCAAATATGTATGAATGTACATATGTTTGTATGTATGTATGTATGTATTTGAATATGTGCCTATAAAATTTTCGTTATTTTTAAAAATTTGATTATTGGTAGGGCCCAATGTGCCTATATACCCATTACTATCTGAGGGAGGGTCTTTAATCTTTAAATTATTTAATGCTTGCTTCATCTCAGAAGGGTTTGTTAGCTGCAGAAATAATAGGAAAGTATAAGAAAACGCTTTAATCATTTCGGGTTTTTTTTTGTATCCGCACCATTTGCTTGAAAACTAGGTATATATTTTCAACAACAATATTAGCGAAAGGTTAATTGTCGGTGCTTGAAACAACGAAACTGTTAAATAATTGTTAAAAAATGCTTTAGCCTAGAGTACCCAACCAACAAAAAAATGTCGACTGTTCAAAATTTCGACTTTTATCGACTTTTTGGAAAGTTAAAAAAACGATTTTTAACTATGTACCTGCGTATGTAGTTACATTTATAACGTTTAAGCCTTGCACCCTGCACAGTCAAGTGTCTTCCATCTAAGGCATCTTTCTTAAAGTATATTTACATAATTTTCTTGTTCATATCTTCGTATCTACCAAATACTTTTACATGAATCAAATTTTTTTTAAAGTGATCTCCCAGCAATTCGGCAATTATTTTACTACACTTACATTTTAACCAAAGCTTTCTGTAGGTATGATTCAATTATGTATATGTTACATCACTTTAAACAACATCTTTTTTTTCATTCACAATTAACATTACTTAAATCAAGTTATTTTAGCAAATAAATTGCGGGAAAACCGTTATCCACACAGAAAAAAGGTGTATGGTACATACAAATTTCTGACCTACATATGTATATTGTTTAAATAAAAAATAATAAAAAATCGGTTGTGCTTTTGCAATGTTAAAACCAGCTAAAGAAAAAATAATAAAATGATAAAACCTTTATAAGTCGGAAACATTATACCTACTTTCTTTGTCCTTTGGCCTAACAGGAGGTGTACAAACTAGTCAAAAAAAAAAAAACAGAGGAACAAAAACTAACAAAAGAAGTTCTCTAATGTCTTGAACTTTTTTTTATACTAACTCAAATAATGCATTCGTCGGTTAACTTGTTTATTCAATTGAAATTTGAAAATTTAACAAAAAGATGGATTTTTGGGAACAAAAGATTTTCTTATAAAGGTAACCTCATATAACTTTTAAGGTTTCAATTTTGAGTTATAGATATTTCCAACAAGTATCTGAATATAATGCATTATTTTAACGTTATTTTAACATTAGGTATTTTTCTGAGTAAAAAATGTATTCGATTTGCTTTTAATCTCCTTGTTCGAAAAATAATAAATAATCAACACCACAAACTAGGTGTCTAAAATCATATTTACAAATCAAATAAACAAACAATCTTCAATTAATTTCTTATGTTTACATTTCAATAGGCAAAAATGTAAATTCATTTTCCGACAGAGAAATATCGACACATGAAACAAAATAATAAAAAACAACCCATACCCCTAAAGAAAACTACCTATACACATTTATAATCCATGAACCTATATTGAAATTTGAAAAAAAATCAAAACAAAACTAAATCTCTATGGATACGGAAAGGCACAAATATAAAAATACAATAAATAAATATCCCGTTGAAAATTCGTTTGTGTTCATGAAAACCCCACATCTTTTTTTTTTTGTTTCTTAAATTTGCCACAGGTAGCCGGTGCCGCTTTGAGCTTTGAGGTGTCACTTCTATTTATATTTATTCAATGGTTTAAAGCTGTTAATAGCCCATTTGAGTGTTTCAGTACTGATTAGATCTTGTGGGAGAGTTGATGCACCGTCACAAAAACTTGGTACATATAATATTATTGATAATATGGGACCTAGGAGCCAGGGAAGTGAACGTCAAGTAGCAAGTTGAGCGATTCTTCACATGAATTGGTCCAGAGGCCAGAGGCATTCTTCAAGCAGCTTGGATTTTTGGAGAGGATTTTACGCAGTCTGGATGCTTCAGAGCAATTTTCCACATTTTTACAGAAGTTTTTCCAGGAAAATCGCTTGGTTTTCCTCAATTCTTTTTTATATGTCTTCAGTGATTCTTTATAGGAATCCTAGTCAGACATGTCTCTAGAAGCTTTTGCTGTATTAAAAAATTTTCTGCATTCTTCTCGAAGTGGATCTAGCCCTAAGTTTCAAGACAAGAGACAAGAGTTATACCTAGAACTTCTTGCCGGTTTTTAGTAAAAAGTTGGTTCATTACCAACATTACTTACAAATAGGTTAGTGTTATGAATATAATCGAAAAAAGGCTCACTCCTTTCATTTATATCAGTGCTACCCCAGACTGTATGATGGGCGTTAGCATCACTTCCAATAATGAGGCCGATATCTCGCTGCGGTGATATCTCGATCGCTGAAACCAGGGAGTAAAAATACAGTTACGCTACTTTTGACTAATATGCAAAGATCTGGTGTCACCGTCACCTGATGCATATAGCAATTAGTAATTGGGAGTCCTGATTCCTTGAGCAATGGATTTTACAATCCAAGGTTCTTGAATCAGGACGATATCTTCATCGCTGCTGGATAGGCTGGAAGAAGAGAGGGTGAAACGTTTATAGAGTATTGGTGATTGATCTGGAGTATTTGCAGGATTTTCGGTACAATACTCCCGATCAATCAGAAATAGATGACTCCGACATCACGTCATCTATTTTTGAGGATGAATACAGAATAATATTCTCAAGGTGTTGCAGTCTTCGGGATCCATTTCGACTTTAGTGGGAGTGTCTGCTGCTACCGAGAATGTCCGGGAGGCATCGTTTTCAATTTAAGGAAATGTGATCGATGCACCTGGTTTCTTAGCACCCGCTTCAACTTGTGTGAGGGGGGGGAGTGGGAAGGGTTTGAGCGTCAGTCCAATCTTTTTTATGAACCCTCGAGTTATGGAATCAAACCCACATCTATCAACTGCCCCAGAGGGGAAAGGGACTCTTATTTAAGATGTGTTGTTAACTAAGTATGTTTGTAATCAATTTATTTTTATCTTTTAAAATATTTTATATTTTTCTTCACTTGAAAGATTCTGATTTGTTTTAGGTACTTGGAAAATGTTGTTAGATGAAAAATCTATTAACATTGAATGTGGTACAGAAGATGATGCTGTTGAATCTGAATGTGATGCAGACACTGAATCTGAAAACAATAAAAGTGCTACAGGAAATGCACAGAACGCAGAGCTGCAGGGGCGCAAACTTACGAGAAAACTACATTCATATGTTTTAATTCTTTATATATTAACCTGCTTAATTTATTTTTTTTAATAACTTTTTTTTTACTGTCACTATCAAATAATTTCTAAACATGCGAATTAAACCATTTTATCATTTTGCTAAAAAAATCCTTCGTACCAAAATCAACACCAAGAATAAATTAATTCAAACAAAAAAGATTCGAACTTCCTCCACACGTGCAAGTTCCACATTCGCGTAGTACGGCTAAAGAACGAATCCCTGTACTGGACAGTACGACCGAAATTGGGTTCAAGAGTGAACTGATGAGCATTCCTGGAAGCGCGAGTATTACGGTTGAATCCTTTAAGGGGAGGAATGCAACTGGCTATTTCATTAGAGCACTTACCGTAAAAGTAACGATTAAAGAGTGAGAGACAGGAAACGTAACGCCGGTGTTCGAGTGACGTAAAAGTATCGATGATGTTCCTGTCTCCGATCATTCTTTGTATACTGTCCAAGAGGCTTAAGTAAGTTGCTGGAACACCAGCCCAGAGATGGGAGTTATACTCAAGCTTTGGTGATTCCGATTAAAGAAATTAATTCGAAAAAACTTCAATTTAGTTTATAATTTCCTTTATTGACCAAGACAATACTAATAATCTAGGCTGAAGGCCTCAAGTAAAAGATGTTGTTCTCGTGGTGGTTGCAATCAAAAAGAAAGAAAACCAGTTGACAAGCTTTAAAATGCAAGCGCAAAATAAGTAAATAAGTCCCGTATAGAAGAACAAAAAAAGTAGGTACATGCAAACACAATACACGGCTTAGAGAGAGGACCCGCTAGTCAGTGTATAACATTTGCTGGACTCAAAGTTAATTCTATAGGGTAAAATATGCAATGCTTGGTTTCAGAAAAAATATTTATATGTATATTAATTATTTTTCAATTATTATCATTTAATTTACGTTACGTTAAATAAATTTACGTTAGTATTCATTTCTTAACACGCCGCCACTACTGAAGGGCTCTTCAGGAAGTTGGTAACAGAGCCAGTTTCGTAATGGGCCTCAGAAACATCCCATTCTTGGTGCGAAGCATAACTACACGCACATGGCCATCGTTTCCAGGATGTAGCTCCTCAACACGACCCAAAGCCCATTGGGAAGGAGGCAGATTAGGTTCTTTGACGACAACTAGATCACCCACTTCATAGTTTCGCTCAGCCCGTTTAAATTTAGGTCTTTGTTGAAGTGAGGTTATATAATCAGACTGCCATCTTTGCTAAAATCCTTGTAGCATGTTTTGCACTAACTCTCAACGTCCCAATCGATTTTCTGGAACCTCCAGATAGCAGGAATCCGAAATGGCGTTATACGGGCGACCAATAACGAAATGAGAAGGGGTTAACGGGTTCAAATCAGTATCGGATATAGCACATAAAGGTCAAGAATTAAGCAAAGATTCTATTTGGGCCAGCAAAGTGCACATTTCCTCAAAGGTTAGAATGTTGCTTCCAGTGACTCGACGAAGGTGCTGCTTCACACATTTGACCCCCGCCTCCCAAAGCCCACCAAAATGATAGGCATGGGGTGGAATGAACTCCCATCGTATGTCCTCAGTAGCCAAGGAGTTGGAAACTAATTCGTTGTGTTTAGAAGAGCGCACTACTTCTTAGACTTCAGATAGTTTTCGAGCAGCTCCTCGAAAATTAGTGCCGTTGTCAGAATGGATCACACTACACTTTCCTCGGCGAGCGATAAATCTGCGCAGCGCAGCAATGAAGGCTTCTGTTGAGAGATCACTTACGACCTCCAAATGAACAGCCTTAGTTGCCATACACACAAATGATGCGAAGTATCCCTTTGTTAGCTTGGCCTTCCCAAGTTTTGATGCTCGAAGTGTAATGGGACCCGCATAATCGACTCCACTTTGAGCGAATGCAAATGATGGTGATAGACGGGACGAAGGTAAATTTCCCATCAACTGGGAAGAGGTTGCTTTACGCAAGCGAAAACAATCGAGGCACTGATGCACTACCTTACGAATCATGTTTCTTGCTCCAATTATCCAGTACTCCTGTCGAATCACAGAGAACATCTCGGACACACCAGCATGAAGAAATTTATTGTGAGCATCTGAAAGTATAAGCTGCGAAATACGATGATTTTTGGGTAAAATTATCGGGTGTTTTACACTAAACGAAATATTTGGCGCATTTGAAATTCTTCCTCCAACTCGCAACAGGCCTACTTCATCAATGAAAGGAGATAACGACACTAATCTTGACTGTGGTGAAACATGTTTCTGCTTTTCCAACATCTGAACATCTTCCCTGAATTCCCTTTGGCAATAATGAAGACAGGTTTCTTTGGAAGTACGAAGTTCAGAAAAGGTCAGAAAATCAAATTGAGGTTACTCCCCCTGAGGAAACCGGCAGTTTCGTACAAATCTTAAAATGTAGGCAACAATACGAACTAGCCTCCGCCACGAAGATAATTTAGCGACTAATTCATCCAAAAAATGTTCCTCCGGGACTGATGTGAGTACAGAAGCTGGGCGTTTCCTTTCCTCCGGGGCGTTTTGCACTGCATTAAACACAATAGATGGCCATTGGTTTGATTCTGATAAAATCCACGTAGGGCCAACCCACCACAACGACAAATCCATCAATTTGGTTGCTTCAACTCCTCTGGAAGCGCTATCAGCTGGATTTTCTTCTGAATGAACATGATTCCAGACAGATCGAGGCAGGGTATCCAAAATTTCAGCTGTTCGATTAGCCACCAAGGTGTTCCACCTGCGAGGAAGAGAAGAAAGCCAAGCCAAAACGATTGTAGAGTCAGTGAAAGCAAAGATATTTCCTGGTATGGCATCCAATGACGAGCAAAAAAGTTTCATAATACGACTTGAATTGAAACTTGCTTCACCGGTGCAACACGAGTTTTTGCGGCTATGAGATGAACTTCCACAACACCAGTTGCAGAAACACTTCGTGCATAGACAACTGCTGAGTACGCCTTTTCAGAAGCATCGGAGAATCCTATCAAGTGAAACTGCTTAGCATTCAGAGTGTATCTTCGAGGAACCCTAAGTTTCCCAAAATGTGTCAATTCCTGTCTGTATGAAATACATTTTTCTGCAATTTCTGTTGGTAATGGGTCATCCCAGTCAATCCTATTTTTATCCAACCAAAGTTCTTGGAACAAAATTTTGAAAAGAATAGTAGATGGTGCTAAAAATCCCATAGGATCAAAAATTGTAGAAACTTCAGAAAGAAAATTCCTTTTCGTAGGTTTTAACGAATCTTTTAAGGCTATTTTATAAGTAAACATGTCTTGGTATGGATTCCAGACTATTCCAAGTACCTTTTTCCATTCTTCTTCAGGGTCTAGCGAAACCGTCTCACCTTCTCCGGTAGTACTAGGAATTTACCAACAATTAGACACCCATTTGCTAAGTTCAACATGGAGTTTTTCATCCCGAGCAAAACGACGTTCCAAGCTAAACAACCTCGATAAAGCACCAGAAATAGAGTTTCCAAACCTAACATCAGCCTGACGAAAAGGAAGCTCCACAATGAACTTGTTATCTGGAGCTTTAGAGAAGGTATTTTCAAAGTGCTGGTCAGCAACGTCTTAAATTCCAATGAGAGAATAAGGAGAAGCCACCTCTTCTATCTCCCAAAACGCCTTTAAAAGAATATCTACGTCACAACCTACATGCAACGAAACAAGTTTATTGTTGGGAATGTTTCCAGCAACTACCCAGCCGAAGAATGTGTTATGAGCAATGACATTCCCATTACTATCCGAACGGTGACCATCCCGCAAACTATTCCATACCATATCTGCACCCAGTAAAATATCGATAGGGGCAGGGTTGTTGAATCCAGGATCCGCTAACTGCAGATTTTTCAAAGCACAAGGATTCTCGACTTTAAAGGAGATTGAGGGCGTTAACGGAGTGATGGTTTTCAATATAAAGGCTTCCACTTTCATTGGCGAGGTATCAAAACGGGAATTCAAATGAAGAGTTACTACTCCTTGCGTTACACCAGCGTCGACAGAGGAGATACCAGACACAGACAAGCGAGAATGTGAACGGGAAAGCCCTAGCATCCTTACCACACGATCGGTAACAAATGAAATCTGGGAACCTGTATCTAGCAGCGCACGGAAAAGCATCCAACACCCTAACAACAGCAGTCGGGAGAAGCACAGATTTAGGATCATTTGACTTAACGTGGTTGCTCACAACCGATGACGCAGGTTTACCAACAACGGATGTTTCATTCGCGGTATCGCTACTTGTATACGGCTTTGCATTTGTAACAGTATCCAAATGCACCAGCGAATGTGCGCTCCCGACAATGAGAACATCGACTTTTAGCACGGCAACGGGATGACGAATGCTGTGTTCCTAGGCAGTTATAACAAAGTTTTTGGTCTCTAGTGAATCGACGACGATCCTCAATAGACAAAGCGATAAATTCTGAACACTCATATAGAGGATGGTTACCCTGACACTTTGGGCAAATTGTTTTTGTTACGGCTAAACTTCTTATCTTTCCTGAAGAATTTAACGAACGCGCGGTACGTTTATTGACTTCAGTTTTAGATTCACTTGTCTCTAAAGCACTACATCTATCTTCTAAAAAGTCAATCAGATTTTGAATCACAGATTCTTTCGAATTTTTGTTCTTTAAAGCCCAAGCCTTACGAGTATCACTATCCGTTTAATAGTTTAAGATGTAGATCAACCATGGATCCCTACCCTCTGACTGCATAGCAGCTAGACCACGAATAACCTCATCTGCATTGTCAATCAATTTGCGCAGCTGACTATGATCTGAATTATTCACCGGTGGCATATTCAAGAATGTTTCAATGAACTGATTGATTATGTATAGAGGCCTATTATATCTGCGTTCAAGCTTATCCCAAGCCTGCAGATAATTTGCATCCGAGATATATATACCGTTTAATAAACTAGCTGCGTCATCGCGCAAAAAAGATTTAATATATCGAAACTTTTGCGAACCCGATAAATGTTTTCTACAGTCTATGCTACCTAGGAACATGTCGCGGAAACAAGGCCACTCACGATAATCACCCCCGAACGGAGTTATTTTAATGGCTGGCAGCTCAACCTCGGCAGATAACTTTAGAGCAGGTTGATCAGCCGTTTTCTGTTCTATAGCACCTTGAGTACGTGGACTGCACGAAGATTGACTATTGTCCTTGGGTAATTCATTTTCTAATCCGTTGTTAGGATCGCGAGAGTAGGATTTCCTACCAACCACGAATCACGAGCGCGAAATTGTCCCTTTAGAGCTTTCAGAAGCAAAGATTTGGCAGTTATGAACTTGTCCTCAAATTCTTCGAACTCAACTTCTAGATTGGCGTAGCACTCTTCAGCGTGAAATTGATGGAGTTCATATTGATTGGCATTAAAATCTTTCCATGCATCCTAGAAACAATCAAGCCTAACCTCTGTAGCCTCGACTAAAGTATCCGCGGGAATTGCCTTACTAAAGCTAAACACGCGATTTATGGAAGCTTTAATATGATCACGCGATTGCAATATTATTTTCATGACAAGAGTTATAAAACACGTGGAAATCGATCTCAAACACAATTGGAATTGCTTCCAGGAGTCTCACTAGCAACAATCTAACAACGACAGCGCAATCACCTAACCACACAGCCAGCAGCAACGAACAAAAGTAATTTAGCAAAATATCACAGCAACCAGCAATTATTACCCAATAAATACCTATTCTCTAATGCAATGAGGATTTTTATAAATGGACTGTATCCAAAAGTCGAAAGCAACCACCCGATTTACGTGTGAACAAACAAAATAAATTAAGCTTTAAATATCCGACAGCTAGAAGGACCAACTTTGGTTCCGATTAAAGAAATTAATTCGAAAAAACTTCAATTTAGTTTATAATTTTCTTTATTGACCAAGACAATACTAATAATCTAGGCTGAAGGCCTCAAGCAAAAGATGTTGTTCTCGTGGTGGTTGCAATCAGAAAGAAAGAAAACCAGTTGACAAGCTTTAAAGTGCAAGCGCAAAATAAGTAAATAAGTCCCATATAGAAGAAAAAAAAAAGTACATGCAAATACAATACACGGCTTAGAGGCAGGACCCGCTAGCTTTGTATTATGAAAACTATAGTACTATCATGGCGAGTTTTTTTAGGGTTGCAAAGGTCCTGGTGGTGGCGCTGCAAAATGTGAGGTGTAAAATTCGATTTGGGGAGTCTTTAAGCGTCGAAAATTGGTGGTAGGGGCAAGAGTAGATTATTTTTTGGATTATTGCATCCAAAAAATATCAATAAATATCATTTAAAACCTCCATAAGCTCTCCGCAAAAAAAAAGAGTAAGGGTTGCATAGGTAAATTAGATGTCGCCCCATTTGACTTCCACCATGATAGTACTATAGTTTTCATATACAAAGCCGCTAGTCAGTGTATCACATTTGCTGGACTCAAAGTTAATTCTATAGGGTAAAATATGCAATGTTTGGTTTCAGAAAAAATATTTATATGCAAATTCAAATCATTTTTAATATTAATTATTTTTCAATTATTATCATTTAATTTACGTTACGTTAAATAAATTTACGTTAGTATTCATTTCTTAACATTTGGACTTATATAACTTTTATAGATAATAGCCAGATCAGAGGGGAAAAGAATTTCTTGCATCTCCAAAGGAAACCCAAACATCTTGAGGCATTTTTGGCAACGTTAAGTATGTGATCATTCCACAGAAGATGGTTTGTGATACACATACCTAAAATCGCAAGCTGATTGGTTTCTTCGATGCAAGTGCCACTCATAGATAATGGCAGGGGGGTACGTCTCGCTTTAACGACAGAAGGCAGCATTGTGTTTTCGAAGCATTAAATTCTACGTGATTTCTTAATCCCCATTGTACAATGCTGTTTAAGTCAGAATTTAATGGACCTATCATATTGAGCCGTTTCAGTTCCACGTCCGAAGAGCAGGGATGTGAATCTGGAAACAAATATGAAAAGCTAAGAGTGCTATCGTCAGCGAAACAATTTAATGGATTAGTAGTTGCAGACAGGAGATCATTAATGAAAATGAGAAAGAGGGTCGGAGACAAAACGGAACCCTGTGGCACACCATTTATTTTGTGGGTTTCAGATTTGAATCCGTCTAATAATACTTGTATAGAGCGATTCGAAAGGAAGTTACTAATCCAACGAAGAAGGGTTTCATCGATACCAAAAGCACGCATTTTCGATAAAAGAGCAGGATGCCAAACTTTATCAAATGCTTTTGAAATATCAAGTGCAATAATCTTACTTTTTTCAAAACGATGTAAAGATTTGTTCCACTGTTCGGTGAGATAAACCATCAAGTCACCAGTAGATCTATTGTTGCGAAAGCCGTATTGCCGGTCATTAAGAAGCTTTCGATCTTCGAGATATTTCTTGAGCTAATAATTTATCAGTGTTTCCATGACCTTGGAAAGAAGGGACGTAAGTGCAATTGGTCGATAATTAGAGGGTGAAGAAGATTCGCCTGTTTTTGGGATAGGCTGGACAAATGCTGTTTTCCAACTACTCGGAACAAGCCCAGAAGAATAGGATAGATGGAAAAGCTTACGCAGGGATTTTGCCAGCGTGGAAGAACACCTCTTCAGAACAATGGCGGGGATACCATCCGGACCAGCGGATTTATGAGTATTGAGATCTTTTAGGACTCTCGCCACAGCTCAAGTACGAAAGAAGATTTGTCCCTAAGAATCATTTGCGCGAGTAACCTATATTGACCCTATCAAGAAAAGTGATGAGTCTATTAATCAAGACAATGTTAATAAACTCAAACCACTTTCATGGTAAGGTAAATAAACACTTCACTTTCTCTGCTATGCTAAAATAGCAATAAATCAATAACAATAATTAAGCATTAATTAATTAGTTCATAAGCCAGAATAATTGTACATAGTAAGCATTAATTTTAAACATGTAAATAAAATAAAATAATTTGAAAGCAATAAAGAGTTGAGTTGAATTTGGAACTCAGAACAATACGGTCGTTTTACTTAGATATCAAGCTATTAAAATATAACTGGCGCAGTCGAAAAGAACCCAAACATAAAAATATATACTTTTACCGAAAGTTGATACGAAGTGGTCAAAATAAAAATTTGTGATCGCGAAGAAACGTAAACATAAAGTAAAGTATTTTGTGTTTGTCACCACGTCCCCACTCTACCGGTAGTCGAAAGAAAACGAATCAAGAATATTTTGTAAATTCCAAACCACGTCCACACCCTTTTGACCCTTTTGAAAAAAAAAAAATTTAAAATTAAGTGTTGGTTGCTATCAGAAATTTTTAATAACTATTGTTTAGGAGACATAAGAACAATCATAAATAAGTACATAGGTCAAGATCAATTTAATTTGAAATATTTTAGGGCAAATTTAAATTCTAAAAATAATAATCACAACAATTTTAATAACAACTCGAACCAAAACAATAACAAGACTATGCAGTACAACAATTATAATAGGCAAAATAATTCATATGTATCAGTCTAGACAAGGGTATACTAATTACAATAATAATAACAATAGTTTCAATACTAAGTCAGGTCACAGTTATAACCAAAATAGACAACTGATAGTAACACATATGGTAGACAAAATAATTCACAGCAAACTAAACAAAGTTCTGGTCATATGTCAGTAGATGCTTTAAGCACTGATGAAATAGATGAAACATTTTTTACCAATTAGCCTCGGAGAAAAATAAAATATATATAACACTTGCATTTAATCAAGTATCTATTAGATACTGGCTCTACAGTTAGTCTTTTAAATTAAAAAATTGTTTGAAACCAAGTATATGAAAATATGGGAGGTGAAGCCCATGTAAATACAATAGAAGGTAAAGTACAAAAAAAAATCAATATGTAAAAACAAAATGTCCTGATGAGTTTAAACAGGAAATAAATGCGTTCAAATGAATGTAGAAAAGCCGTATGGATTCTTATTAGAAATGGATTGCATAGATAAAAATGTGAGACTTATAGACATACATAATGAAGAAATAGTTTTAAACAATAAAGAACGAATTCCATTTTTAAATAAGAAAATTGTCGACGAGGTAAGTATGTTAGAGGAAAGTCATTTTGAAAATATTAAATTAGATCATTTAAACAAAGAAGAAAAACAAGGTGTAACTCAGTTAATGTATAAATATAAAAATTTGTTTTATAAAGATGGTGATAAGCTAACAAATACAACAAGTATAGTCCACGAAATTAAAACAATAACAGATGAGCAGATTAATTCTAAACTGTATAGGTATCCACCTCAGCACGACACAGAAGTAAGAAAACAAATGAGGGATATGGAAACTCAGGGCATAATAAGAAAAAGTAAAAGTAGATATATGTAGTTCACCTATTATTGTCATACCTAAAAAGGGAGATAATTCTGGTGTACAAGAATTCACGATAGTAGTCGATTACAGGAGAATCAATCAAATTACAATTGATGACAAACAGCCACTTCCCAAAAACTGAAAAACAACTAAAGAGTTTTCTTGGAATGACGGGATTCTACAGAAAATTTATAAAAGACTACTCTAAGATAGCATATCCACTCATAAAATACTTCACAAAAGATCTCAAAATTAATACTAAAGATCCTCAGTTTATCGAAGCTTTTGAAAAGCTTAAAATTCTTATATCCTCACATCCAATCTTAAATTTTCCAAATTATGAAAAACAGTTTACGGTCACAACAGATGCTAGTGACTATGCCATTGGAGCGGTTCTCTCACAAGACGCTCATCCGGTTTGCTACGTCTCTAAACTCTAAATAAACATAAAAAAAAATATAGTGTCACCGATAAAGAATTCTTAGCAATAGTTTATTCGGTTACCTATTTTAGGCCTTATTTATATGGTAGAAAGTTCAAAATTGTGACTGATCATGCCCCAATAAAGTACTTAAATTCTAAATATAAAGTGTTGAGCACTGTATTCTTAATTGTTGGAAATGTTGAGCACTGGATTCTTATTTGAATCACAATTTTATTTAAAAATTAAAATAAATTTAAGACAATTAAAAATCTCCTTGATTTTGTAGAATAATTTTTATTTTATAATTTTGTTACAAATTTTTGTAGATGCTGCCTGATGGGCCAAGTAAAAGAATTAGAATGACAAGAATGCGCAAATGCAATTTGTCTCCACGGTTGAGAACACAAAAAAAAACCAGTATTTTTCAGTAATGCCAACCGTGGGGCTTTGTATATGAAAACTATAGTACTATCATGGTGGAAGTCGAATGGGGCGACATCTAATTTACCTATGCAACCCTTAAGTACTCTTCACATGAGAGCGACCAACGAACCACGAATGAACGAACATTCGTCCATTTTGACATTTCATTCACATGGACTTTTTTTTACTCGTCGCGACCAACCACGAAGAAAACAAAAACAAGAGTAATTTGAGGTTAAACACGCGCGAACAATTCATTCGTTGTAGTGTGGATGGTATGTGGAACGCGAATAGAGTTTGACAATTCGTAACACAAAATTGCAATTCGCGACGAACAATTTTATTTATCAAATTTCTCTGATTTTAACAATTTAAATGCTAATTTTATTATCTTAACATTTAAATAAATAAGGTTTCTATCATTTTTTCTGGATATTATGCAGAATTTTGGTCTAGGAACGTTTAAAATCCAATTTGTTCGTTTATTCGTCGTTCGTTGGTCGCTCTCATGTGAAAAGTGCTTTACTCTGTTTTTTTTGGGGAGAGCTTATGGAGGTTTTAAATGATATTTATTGATATTTTTTGGATGCAATTATCCAAAAAATAGTCTCCTCTTGCTCTTACCACCAATTTTCGACGCTTAAAGACTCCCCAAATCGAATTTTACACCTCACATTTTGCAGCGCCACCACCAGGACCTCTGCAACCCTAAAAAACTCGCCATGATAGTACTATAGTTTTCATATACAAAGCGTGGGGGCAAAGAGATTGAGATTAGGCTTGTTCGTGGGCACATCGATCATCTGCCATTACGAGTTCGCTCACGAAGCGCGAACCGTTTGAGATCGCGCAACGCGGGCTCATGCGCAAGGGATCAGATAACACGAAATGCGCACGAACATTCTGCCCCCCTTGGCGAGATGCGCCAATGTTAAAGAAAAGAGAGATATTAAATTATTATTTAAAGCAAAACCAAAAAATTTGAATTTAAAGAGAAAATATTTAAGAAAAGTTAAGTATAAAGCTTTTTTTAAAATGTTTGAAAGGCATAATAGTACATTTGATAAAAGTTGAGAAAATTAATTTATAGGCAATAAACAAAGTTTAACGACTGGTCGTATGACTTGACTATTTTGGGTTTGTATAGTCGCTACTCTCACTCTTCCGTCGGCCCCGGGGTGAACATTTATCACTCGTCCGAGTGGCCATTCAGTCGAAGGCAAATTTTCATTTTTAATGACTACTAAGTCATTTATCTTAATGTTCTCGTGCGGCGACTGCCATTTTGATCTTTGATGTAGTTCTTTTAAATATTCATCTTTTCATCGACGACAAAAATTTTGCTGAAGGAACTTAACTTTTTCCCATCGATTATTGAGTGACAAATTAGCATTGGCCAGGTCAGGTTCCGGAAAGGCCAAAAGAGGTCCCCCGCGCAAAAAGTGTCCTGGCGTTAAGGCCAATAGATCGGAAGGATCGTTGGACATAGATGATATTTGACGCGAGTTTAAGCACGCTTCGATACGTGCTAGAACGGTTGAAAATTCTTCGAACGTGAACTTTGTTCCGGTCCCCAGTTTCCTCAAGTGACTTTTCAAACTTTTAACACCTGCCTCCCATAGGCCACCCATATGAGGTGCACCTGGAGGAATAAAATTCCATATTAGCCCCTGAACGCCATACCTGGAAGCGAGAAATTTTTTAAAATCTTTGCGTAAAAGTGTATCAGCTCCGACAAAATTGGTACCGTTATCGGTGTACAATTCCCTAGGTAAACCTCGTCTTGCAGTGAACCTTGCAAAGGCAGCCAGAAAAGCTTCAGACGATAAATCGCTCACTGCCTCAAGGTGTATAGCTTTTGTCGAAAAGCAGACAAATACACATGCGTACCCTTTTGTCATGCGACAATTTCGCGCATTAAAACTTTTAATCATAAATGGGCCTGCGAAGTCAATTCCTGTAACAGTGAAAGGAGGTGAAAAAGTGCATCTTTCGGGAGGTAATGCAGCCATTAATTGCTTACTAAGTTCCTTTTTATATATAATGCAATTGTCGAATGCAAAATTTAATGAGGTTTTTTAGTTTTGGAATCCAAAAACTTTGTCTTAAGAGACGAAGCATAAGAGAGTTTCCACCGTGCATGGAAATTTCATGAGTGAATTGAGTTATTAAATAAGAAAGACGTGAGCTATGAGGCAGAATGAGAGGGTAACGTTCATTATACGAGAGATCAGATTGAGATAATCGACCATTGACTCTGATGAGCTGAATTGAGTCTAGGAATGGGTTGAATGAAATAATAGAGCTTTTCTGTGGAATAGATTTGCCTTCTAATAAGAGTGAATATTCTTTAGAATAGAACGATTTTTGAGCTATGAGTATCAACCGATTTTTTACAAAGTTAATTTCTTGAGGGGTAATGTCGTGTGAGACATATTGGTGATTTTTTCTTTTTGAGATTTTAAAGAAGAAACGAAATATATAAGAAATGACACGCAAAGCGCGAGGTAGTGCTGAAAAACGATCAAGAATGTCTTCTGAGATTTGTTGAGTGACAAAGGAAACAACTGTTTTTTGTTCCATATCTTCGACAAGTGGAGCGATTGTGGGTTTTTCTGGCCACTGAGAGATTGGTTGACATAGCCATGACGGGCCGTTCCACCAAAACGAGTTAAATCTTAAATCAGACGGCATTATACCACGAGTCGCTAGATCTGCGGGATTGTCAAACGATTTGACATGTCTCCACGGAACATTGCCCACATATATATACTATAAACATATATATGCTATAAACGTTTTCCAAACACATGGAGGTTTTTTAAGCCACGCTAGGACGATAGACGAATCTGTCCATAAAACAGTACTGTACGAGTGAACTGGGAAATTTAGAATATAAGATTTTATTAATTTTGAGAGTAAAAGTGCTCCGCACAATTCAAGACGAGGTAAAGAAACCGATTTGATAGGAGCAACTTTTGATTTCGCACATAGCAAATGAGAGGTAATCAGTCCATTACCTTGAAAAAAGCGTATATATAGCGCGGCAGCATATGCCTTTTCTGACGAGTTTCAGAATCCATGGAATTGAACTTCTGACAAAGGTGAGTAATCTACCCAACGAGGTATTTCAATAAGCTGTATTTGAGATAACGATTCTGCAAAAAGTTTCCAGGTTTTAAGGGTTTCACATTTAATTGGTTCGTCCCAAGTCGTTTGCTCAGACCAAACGCGTTGCATTAGCATTTTTGCGACTATTACAATGGGAGCTAACCAACCGGCGGGATCGAAAATACGTGCAATTTGAGAAAAAACTTCTCGTTTAGTGGGGCTTTCTGATAGAATAATTTCTTGGTTGGTAAAATAGAAGTTATCGTTTTTTGCATTCCACCGTACTCCTAAAGTTTTTGTGTTACTATCTGCATCAAGTTTTAAAAAGTTTTCATTCAGAATATGCTCACTAGGTAAGTGTTCGAGTAAACAAGCATTATTAGAGGTCCATTTTCTCAATGGGAACCCCGCTGAGTCAAGGAGTTGAATTAGCTCTGATTGAGCTTTTTGTGCGGACTGAATGCTGTGAGCGCCTGACAACACGTCATCGACGTAAAATTCTAATTGGATAATTTTTGATGCGAGGGGGAAATCGGATTTCCCAATTCCCAATTGATAATTCGATGAGCGTACGAATAGCCAAATAAGGCGCACAATTAACGCCAAAAGTGACGGTTAATAATTCAAAATCTTCAATTTCTAAGTCGGGGGAGGTGCGAAACAGAATCCGTTGGTAAGGGGTATCTCTTGGATCAATCAGAATTTGCCTATACATTTTGGCAATATCTGCATTAAAAACGAACTTATAAAAACGCCAACGAATAATCAGTGACGATAAGTCTTGTTGTAAAATCGGCCCAGGGTATAAAACATCATTCAAGCTAACTCCATTGGACGACGGATTGGAAGCATTGAAAACAACGCGAACTTTGGTAGACGTGCTTTCGGGTTTTATTACCGCATGGTGCGGAAGATAAAAAGACCTTAAATTATTATTTTCAACAATTTCTGATTGATCAACTTTTTGCATATGATTGAGAGAGAGATACATACTAAGAAATTACATTAGAATATTCGGATTTGAGGTCGGCTTTAGAAGATAAAGTTTTTTCCGTACGAGAAAATTGTTTTAAGGCAATGAATCTTGAGTGACCAAGGCTGGTCTTAGAGGTCTGGGCTTTGAAGGGAAGGCGGACAACGAATCTGCCATCAGGACGCCCGTATGTGGTCCTTTTATAAAGATCTTCGCAGAAGTAATCTTCTTTTGATCGGATAGCAGTAGAAGGTAATTCTTCCAACTCCCAGAATTTACGGATTTGTGTATCTAAATCAGACGATGTGCTGTCGGAAGTAACCGAAACGTTAAACGATTGAAAAGACTGTGGGACGGGGCCCGATAATATCCATCCAAAAATGGTGTTTTGGGCAGCTAGTGAATTGGAAATAATTTTAACACCGTTGCGGATGATATATGGATAAAGATCAGCGCCAATTAAAAGATCTACTTGTGCTGATTTATTAAATGAGGGATCAGCAAGGTTGAGACCAACAAAGAGGTTGGGTTCTACAATTGAAAAGGAAGAACTTGGAAGATTATTTGTGAGTGTTTTAAGCACCATGGCTTGAGCTGCTAATGTGACTTGAGAAGCTTTGAACGATATAAGTGAGAAAGTGCAAAGTTTTTTGGAAGTGGCAGAAAGATTTCCACTTATACCAGAGACAGTAGTATTCAACTGGGTGAAAGGAAGGTTCAAACGTTTTTGAACAGATTCTGAAATAAAGGATATTTCAGAGCCAGGGTCTATGAGTGCCCTCACGACATGTTCACTTTCCGTACCAACAATACCCACCAGGGCAGTGGCCAATAAAACTTTTCTCTGAGATGTCACCATGAAATTCTAGACATTTGAGGAACAAATGGCTGCGAAGAAGCAGACATTTTGGAATTATTTGCAACAGTAAGTTGAGGAGTGGACTGTACTTTAAAGTTGGTTCCCACGCTGTTGGAACTATTCGTAGCTGAAGAATTCGTTACAAGATGAAGAAGTGTATGGTGACGTTTCTTGCAATAGCTGCAAGAGTACTTGCTAGAGCATGTTGATTTGGAGTGGCTAGAACCTAGACAATTGTTACACATTTTGTGGCGACGTACTGCTTCGATGTGCGAAGGTACAGGCATTGCGGAAAACTTTGGGCATTCATAGATAGAATGGTCTGCTGCGCAGATTTTGCACTTAGATCCTCCCGCCTTCGCAAGAAAAGTGTTGACTTTGTTTGCCTTCTGAAATATATTTTTCCGTGAGGTTTGCTGATTGACCACAGTCGGCTTTGAGGAGGAGGTTGTGTCAGAGATTGACTCCAGAGTTTGGAACCGAGAACTTAAAAATTTGTCTAACTGTTTCCATGTTGGAACTTTAGTCGGGTCTTCTAAAGATTGTTCCCAAAGTGCTAGCGTATTTTTCGGTAGTTTGTTGGCGCAGGCGAAAACGAGGATCGGATCCCAATTGTCTGTACTGACTTTATGAATTTTAAGTGCAGTTAAAGAATCATTTATTTTGCTTTGCAGCAATCGAATTGACTTTGCTGATTCTTCTTGCACCAGAGGCAAATTAAAAAGATTTTTGACTTGGTTGTTGACTAGTATTCGAGTATTTTCGTATGCACTGCGCAAAGCTTCCCAAGCGAGGGAAAAACTGGCATTGGTTAGTGGGAATTGATTAACTGTCCTAGACGCATCACCTCTCGTTTTACAGCGGAGATGAAATAACTTTTCAACTTCACCCAATTTTGGGTGTTGAATATATACTGCGTCAAACATATCCCGAAACGCCGGCCATGATAGATAGTCACCGTGAAATAAATCTGTGTCGCACGGCGGGAGTTTGATGCAGTGAGAGGACGTAACTTTTAGAGAGGGATTAATCTTTGTAGGTAAAGAAACCTCGGGTTTTAATTTATTTTGCAGCGGGTCGATAGTGTGCACAAACAGCATACTTTTCTTTGACATTATGCCACAAATCCTTTAATTCAATCATTCTTGCCTCCAAAGACATATTGGTGTGGCTACCTTCAGGAAGCTCTTTGGCGGATGCGTGGAATTTTACCAGCAAATCCGCTGCGAAAATTAAATCGTTTAGAGCTGACATGATTTTCGTAGGTTGGAGAATGGAATTTAAAATCTAGTGACGGAATGTGACGGCGAAAATGTCAAGTGTGTAAAAATAGAAAATAAATACTTGTTAACCTTGAAAACGTAAAAAAATTATTATCGTCTTCAAGAGAGTTCTAAAATGATGAAAAATTTTCTAAAATGTACAAATAAAATTGATACAAAACAGAAAAGAAAAAGCGTAGAGTTCTGAGAAGAGCTTTTTTTTTAAAGTTCAACGAAAAGAAGAATTAACGTTTTCAGAGGAAGTCAAAAAAAAGTTGATAAAAGTCAAAAAATTTTCCAAGTATAAAAAAAGGAAAAACGTATAGTTCTGAGAAGAACTTTTCAAAAAAAAAGTTCAAGATTGAAAACGAAAGGAAGAGTTAACGTTTTCAAAACCTTTTCAAATATTTAAGGAGAAAAATATATAATGTTAAGTTCTGAGAAGAACTTCAGAAACGCAAAGTGAAAAAAAACTTTAAACGTTCAAAGAGAATTCAAAAATACTGAAAAAGTTGAAAAAATATTCAAACTTTTTCAAATACAAAGCGAGAATTATAAATATTAAGTTCTAACAAGAACTTCTGAAACGTAAAGTGAAAAAAAACTTTAAACGTTTCAAGGAGAAATCAAAAATACTGAAAAAGTTGAAAAAATAATCAAAACTTTTTCAAATCAAAGCGAGAATTATAAAAATATTAAGTTCTAACAAGAACTTCTGAAACGTAAAGTGAAAAAACTTTAAACGTTTCAAGGAGAATTCAAAAATACTGAAAAAGGTTGAAAAAATAATCAAACTTTTTTCAAATACAAAGCGAGAGTTATAAAAATATTAAGTTCTAAGAAGAACTTCTGAAACGTAAAGTGAAAAAACTTTAAACTTTTCAAGGAGAATTCAAAAAATACTGAAAAAGTTGAAAAAATAATCAAACTTTTTTCAAATACAAAGCGAGAGTTATAAAAATATTAAGTTCTAAGAAGAACTTCTGAAACGTAAAGTGAAAAAACTTTAAACGTTTCAAGGAGAATTCAAAAATATTGAAAAAGGTTGAAAAAATAATCAAAACTTTTTCAAATCAAAGCGAGAATTATAAAAATATTAAGTTCTAACAAGAACTTCTGAAACGTAAAGTTAAAAAACTTTAAACGTTTCAAGGAGAATTCAAAAATAATGAAAAAGGTTGAAAAAATAATCAAAACTTTTTCAAATCAAAGCGAGAATTATAAAAATATTAAGTTCTAACAAGAACTTCTGAAACGTAAAGTTAAAAAACTTTAAACGTTTCAAGGAGAATTCAAAAATAATGAAAAAAGTTGAAAAAATAATTAAACTTTTTTCAAATACAAAGCGAGAGTTATAAAAATATTAAGTTCTAAGAAGAACTTCTGAAACGTAAAGTGAAAAAACTTTAAACGTTTCAAGGAGAATTCAAAAATATTGAAAAAGGTTGAAAAAATAATCAAAACTTTTTCAAATCAAAGCGAGAATTATAAAAATATTAAGTTCTAACAAGAACTTCTGAAACGTAAAGTTAAAAAACTTTAAACGTTTCAAGGAGAATTCAAAAATAATGAAAAAAGTTGAAAAAATAATTAAACTTTTTTCAAATACAAAGCGAGAGTTATAAAAATACTAAGTTCTAAGAAGAACTTCTGAAACGTAAAGTGAAAAAACTTTAAACGTTTCAAGGAGAAGTGGCAAACGCGATGAGTTCAAAGAAGAACTTTCATAAAGGTCAAAGACAAAAATTAACTTTGAACAATTTTAAAGATGTAGGAAAAAACCGATAAAGTCTCGAGATGATTCTAATTGAGGATTACTGAGGACCGGAAAAAGAGCACGGAACGGAAAAAAATTAAAGATCCAAAAAAAAAAAAAATAAAAAATACCAACAGCACTTGTTCAAGAGCATCAAGAAAAGAACTTTAATTTAAAAAAAAAAACTTGGTTTTGAAGAAAAAACTTTTTTATACGAGAAGTTGCAAGTGTCGCTAATCAAGGAGAACAAGATAATTGACTCAGCTAGAGAACACAATGATCGAAAAAATTAACCCGTAAATGAAGAGGGGGAGTGCGACGGAAATATATATAAAGAAAATTTTTAATCTTTTGATATAAAATATAGAAATGTAAATGTAATGCCAATCAAAAATTAAAAAAAAACTTTACACTCACCTGTACAGTTTTATTTTTAGATAAAAAACTTTATAAAAAAAACATTTAGGATGAACTTTGATTAAAGATGTCTTCTGGGTTTTTGTTCCCTCCGTCACCAATCGCACCAATGGTGATCCACCAATCGAGGCAATGGTGGTTTTATATAGATTTTTTGTCGATCGACACTCCAGCGATGAAGCGCCGCGCCGCCGTGATTCTTTGCGCTGTTTTGTGATGGCAGCAGCAAAATTTTGATAAAAAACTTGGTGGCGTATGGCAGCCTTATGTCTCGGCAAAGATGAATCCAATTCCTGTTGCACTCAAAAAGAGTGGCGTGGTTGCAATACGGCCAGCAAAAAAAGTGCCGCTATGTATGGCGTTATATATTGAACGCCAAAAAAAAGTGGCATGGCCAACGGTACAGCAGCAGCAACGGTACAGCAAAAAGTGCCGGTGATTCTTTGCGCTATTTTGTGATGGCAGCAGCAAAATTTTGATAAAAAACGTGGTGGCGTATGGCAGCCTTATGTCTCGGCAAAGATGAATCCAATTCCTGTTGCACTCAAAAAGAGTGGCGTGGTTGCAATACGGCCAGCAAAAAAAAGTGTCGCTATGTATGGCGTTATGTATTGCACTCTAAAAAAAGTGGCGTGGCCAACGGTACAGCAGCAACGGTACAGCAAAGGAGGTGCCGGTATGTATGGCGTTGTTTTGCACGCCAAAAAACAAGTGGCGTGGTTTGGTTATAAAAAACACAACAACCAACGGAACAGCAGCAGCAACGGCACAGCAAAAAAAAGTGCTGGTTTGGTGTCAGTAAAATCCCACAAATTATCCTGGCTTGAATGGACCAAATGTTGAGCACTGTATTCTCTATTGTTGGAAATGTTGAGCACTGGATTCTTATTTGAATCACAATTTTATTTAAAAATTAAAATAAATTTAAGACAATTAAAAATCTCCTTGATTTTGTAGAATAATGTTTATTTTATAATTTTGTTACAACTTTTTGTAGATGCTGCCTGATGGGCCAAGTAAAAGAATTAGAATGACAAGAATGCGCAAATGCAATATGTCTCCACGGTTGAGAACACAAAAAAAAACAGTATTTTTCAGTAATGCCAACCGTGGCGGCAAAGAGATTGAGATTAGGCTTCTTCGTGGGCACATCGACCATCTGCCATTACGAGTTCGCTCACGAAGCGCAGACCATTTGAGATCGCGCAACGCGGGCTTATGCGCAAAGGATCAGATAACACGAAATGCGCACGAACATAAAGGAAAAGAATTTTCCCAAAGAAATCAAAGATGGATTCTGAAATCACAAGAGTACAACTTTGATATTGAATATCTAAAAGGGAAAGAGAATACTGTAGCTGATTTCCTAAGTAGGCAAGAAAATAGTCATAAAATATGTGATGGAAACAGTAGTGAATCTAATATGGACCTATTTGATACCATCCATTCAAAAGCGGAACAGCTTCAAGATCATATTTTCATAAAAGAAGGAATTACAAACAAATAAATGAACATTATAATAAATCTTTATCTGATTTAAAACTTATAATAGAAAGCTATAGAACTAAAATAATGGAATCATACAACACAACAAATGAATTTATTCGTAATTTAAATTATAAAATAATAGTTTTGGAACAGTCAATTAAGCTTAGATTTTTGGAAAATAAAGTAAACCAAATTCTTGATAATGCTAAAAATAATATTATTCATCCAAATTCTTGATAACATAATGTCTGCTAAAAATAATATTATTCATCCGAGTATGCTTACTTTGGAAGAACTAGAAAAATATAACATAGATTTTCCTACAATTAAACTCTTAAAAGCAGGAGTTATGGAATATAAAAATGACCTATTAATATTTGCTATCAAAATACCTGTAAATTTTATCTCAACCAAACACCAATCATTTTGAAATTAACGAAAAAGAAGAAATGATTGTAGAAATCGAAGAACAAATATATAAATACGAAGAAAATTCACTATTAAAAAAATTAAAGAAAAGTTAAAACTGTGTTATTACTAATTCATGTTACTTAACATATAATAATTTAACAAACATTGAAGAAATAGATGACAAAACTCTATTACTTAAAAATATGTATAAAGAAGTAATTTGGCAAAATTGTGATCAAAGAAATATTACATTAACAGGAAATTATTTAATTAATTATAATAACTGTTCACTAACAATAAAACAAACTAAATTTTCTAATAAAGAAACAATCGTACCAGATATATATTTTTATCCATCAAACAAAAATAGTGAAATGTTTGTAAAACCGATTGATTTTAATAAAATAATTATGGAAAATGTTAAAAATTTAGAAGAAATAAAAGAACTACGCCATCATAAAAAAATAATGTATGGCTCAAATATAAGTCTAGCTTTAGTATTAATATTAAGCATAACTGGTGTTGCTACTTTTGTATTATTAAAATCAAAAAATAAGACATTCAAAATTGTAAACAATATGAAGCCGGAGACTTCAGATTTAAAGCAGGGAGGAGTAACCTATATTGCCCTATCAAGAAAAGTGATGAGTCTATTAACCAAGACAATGTTAATAAACTCAAACCACTTTCATGGTAAGGTAAATAAACACCTCACTTCCTCTGCTTGTTTGAACTTATTCCGATTTTCTTCAGTTGGGTTGGCTCTAAAACATCGGAAGCTAACCTCTTTGATTCTAATAACCTCTTTACAGCTCGCATCGAACCATGATTTCTCTTTGGGTCTGATGCTTTTAGCCCTATTCGGGATAAAAGTTCTCATTCCCAAAAGAATCAAACTAGTAATCGAATCCGCGCTGGAGTCTACGTCACTACCGAGGAAGCATAGTGACCAGTTAAAGATCCTGAAAGAATTATTGAGGCCGTCCCAGTTGGCTTTTTCGTATTGCCAAACGGTCCTCACAGGAGCTCCTTCTTTAACTGGGTTTGTTTGGCACGAAAAATTTTCGGAAATTATACTATGGTCAGATGTGCCTAGAGGCGTTATTACACTGACTTTGTATTTAGAAACAAGTCAAGAGTATTTTCGGCTCGGCCATTAACGTCCTATATTCGGGTGAGCTCGTTGACAAGCTATCTGAGTAAGGTGAATAAACTCAACGAAGATCTCAGCACACATACCTTCGGGTGTTGTCTGGCACGAATTTTGAAGCCAAGAAGAATTGTGTACATTAAAATTGCCCGTAATAACGATTTTAGTGTGAGGATGCAAGGAAACAATACTTTGGATGGAGTCAGGCAGAGCATCAAATTCACGAGAAGTTGTATGAAATAACACTATAAAAGTATTCTAAGATAACGTATTTACCAAAATAACATCACCTTAAGTTACTTTTTGTTGAATATGAGCCAAGACTTACTTGTGAAATGAAAACTTTTTGTTTTTCCGGTTATACAAGTTTTTACAACTTTTCACGCAGCACCTCATTTTGATTTATATTTTAATAATAATATGCTTCAATTTTCAACACAAATTGTTTTTTATTTCACTTTTTTATTAGTTTTGTAGTACGTTTTTCACTTTTTTAAAATCTTTTTATTTAACAACACTCTCAGCAAGGCAAAATGACAGATGAGGTTCATTTTTTTTTTTAATTTTAATACTTCACTATTTCTATTTCTTATTCAATGATTGTGAGAGCTTAGACAAGTTCAATACAATTGATGTACTTGCTAAGCCAAACAACTGCAGGTTGGGGAGGAAAAGGAAGGAATACTCACTGCGCTCGTGGTTAGGTTTTTTTTTTTTGGTATTATTTGTTGCTACGTTATTAGCGGCACTGAATATAATTTTTTTTTGTTTTGATTTTTGTGTTGATTTTTTTTTTGTTTTTTAATTATTATTTCTATTTTTTTTATATTTGTTCATGATGGGGATACGCACACCACTATGTAACTATGCGGCTGACGGCAATTTTTGGATTCAATAGAACATCAATAACCATTCCTCAAATTTTGGAGCCGGGTAAAATGACTTTTTGAAAAAAAAAAAAAAATTACCACTTTGACCCGCCCTCACACCTAGGTCCACCGCGGGCGCGGCGGCTAACGCGCATTTTTATTATACACATACAAATATCTTTCAATTCTGATAAGAATCATCCCGGGTAAAATCACTCGGAAAAACTCAACGCTGCCTCCCGTACTATAAGAATAACGAGACAGACAGTAGGGGACGTGGGGGCGACAAAACGACAACTGACAAAATACTTCAGCATGAAAGACTTGGGTGAAGCAAGCAGTTGTATTGGAATTCATATAACGCATGATCGTATGAATGGCACAATTTCATTGGTTAAGAAAAATATAATGAGGTACACAAATTATTCTCGAAAAATTTGGAATGTCAAACTGTTATCCGATTGATCCACCAGCGGATACCAATAGCATGCCATGCATGTCACCGAAAATTGAAGATGAGCTACATGACATGAAGAATATTCCATATCAGGATCAATGTACTCGGCCTGACATCGCATATGCAATCGGAAATGTAAGCTGATTTAATCAAGAACCTGGTTGACCACACAAGAATGCAGTTAAGCGAATATTCCGTTAGCTTAAGAAAACAATAAACTACAAATTAACTTTTGGATCGAAAGAAGAAACATCGGAATTGCATGGGTACAGTGATGCTGATTGGGCATTAGATGTTGGTGGAAGACTATCTTGCACTTGTTATCTTTTCAAACTTCATAATGGTGCTATATCCTGGGCAAGTAGGTAAACAACAACCGACGCACGGTGGCACTGTCTACAGCTGAAGCTGAATATATGGCGCTTTCAGCAGCAACACAAGAAGCTTTATGGATTCGAAAAATATTGGGTGAGCTGCACGAAAATTTAGAAAAGAAAACTATGATCCTTTGTGATAATGAAAGTGCAATGAAGATAGCAAAAACTGAATACTGTAAACTATACAGTGGATCTCTCATATCTCTGCAATTCGTTTAAAATTTTATTTTGATCAATAAGCTTTTCGTTTTCTTTCCATATTAGTTTTGGCGGCAGTGCAATAGTGCAGTGATCGACGTTCCCTTTATGGTGTATTTCTACTACTAGCGGCATGTGTTCCGAGAATGTTTTTTTCTTGACACTAAATTGAGGTATTTCAATTAGTTGTCTACAGTTTTTGTTAATGACCGCATCTTTCGAATTTATTTTTTCTAAAATTTCTGGATTAACATAGTTGTATGTGCAAGTTTTAATTTGGCATTCACCTATCCGCGCACTACAGTCCCCAATCAGCATTATATTTTCTAAAAGCGTATTATTTAAGAATTCATGCAAATTGTTAAAATCAATATCCCACAAGTTGCAGTTGAGGTTTGTTGGCACGATATTATAATAGGTTTGTTCAATGAAAAGTTCAAAGCAGAGCAGAACAGAACAGAGCAGAATAGAGCAAAACAGAACAGTTTACATGAGAAATGTCAGACAAGTTAGATCAGTCAGTCACGTGACAGATGAAACAAAATATTACCTACAGCTGATTGTGACAGTTTTCATGAATTTGTTCTAGTCTACTCTAAGTCTGTTCAATGAAGCTGTTCCGAACAGTTTGGAACACTTGAGAACAGAAAATTACAACTTTTTGCTGTTCAGTGAGAAATTTTCTGTTCCAAACTGTTCTGATTTGCTGTTCAGTGAGTCTGTCTGAAACAGTTTAGAACAGATTAGAACAAAATTTTTTGCACTTGCTTTTTAGTCAGAGTAGACTAGAACAGATTCATGAAAACTGTCAAAATCAGGTGTTGGTAATATTTTGTTTTCATTTGTTTTTTGTTTGTAAACAAATCAACAGGAAGTACGAGTATAAGAAAAATATTGATAAAAAAAGAGAAAAAAAGAAAAATGCAAGAAATAACCATAGCTTCAAACTCCATTTTTATAGAAAAATAATTTGCTGAACTAATACTAATAATCCAAAACTATAAAACAATTACATGACTGACTGTTCTAACTTGTCTGACATTTTTAATATAAAACTGTTCTGTTCTGCTCTGTTCTGCTCTGCTCTAAACTTTTCTTCATTGAACAAACCTTCTGACTAAAAAGTAAGTGCAAGAGATTTTGTTCTAATCTGTTCCAAACTGTTCCAGACAGACTCACTGAACAGCAAATCAGAACAGTTTAGAACAGAAATTTTCTCACTGAACAGCAAAAAGTTGTAATTTTCTGTTCTAAACTGTTCCAAACTGTTCGGAACAGCCTCCATAGCTTTTCTGTTCTAAACTGTTCCAAACTGTTCGGAACAGCCTCACTGAACAATGGCTATTTAAGAGCAACTTGTTATTTTCGTTAGTAAAACTACCTTTAATAGAACCCGATTTAAGGCCATACAAGCCGCCCCCATCTTTCTCTCCCCACATTGTGCATTCTTACTGCTGGCACCCAGTACGTTTTAAAATCTTGGAAGTATTTATCAAAAGTTTCATAATTTTCGGCAGTTACAAATGTTTGGCGAGATGCTCAGGGGGTATAGGGTAATCAAGTGTGCGGACAGGTTTTCTAGGGATTTCCTTAGTGAAAGCATTGCTAAGGTTAGCAATGACTGGGAGGGCTTGAAGCTCAAGCTTATCCCAGCTAAGGACATCCCTAGACAACCGAAGGCTCGCATTTGGTTGCCGCTCATGAGCATAAAGCCAAGCGGACAGGATCTGATCCGCGGTCTTCAGAGGCAAAATCCGCTGGTCCCCATGCACGATTGGGCTGTAGTAAAGGCAGAAGAACCGCAGAAGACCAGCGCCTCTTACCTTCTGAGGATTAGCGAGGAAAGTCTAGGGGCTCTCGAAAAGGCCGAGTACAAACTTAGTTTTGGCATAAGGAATGCCAAAATTAAAATTCTGCAGAGTCAGGGAACAGACACCGACAAAGCTGATGACAACGTCGAGGTTGACGATGTTGTTAGCGGAGTCGAGGTCCCCAGCGAGTTGCCGGGCCCCAGCTCTGCAGCTAAAGACAATTAAAAACGCGCTGAAGGTCATCCAGATTAATCTGAAGCACTCTAAGTGTGCTTCAGATAATCTGAGAGTTTTCCTTAGGGAGGAAAACTTCGACATTGGCGTTATCCAAGAACCGTGGATAAACGGCCTCAAGGTGCGAGGCCTCCAAGACAACCAATACGACCTCTTTTATAAAACCACAGATCAAGACCAAGGTAATCCCAGAACTTGTATTTTAGCTAAAAAACATTTAAAAGGTTTTTTATGTCCAAATTTTAGCACTCCCGATCTGACAGTTGTCAGATTTGAAGATGAAAATACACAGGGTTTGCTGTTGGCCTCTTTTTACTCTGCCCACAATGCACCATCACCTCCGGGGGAGGTGTGCAAAATCATAACCGAAGCTAAAATCAAAAATGCAAATCTTCTGATCGGAGGCGACGCAAATGCTCGGCATACCCTTTGGGGAAGTTCTGAGATCAACGAACGAGGTGAGTCACTTTTTGATTTTATTATTGAACATAATATGACCATTTGTAACAGAGGCAATACTCCCACTTTCGTCTTTCCGAGCTCGGAAAATTATGATGGATGGGAGGATGTGCTTGATGTTACTTTAGTAAACAACCGTAATTTATTAGTGGAGAATTGGAGAGTTTCCCCTTTGAATTCGTTTTCGGATCACAAGTGGATTCTTTTTCAAATTAATTTCGAGCCGAAAAACCCTCCGCCCTATAGAAATCCCAAAAGAACTGACTGGAAGAAATTCAGTCAAATCGCAAATTCCAAACTGAGCAACTTACCGAATCTCACAGAATCGATAGTAGACCTTGAATCAAAAGTGAAAACCTTTGAAACTTCTATAAGTAAAGCTTTTAGAGTCTCTTGCCCAGTTAAATATAGCCGCAAAACCCTTCCTTCTTGGTGGAATGAAGAACTGTCCAGTCTTAGGAAAATGACGAGGACAATTTTCAATATCTGCCACAAACATAAGTTTTACCAACCGTACAAAGACTCTCTTAAAATCTACAAGCAAGCCCTATCATCAGCCAAAAGAAAAGGCTGGAGAGAATACTGTCAATCAATCGAAGACATAAAGGACTCCGCAAGGCTCAGCAAAGTTTTATCAAAGGAACATTGTAATCCTTCATTTCTAAAAAAGCCTGATGGAACCTGGACAGCCTCTCCAGCCGAATCTCTTGAGCTACTGATGAAGACGCACTTTCCGGGTTGCGAGAGTGATAACCCCGAACCGCTTGAAACCACAGAGCTAAACGTGGCTCATGTGGAGCAAGTCAATTCCGTTATAACCAGAGAAAATATTTTGTGGGCCATTAATACTTTCTCTCCATATAAATCCCCAGGCATGGATGGCATACTGCCAGTTATGCTTCAAAAGTTGCATGATGTGGCAGCTCCATGGCTGGAACAAATTTTCAAAGGATGCCTCCTTCTCAAACATGTCCCCATGTCGTGGAGACAGGTCAAAGTAGTTTTTATCCCGAAGGTTGGTAGGCGAGGTCACGAATCCGCGAAGGATTTCAGACCAATAAGCTTAACATCTTTTGTGCTTAAAACCTTGGAGCGCATTCTTGATTACCATATTAGAGAAATCCTAGTTGGACGACCTCTCGAAAGCTCTCAGCATGCTTATCTTAAGGGCAAATCTACGGAGACTGCCCTCCATGAGGTAGTGCGTACTTTAGAAAAAACAATCCATTATAAAGAATTTACTCTTGCCACCTTCTTAGATATTGAAGGTGCTTTTAACAACGTCCTTACCGAATCCATAGAAGAATCTCTCATTAAGTTCGGTGTAGAAGACTTCATTCGAGAATGGATTATTTCCATGCTCAGTGGTAGGAAGATTCAAGCCACTCTAGGCAATACAATCGCAACAAAACACGTGAGCAGGGGAACACCCCAGGGTGGTGTCCTTTCGCCTCTTCTATGGCTTCTGGTCATGGATACAATTCTCGTTAAATTAGAGAGATGTGGAGTGAAGGCGGTAGCCTATGCGGATGATTTGGTGCTATTGGTGTCAGGAAAGTACACCTCTGTGATTAGTGAAATCACGGAGTCAGCTTTGAAGAAAGTTAGCAGCTGGGCCACGAGTTGTGGACTAGGAGTTAACCAAAGTAAAACTGAACTGATGCTCTTTACCACCAAAACTAAAGTACCGCCCTTCACGCTACCTCGACTCAACGGCCAAATCCTATCATTGTCTTCCAGTGCAAAATATTTGGGAGTTATACTCGACCCTAAATTAAACTGGAAACTAAATATTGAAGTACGGGTTAAGAAGGCATGTGTTGCCTTCTACGCCTGCAGCAAAACTTTCGGCAAAAAGTGGGGACTTCAGTCGAAGATGATTTTATGGACGTACACAGCCGTAGTACGTCCAATCTTAACATATGGTTCGATTGTGTGGTGGCCTGCTCTTAGCAAAGCCTATAATATTGATAAGCTAAAGAAGGTTCAAAGAACAGCTTGCGTGGGCACCACAGGGGCCATGCGTACATGCCCAACGGACGCCTTAAACGTTATTTTGGATCTTCTACCAATCGACCTTTTTATTAAATACTTAGTTTCCTGCAGCGCTATTAGGCTGAAGGAATCAAACAGCTGGTTGTCAAAACCTTATGGTCACAGCAATACAACGAAATTGATTCCCTCAGATATTATCTCGGTAGACACTGACTACTGCACTCCTACTTTGAGCCTTAGTAAGGGTTTTAAGGTTATTTTCCCATCCAGAGAAGATTGGGAGGATGACATCGTGTCGATAGGTTTCAACACTACTATCTTTACTGACGGCTCAAAGATGGATTGTGGAGTTGGTTCCGGGATCTTTTCTGAGTCCCTAAATGTAGCTAAATCCTTTAGGCTTCCTGACTTTGCTAGCGTTTTTCAGGCTGAACTGCTGGCAATAAGGGAGGCTTGTAAGATACTTAAACAAAGCCCAAACCAAAACCGAAATGCGGCTATCTTCACAGACAGTCAGGCAGCTGTCAAAGCCATTAACTCGGCCACATCCTCATCTAAATTGGTCCAGCAATGTCGCGATGAGCTTGCGAGCCTGAATATTAACCTCGGTGTCACCCTGATCTGGGTTCCGGGCCATAGTGGTATCGTGGGAAATGAACGGGCTGACGAGCTAGCCAGGCAAGGATCGGCCCTTCATAGCTCACTTGCGGAAATGGTTAACATTCCTCTTGGTGCTATGAAGGGTAAAATCTTTTCTATCTACCAAACTGAATCAAACCGAAGGTGGAGCAATTTACCCAACTGCATTATATCTAGGAAGATATGGCCCACCTATAATAAAACCCGTACAAACGATCTTCTATGCAGGCCAAGGCAAGACATAGCCAGGATTGTCGCTGTTTGTACCGGACATTGGCCTATAGGAGTTCATGCGGAGAAGTTGGGTATCTCCTACAACACCTTTTGCCGTAGTTGTAGTGACCAGAGAGAAAGTGAAACGATAATCCATTTCCTCTGCAAATGTCCTGCTTTGGCAAACACTAGAATGAAATGCTTTGGAAAAGCATTCTTCCACGAACTTGATGAGCTATCTGAGACAAAGATTAGAGACCTAATCTTTTTTCTCAATGCGACAAAATGGCTCTAACATAATCGCTATGAAGCTTCTCTATAAATCTTTCCCTTTCTATCACAGGTCAAACGAGTTTTGGTATCAAAACGGCGCACTACAGCGCTAATTGGATCTCAGGCTAGGTTGCCTTGAGATCGCCATTTCTACCTACCTACCTACCTACAAATGTTTGGAAAAGGAAAAAAATATCATGTTCTTTTACAAATCGGAAAAAGTCAGCAAAGAGCAATTTGTTTGCTAGCCCAGAAATGTTATAATATGCTAACAGTTTGATGTTTAGATTTTCTCTTACTTTATAATTATTAGATAAATTAGAATCATAAAAAAATGGTTGTTGGTGTTGTTGTTGCTGACGTTGTTGTTGTTTAATTTGTAGTTGTTCTTGTCGTTGTTGTTGCTGTTGTTGTTTTTGTTGGTGTGATTGTTGTTGTTGTTGAGTGTACGAATCTGTCATGAGATCTGTGCTGTGCTATATCTGTCAAACTTGGGGTTATAGATCTTATGAAGAAGTGGATAAACTAAAACGTTACTTTATAAAAAAGCTGTTTAAACTACCTTCAAATACACCGAATTATATAATACTACTTGAAGCTGGTTTACCTCCGCTGTTTGTTCACACATTGAAATTACATTTCGACTATATTGTTAAAGTTTTAGGTTACAGTGCCAACCGAATTCCCTTAGTAATAACTAAATTTATATTAGAAAAAGAGATAGACTGGGTTGTAGATTGGAAACTTTTGGCTCAAAAATATTAGCTCGACCTGAACCTGCAAAGGTTCAAAGTTAAGCCTATGAAGTTTACCAGCGAAATGAATGCACGCAGCAAGCGGTATCATCCATTAACGGGGTTATTTACCCGGAACTCAATCTTGGACAAAATAACTATTTTAGGGATGATTTTGGTGTCAAATCAGTGTCCTTGATTTGAAGAGCGAGGGGAGATTTATTGAACCTAAAAGGTACGTCTTTCAATAACGCTGCCACTACTCTTTGTAGGTTGTGCAATCTTAAGGCGAAGGAAGATGTTTTTCACTTCTTGGCTCTCTGTCCTGGGCTTAAAGAGCTGAGACTGTTGGTTTTTGGTAGTCTAACACTACCATTTCCTGCTGATGGCAATACGCCATAGCCCTTGTTTTTCTTCTTTTCTGCTGTATAAAATTCAAAATACTAAATATTGTCAAAACCATATGTTATTTAGGTACATAATTAGTAATTTATTTTTGTAAAAAAATTAATTTATGTAATGCAATAAAGAAGAATCTTAAATAAATCTAAAAATCTGAAGTCTGTAGTCAAAGGACAAAGCATATTGACATACATACGTCATCATTTTGTGCTTCAGTGTATCATAAAGTACAAAATTATTGGACTTGATAAAGTACATACTGAAAATGGATGCAGACAATCTTACAAAATCAGCTTATCACTTAAAACATACTTTTTGTACAAAAAATATGGGTTTGTCAAATTGTAAATAACAAACAATATTTATGTATTGTTATATGTTTTTTTTTAACTTGATTTAAAGATTTAAATAATTGATAATGTTAACCAAGTGTGTTATAATGTTAACTAAGTAACTTTGTAATCAAAGTTTATTTTTATCATTTAAAATGTTTTATACTCTTCTTCACTTGAATATAACCTCTCGTTTTGATAACACGCTTCTGGGTTTTATTTCAATTTAATAAATTATTTTATTTTGAATTAAATCAACTTTTTCACAAGATGACTATAGCACCTCGATAAGGCCCCTTTGCCTCCTCCAGTTTCGCAACCTTCCAATTGTGAGTAGGGAGGAGTGGATTTGATAGCCGGATTACCTGGAGCCTGGAGCACTTGATCCAAGCTATCGTATACGGCTGGAACCATGGCGAGAGCCCTTGGTCTGCAAGGAATGTCTTCCTTGGCGACGACCTCAATCTTGGCACCAGGCCAGACCTACCCGAGTCGGCGGACAGCCAACGACAATAAATCACACGATCTCTGGTCATCACAGACCATTATCTAATGTGGCCTCGATGCCAACCACCATCGTTTGTGATGGGCGGTGGTCCCGGATTGTCGGACATGATCCCGAGGAAGCTGAGAGCCAAATGACCCCTGGTAGATATCCAATTTTCAACAGAAAAATTACCTCAATGAAACTTGCAAAAATTTTGTTGAATGACTTTCTTTACTGTATTAAGAATCTACTACTTCATACTAATAAAAATATACTGCATAAATAACATATATTATTTCGTCCAAATTATCATGTTGAAACTATGATTTAGGGTTTAGTCCTCTAATAGATGCATACAAACAGCTACCTCACCTGTAACCAAGCTCTCACGTCAACACGTAAGCCACATAACACTTTGGTTTTGTGAATGAATGGTACATAAATCCCAAACCTAAACAAATTATGTTAATCAAGTTGTGGTGGCTGCGGCATGAACAAATTATTCCCTTTCATTTACAAATTAATATGAAAAAGCCTGTAGTTGAGCTAACAGCGTGTGCAAAATATTGATTTTAACGTTATTTTTTATTTGTATTCATACATCAAATAACAATTTCGATTTAGAGTTGTGCTGATTTATTATTTGGGTTCTACATACTCGTATTCCTACAAATTCCTTCAAATTTAAACATAATTAATACATATGATAATAGGAATATTGTTAAAATGTTTATGTGAGTGAATTTTAACTTTTTCTGTTCTATTATGTTATAATAGGTATAATGAGATATAATGTTACCGAGAACATTGTAAAAGTTACTGAAAAGTTGTTAATTAAATTCTTTTGTATCGTTGTGATGTTATAAAAGAGATTAACTTTAAAGTACTTACTGAATAAGATCATTACATCAAATATTATGATAGCAAATGAGATTTTTAGTTATTTATAAACGGGCAATATAATACAAACACCATTTTTATCATAAAGATTGATGTTTATGATGTTTAAGTTTGTATTTAAGATTTACGGATTCTACATTGGAGCGGAACAATCGTAGCTTGGTCTTTAAACTTATAGAGTTGTTCCTCCATATTTTGGACAGCACTCCGAACGTAGTCTTTGCTTTCCCGATTCGGCTGGTTATATCTTGTTCGGTCCCGCCATCAGTAGAGACCATACTCTCAAGGTACTGAAAACTCTCTACCATCTCTACTGGTTGTCCAGAAATATCTCTTTGAGTAGATGAGGAAGTTCCAAGGCTGATCCTCTTTGTTTTTGCCGTATTGATCTTAAGCCCGACGCTTTCAGCTTCTCTCTCCACCCTTGTTGTCATCGGATGAAATTCCATGATCCTATGAGAGAGTAAGCATACGTCATCAGCGCAGTCTAGATGTTTAAGGTGTGATAGCAGATTCCACTGATTTCCTCCATTTACATTCGACAAAACTGCATGCAATACATGACTTATTACCAACAGGAACAGTATTGGTGACAGTATACAACCCTGTCTAACTCCACTTTGGATTTCAAACTCCTCTGACAACCTCCCTTTATGCCGAACGTGACATTTGGATCCTTCATATGTAGCCTAGATTATAGCAATCAATTTATCCGGGATGCCCCTCCTGCGCAAACCAAGCCAAATAAATTCTCTATTGACACTGTCAAACGCCTCTCCGAAATCGATGAACAGCAGGTGAAGTGGTGGACGATATTCGACGCACTGTTCGATGATGATTTGCAAGGTGTTGATGTGGTCCACACAGGAGCATCCAGTGCGGAAGCCCGCTGGTTCGGCGTCAAGGGTGTCCTCTAGTTGATCTTTTATTCGCTCTAGGACGATTTTTGCTATAACCTTCGCTACAGCAGGCAGCACGCAAAATCCTCTACAGTTTTCGCACTGAGTTAGGTCTCCTTTCTTTGAGAACTTGACGATCATCCCCTTTTTCCACTCCTCAGGAAAATTTTCTGATGATGTTGTTGGCGCTGCTCGTAAGAGCTCTGCCGGAATGCCGTCAAGTCCAACCGCTTTGTTGTTCTTTAGTGCTCTGATTGCGGTTAAGATTTCTTCTCTACTGGGGGATACAGTGCGTATTCCGGAATTTGTTCATTGGGTGATAGGTTGACTTCAATGGTGAAAACGCGATTTAAAACCGCAGAAAAGTGTTCCTTCCACCTTTTGATCTGGTCCTCATCCGAAACTAGCAGTGATCCGTCTATGTCCTTTACCATGTGTTGTTTAGAGCTTTGGACACCTGTCAGCTCTTTGGTAATTCTTTAGACGGTCCTACTATTGTAATAAATGTACAAGTAATTTATGTTATAAATATACAAATAATTTAGGTAATAAATGTACAAATAAATTAATGCTGGCAACACCATCAATATGCTATTAGACCTAAATGACAAATGTCAAAAAAGCTTTGATATAGTTATGTAGTTATTGTTAGTCAAACAATAAGTACATACGATAAAGAATTAAAAATCTAAAAAGTACAAATCTTTAATTTATAAAAGTACAATCTTTACATGGTGTCAGAAGTGGGATTCGAACCCACGCCCTCAAGTTCAACCTTTACATGGTGTAAAGATAATGGAAAACAATAGAATTCCAATCGAGCTGGACTGCTCCAACCTTGTTAAAGAATGGCCTATGTGGAAGAGGACATTCCTTATGTTCATGATGGCAAATGGTAAGATGGACGAAGGGGAGCCAACGAAAATTGCTAATGTTCTCTGGTTGATCGGTGCTCTTGCTATGGAAATATATAATACTTTATTTCCCAACGATGGAACACTTCCTGGCATAGTTGGCAACAACGAAAATCCTGCAGAGGTTCCAGAAGGCGAAGAAGTCCACCAAACATCGAAAGAAAATTAAATGATGTTTTACAAGCATTCGATGAATATTGTGTCCCGTTAAAAAATGTTACTACGGAATCATTTAAATATAACACCATCGTCCAACGGAAAAAAACCGTTTGCAGAATATGAAACAGAACTACTGTTTCAATACTGTGAATTCAAATGTCATTGCAGTGCTTCCTACGAAGAACGGATGCTAAGAGACCGTATCATAATTGGCATTGCAGATAAGATGTTGCAACTTAAGCTTCATCATCATCATCGGCTCGACAACCGGGGTCCGGTCCTGGCCTCCTTCAACAAGTCTCTCCACCTATCCCGGTCTTGAGCCGACGCCATCCAGTTGCGCACCCCAAGGCTTCGGGCGTCCTGGTCTACGCCATCTCTCCAGCGCAAGCATGGTCTACCACGCTGCCGTCTACCATACAATGTACCACAAAGGACTTTCCGAGCAGGTTCCTCTTCACTCATGCGAGCTAGGTGCCCTGCCCACCGGAGTCTACCGAGCTTAATTTTTGTCACTATGTCTGCTTCAAGGTAGATTGCGTACAATTCATGATTGTACCGTCTCCGGAATCGCCCTTCCTCACATATGGGGCCAACAATTCTCCTTAAGACTTTTCTCTCGAACGCGGCTAAGAGGTCGGAGTGTCTTTTGCTAAGCACCCAAGTCTCGGATCCATACGTGAGTACTGGCAGGACCATGGTCCTGTACAGCAGCAGTTTTGAAGTTATGGTGAGATTTCTAGATTTGAAGAGCTTTGACAGACTATAGTAGGCTTTGTTGGAATTGAGCAGCCGCCCGCGTATTTCTTCTTCTATATTATTATCGGCTGCTACTATTGACCCAAGGTATTTAAAGGATTGCACCACTTCAAATTCGTGCTCCGCTACCTTGATTGTTTGACCAACTGTTCTTCTCGCATTCGACGCCACCATGTACTTTGTTTTACCTTCACTAATGTGCAGCCCCAGATTTTGTGCCGCCTGCTCGATCTGGATGAAGGAATCGTGTACAGCTTGTTCGGTTCTTCCGATGATGTCAATGTCGTCTGCGTAAGCCAGTATCTGGCTGGACCTGTTGACGATGGTCCCTCTTGTTGCCGTGCCAGAGTCACGGATTGCTTTCTCCAACGCCAGGTTGAAGAGGAGGCAGGCCAAACCATCCCCTTGTCGGAGTCCATTAAAGATGTTGATTGGTCTGGATAGCAATCCGGCTATTTTTACTTGGCTTGTTACGTTGGTCATGGTCAACCTACAAAGTTGTGTCAACTTATTTGGGATGCCGAATTCTCTCATGGCTTTGTAAAGTTCTACCCTGGCTATGCTATCATAGGCGGCCTTAAAGTCTATAAACAGATGGTATGTTGGGATGTTAAATTCTAGACATTTTTCCATCGCCTGCCTAAGGGTAAAGATCTGATCAGTTGTTGATTTGCCTGGAATGAAACCACACTGATATTGGCCGATTATGGTTTTAGCGTATGGGGCCATCCGTTCTTGTAGGATAGAGGAGAGTATCTTATAGGCGGTACTCAACAACGTGATACCTCTATAATTGCTGCACGTTGTGACATCTCCCTTCTTATGTATGGGGCAAATTATACCTTTTCGCCAGTCTTCTGGCATTTCTTCCTGCTCCCATACGTGCACTATAATATCATGAATTGCTTGGCGTAAGGCTGGCCCGCCGTGGTGGAATAGTTCGGCTGGTATGCCATCGGCTCCCGGGGCTTTGTTTTTCTTAAGCCGGGCTATAGCCTTCTCAACCTCTTCTATGCTTGGTGGCGGTAACATAGGGTAATCTTCTTGAAGTAGTGGAGCCTCTACTTCTGCAGTGAGCTGACCATTTAGCAATTCATTAAAGTACACTTCCCATCGCTCCAGTATGCTTTGGGGATCGGTTAAGCTTCTTGATGGAAAAAATGAATCACTGAAAACTGTGGTTGACACCTGCAAGGTATTTGAAGCTGCCTATACCAACAAAAAACTTTTGGAAACCAATCAACAACAACAAGTTCACCATATTAAATGGTGCAAAAAGGGAAACAACAACAAAATGGAAAGCAAAACGGAAAACAAAAAATTGGACAACAAGTTGGATAAAAAAGCTGTAAAAGCTCTTTCTAGAGGGAATTCTTGGATTGAATCAGACACAGGTATTTTAAATGTAAAGCATATTGATGGGTTAAAATTAAATTTGAAATATATTTGTAGATTAAGTAAGAATTTGTCAAATAAATCAAGATGGACTAAGAAGTATCAAATTAATAATGAAATTGGAATTTAAAATCGATACCGGTGCAGATGTGAATTGCGTCCCTCTGAATTTAATTTAAAAAAAACTAATATTAAATTGAATAATGAAGAAAATAATTTTGGTGTTATAATGGAAATCAAATTAAAGTTTTTGGTTCTGTTAAATTAATTTGTGTCGATCCAATTTCTCAAACGGAACAATCTGCTCTATTTTTTGTTGTTGACGATACATGTGAACCAATACTTGGCTTGAAAACGTCTGTTACGTTTAATTTAATAAAAAGACTAGATGTGAATACTCTCGTCTGTTTACCAAAGACTGCGGAGGAATTCATTATTGAAAATAATGATCTTTTTGGTGGGTTAGGTGCATTGCCGGGTAACGTAAATATTAAATTAGTGCAAAACGCAAAACCAGTTTTAAATTACAAAAAACGCATTCCTTTAAGTTTAGTGGATAAATAAAAGCAGGAATTAAAAGAAATGATTCATATAGAAGTCATCTCACCAGTTGATTATGCTACTGAGTGGGTGAATAATCTTCAGGTTGCTGAAAAACCTAATGGAAAGTTGCGTCTTTGCTTAGACTCCAATGTAAATGTAAATGCGTGTATTAAGAGGGAACATTTTTTGATTCCAACCATAGATGATTTTATTAGCAAATTAAATTAAAAGCGAATTTTCACGGTTCTTCATTTGGCAAGTGGGTTTTGGCATATGAAACTCGACAAAGGTAGTTCTGATCTCACTACGTTCATGAATCCGTTTGGTAGATATAAATTCAATTGAGTACCTTTTGGCTTAAACTGTGCCCCTGAAATTTTTCAACGCAAAATGGTACAAATATTTGGTGACATTCCCGGGGTTGTTGTGTATTTTGATGATATTGAAATTGCTGGGAATACGGAGTCAGAAGACGATAGTATATTAAAAATTGTCATTCAACGTGCGCGTGCGAACAATATAAAGTTCAATTCAGAAAAAAAATCAATATAGGAAAACCCAAGTAAAATTTATGGGTCATATTTTAGAAAACGGGAAAATAAAACCTCCAGAAACGTATTGCGATGCAATTTTAAATATGATAAAACCAGAAAACAAACATGATGTTATGCGACTGTTAGGACTCTTTAAGTACTTAGGGAAATTCATTCCGAATATATCTCAGAAAACTGCTTCATTACGTTATTTGACCCTGTTAAGTTTTGTTGGACATCGGATCATGAAACTGAAATTAAAATTTTTTTGAAAATTATTGCATCTAATCCGGTTTTGTCAGTTTATGATCCAAAAAAGCCTGTGATGGTGCAAACGGATGCGTCTAAGGATGGTATGGGTTGTGTTTTAACACAAGATCCTGTTGCATATGCTTCACGCACTTTGAGTAAAAGCGAACAAAAGTGGGCTCAAATTGAAAAAGAGCTTTTGGCGGTGGTTTTTTCGTGTCAACGATTAAATTTTTTTTATACGGTCGAGATTTTACTGTCGAAAGTGATCATAAACCACTTAAAGTCTTAATTAAACGCAGCATTCATGACGTATCACCACGATTGCAGCGAATGTTTATGTTTTTATTAAAGTATCCTTTAATGAAATTAATTTATTAACCTGGAAAGCAAATGTTGGTAACTTACTGTCTTTCAAGAGCGCAATTATTGGAGGATCCGAATTCAGTGATTTATCGGGTGTAATACATATGGTTACAAAATCAGCATGCTTATCAAAGCAAAACTTAGATCTTTATCTAACCGTTTTTGGACAGGATGAACAATATAGTCGGATACGAAAGTGTGTTACGAATGGCTGGCTAACATTTCACCAACTTGATAATTTCATGTAATACAACAACAATTTGGGATCTTGCTTTTTATCTAGGTTATTTTTTTAACCCAAAAATTAGTTTTAAATCCGACGGCTAGGTGGCCACTTTCAATCGTAAATTTTGGTACTACTGTAAATAAAAACAAAGAAAAAGTGAGATGTCAACAAAAAAAAAATCAAAAAAGTGAGATGTCAACAAAAAAAAATCAAAACAACGATTCCAGTCAGCCATAGCAGCTAAACACCAAAATGGAAACGATAAGCCAAAATGCCCATGAAAATAGATAGATAGATGTTATTTTTGGTATTTAGATATACGTTTGGTAAGCTACCGCACAGTTTACACACAGAGATTTGATACAATAATAATCTTTCTACTGAATAAGTGTTTTAATTTACATATATGAAGTTCAAGAAAAATTTAGACAATACTTTTGAAGGAAAATACAAATAAAACCTTCAATATAAAAAAGAAAAAAAGGCAGGTACATTTCGACTAGAATTAAAAATAAAACTTCAAAACAAATAGTTTTGAATAAGGTTAGTATGAATCGGGTTAGTAAATAATAATAATAATAAATTAATTTATATAGTAAATATATTAGTACTTTGTTAGTAAATAGATAAATAAATATATGTATGTATATATATATGTAAAAAATAAATAAATTAAGAGAAAAAAAAAGTATAAATATATGAACAGATGAATAAATAATAAAATTAAATAGGTACAAACATAATTGAATAGATAAATAATAAATAATAAATAATAAATAATAAATAATAAATAACAAATAATAAATAATATATAATAAATAATAGATAATACATAATAGATAATAAATAATAATTAATAAATAATAAATAATAAATAATAAATAATAAATAATATATAATAAATAATAGATAATACATAATAGATAATAAATAATAATTAATAATTAATAAATAATAAATAATAAATAATAAATAATAAATAATAAATAATAAATAATAAATAATAAATAATAAATAATAAATAATATACCGTAAAGTGCGGCTACATTTTTTTGGTATGAAAACTGTTTTAATAACAGTTAAAGTACTTTTTTTTTGTGTTTGAAAAGTGGGGCAAAGTAGTCCAAGGGAGGGGGTTACTTTTCTGCATATGAAACTTTTGACTATATGTTCTTTATCTTAAGAGCTGGGGAAAAGTTTGCATTTTATTTCAATAGCCCTGATCAAACGGATCATATCTGTAAAAAAAAAAATTCAAAAAATTCAAAAACCAATTTTTTTTGTTTTAAACATAACAGACTCTTTTATTGCTTTAAAAACTTAAAAATTTAAGTATAAAAACAAAAAATAAACATAAATAATATTTTTCAGAACAACAAGAAAATAATTCACAAAAAATGAAAAGTATTTTAGAATTAAAAAAATTATTTTATAAAGAATATAAAAAAGTGAATGATAAAAATAAAAAGCCCCAGGAGCAAAGTAACCCCAAAATCAAAAAAAAACTGCATTGTATCAGAAAAAAATTAAATAATTATTATTTATTAACTAAACAAACAAAGGCCATGCTTTAGTTATAAGCAAAACAATATTATAAGAAGAAAATCGGTACTTACTTCTTTAAAGTTAACACAACTGTTGCACCACACCAAATTTTCCACTTAAAAAATCTCACGAAATTGCTGCGTGAACTTCTCACGTGAATTACTTTTTATCAACTGCCGGTACACGGTCCGGTGCAACATGTGGCAGATGTTTATGTATATGTGTGTACATTACGGTAGGTTCGGTTTATAGAAAGTAATATGCCTGAGCGTGAATAAAGAAAACAACTCTTTTCGTCAGTGGCGCAAACTTACCCATGCGGGCGCAAAGTAGCCTCACTTTACGGTATAATAAATAATAGATAATACATAATAGATAATAAATAATAATTAATAAATAATAAATAATAAATAATAAATAATAAATAATAAATAATAAAAAATAAATAATAAATAATAATATTAAATAATATATAATAAATAATAGATAATACATAATAGATAATAAATTATAATTAATAAATAATAAATAATATATAACAAATAACAAAAATAAAATAATAAATAATAAATAAACAATTAAATTAATACAAAATAGATCAATAAATAAATAAATTTAAACATACAACGGATGACACAAATAACATCAAAAATATGGTTAAGAAATTAATTGATTAATTAATGGATTATCTGCAATTTCACAATTTCGTATAAAAGAGGTTTTGAGTTTATCAATTCTTTCATGGATCATCTCCACATTTGCTCTTGTATGTAAGTCTAATGTGGAATGATATCGAGAAAGATCAAGCATCATTTTAAGTAACTTGTTCTGTGAAACTTGAAGTTTTTTAAGATGACATTTGGAACAATTTCCTAACACTTGGCATCCATACAAATGGATTGCTTAGAAAGTTACCTTATAAATAATTATTTTGTTAGTGTCGCTTAGAGATGACTTTCTGTTTATAAATGGATATAGCATATTGATTGCTATGCTTACTTTGCGCAGAGTTTGCATTATATATGTTCCTTAAATGTAAGTTTTTGGTCTAAATAAACCCCTAAATATTTCACACTCAGGTCACATGTGACATTTACGATAAGCTGATTACTGGGAAGATAGCAAGACTTTCTTTTTCTACTGAAAAAGATAGCTTGTAGCTTCAGCTTAATTTTCCACTTTTGATAATATTGAATCATCAGTTCAAGTACATGCTGTAAATTAGTCTCAATGTTGAGACTAAACTCATGCGATGAAAAGATGCCTGTATCATCAGCAAATATATGTAGCTATTTCACATTCTTGTAGTCTGGGAATATCAGATGTGTAGATGTTGTATAAGAAAGGTTCTAACACAGATCCTTGTGGAACACCTGCATTAACTTGACATGAGATTGATGAACAATTATGTATTAACGTAAACAGTAAAACAACGGTTGGAAAGAAAACTTTGAACAATTTTTATAAGATAAATGGGAAAACCAAAATTTACCATTTTGTGGAAAATCCCATAATGCCAAACTGAATCAAATGCCTTTTCTATATCTAATAAAACAAGACCAGTTGATTTACCCAGAGGACGATTTTTCTTTACATGTTCACATAACCTCAAAACTTGATGAGAGGTACTGTTCAAATATGAACATGACCAATCTATAGATAACCCAATGTGTATGTGAAATAAAGATAAGACAGATCACCCTAAGCATACACTGACGGTTATCTACAGATAAATTACATTTACATAAGTAAACAAAATAGACATTAAGAATAGAAAGATAAGAACATAGACATTAAGAATAGAAAGATAAGACAAGAAAATTGTATATATATAGAGTAACGTAGTGAAATAAATTTAGTATTCATTTCGACTTACAACCGAGTTTTACTCAACAGGTACTGTGATGCATCCTAAATCCAAATTGTTCATATGGGAAAATATTTAAATCTTCAACGATACGCAAAATTTTAGATTTAACAACTCTTTCCACTATTTTACTTAGACAACTAAGCAGACTTATCGGTCGATAGCTACTAGGAAGTTAGTTTTTTAAGATATTATGTGCTTGTACTAAGCGAAATAAATAAATAGCTACCTTTGCGTTTTCCCAAGCCATTAGGAAATACTGGATTTTAAGACAGGCGTTCATCAAAAAGGTAAGAAATATAAGACCTGCTTTGGGTAGTTTCTTATATAAATATTTTTTATATTGTCTAGCCCATTCGATTGCCTTGATTTGAGGTTGGAAACTATGGGGCATATTCATAGTCAAACTTTAGAACCGAGTCCAACTGGCCTCGAGTCTAAAGTTAACACACAGGTTAGAAACAGCTGCTATTTATAAAGAAATTAGCATCTCTTTTTAGTAAAAAGTGGAATTCTACTACAATTGCCTGTCAATCCATTGAAATCCAATCAATTTTTTGACAAATAGAAAAAAACAACTTAGTCAAAGAGTCAGCCGTTTTTAAAGTTTGAGCTCCAGTTTATCTTTTGGACCCGGGTCTAAATTGTCTATGAATAACATAAGCTCCAGGTTAGCTTAGAAGAAAAAAAGAAACAACTTGTCAGACGACTATGAATATGCCCATATGTTCAACATCTTGCCTGTTTACAAGAAAAAGGAGGAACTGGACAAAGGAGGAGACCATGGCGTTACTGCAAGCTTATGCCAAACGCCAAACAGAGTTATAAAACAAATAAATAATAAAACTGTTTTTTCGTTACATAAGGTTCTAATGTTTTTTTTAATTTAGAGGGGCTTTCAATTATAAAAAGTCGTTGAAACAATGGATGTTGTTCTTGCTTGTTGGGGTTTGCAATAACTTCATACAAAGATTTTCCCTCTTCAAACAAGTTTGGGAAATAGATTTTTATTTCTTGTATCGTTTTAAGTAGGTAATATTTTTAGAAAATAAACTGTATTTTCAAAAGTACAAGTACTATGCTGAACCAATCTCAATTCCCCAACTCTCGGAAAGTGTTTGTGTTTGCCATGTACCAAAGAAACACATATGTTTCTTACAGGAAATAGGAATAAACATTCATAAACTAAAGTAAAATATATAGTTTTTAAGTATATATCTATTAGAGGCAAAACTTTTAAGCGTTGAAGGCGAAAGTGACTTTTGAAATCCTCGTCGGAATACGATCTTATAACACTTTTGAAATCTTGTATCCTCTGATGGTTTTCATTTTTCAAGTCATCAGAAGAGGAATCACTGCTGGTGGTTGTATTGCTTGAAGAACTAAATTCCATTTGTTCATCATCGATGTCGTATAAAAACTGCGAAACAATTTAATTTATTGAATTTAATAATTCTAAAAATTATACTTGCATCCACTACGCCTGCAATCATTTTTTTTTTGATGTCAAAAACAGAAACGTCAAAAGGAGAAATGACAAAATAAAACACGGCTGCCAACAACGCAAAGTAAAAATTTTTTTATAACCTAGATCGTTTTATTATCACAGGGTAACCCATCCAGGTTATCGGTGATAATAAAACGCGGCTATTAATTGATTCATATTCAAATTTTATCTTTGCGGAACAACTTAAAAATAAGACATCAAAGCATATTATTGAAGTAATTGTGCGTTTATTCAATATAATTGATTACCCTGCGATTTGGAAATGTGACAACAGTCCATATAACTCATATGAATTTGAATTATTCGCAAAAGAATGTAACATAAACTTAAAATTTTCAAGTCCTCGGTATGCCCAAAGTAATGGACTGCAGAAAAGGGTGTAGCTATCTCTAAGAATATTTTGAAATGATGTATTGAAACCGGAAACGTTGATCAATTCCGATATCGAATTTCGGAGTACAATTCAACTCCTATTGCAAGTATGCAATATTCACCATCTGAGCTATTCCTTGGTAGAATGCAAAAACAAAACTACCAATTACATAGATCATAATATATTTTGAAAGATTGTTTTGATAATCACTACAGAAGAAATCGTAGATTTATTGCTAAAACATTAAATAATTAATTTAATACAAGTTAAATGTTACTTGAAGAGCATATAAAAAGTCCTGTTAAAAATAATCGAGAAAATCTGAAAGACATTAATAATGTGCCACCAGTAAATGGTGTAAAAAATTATATAAATCAAAATAAAGATATCAATGTGAATGTGGATGAACCTAAACCAACGGATGGGCCTAAGAATTTAAATGTTTCTAATCAGTTGACTAGTGAGCCCGTCGGTTATTTAGGTTCAGAAGCACCTGTAGATAATAAACCTGAAGATAATAAACTTTTGGACAGTGAAAATTATTGTACACGCAGTGGTCGAACTAGTCGTCCGCCCACTCGCTAAATGCTACGGTGAACTTCTCTCATCTTCATGCGGTACTCTGACTCTAGTTCGTTTCTGCCGGCTGTTGGAGCTGCTGCAATGCGAACTTTGAGCTGTTTTCTTTCTTCGATCCTAGCCCAAGTTTCTTTGCAAAGCCAGGCACTATTTCTTCCTTGCGACCGACCGACTATATTTCAGCACCTGATATGAAAACATTTTTCACAGCACACCAATGGTTTTCGATTGAGGTGGGTTCCGTGCTGCTGATTGCTCTCAATCCTTGTGAAAGATGGTCCCTTAGTAACTGCAGCTGTGTGCAGGGCCGGTCCAGTCCAAACGAGCGCCCTGTGCAAACTTTAGCTTTTGCGCCCCTTATTTTCATTACCTACTTCGTTTCTTAAGCCATTCCCATATTACCCATGAGGTAGGGGTTTGAATGCGTTTTTTTAATGAGGTATCCCCTGTAGGCCTAGCCCTCAATAACAAAAATAATAAAGAATTTAAACAAATATAAAAAAAATGTAAAAAAAAGATAAATTTATTCTAAAAAAACGTATAATACATATTTACAAAAATAAACACAAAAAAGAACACTAAAACACTTCACCTATCATGTTCACAGTTCCACCAGTGTTTTCAGCTTTAAATTTAATGGGTTATTGGTACATACAAATACAAAACACAAATCCCGCAAAACACACGCTTCGTAATTAATAATATATTTTTCAAAAACTTAATCAGAGAGCTGCAGTTTAATTTATCTATTTACTCGTAGTTACAAATTATCACAAACAAAACAAAACAACCACTTCTTCTAGAGAAATCAAAACAATTGACAAAGTGAGTTACATAATTCAAAACAATAACAAAAAACAAGTGCAGAGAGAATAACCGTTATTATTTCCAACTCACTCCTTGCTCTTTTCTCATCCTTTCCATTTTATCCACAAAAAAAAAAACGGTTCCTATTTTAAATATTCTACTCATATTTCCTCATTCGAAATGTAAACGAACTACCAAGAGAGACAAAAAGAGAAAATCGTGTTTGACAGTAAAAAAAAAAACCACCCACATTCATTTGGTTTGAAAGAGTTGAGCGCATAAGATTGAGAGATTTTGCTTGGGAGAATCCCATAATCTCCAAAAAAAAAATCTCCATCGGACGAAATCCCCAAAAAATCTCAAAAAAAAGTGACGAAATCCCATGGGGAAATTTGCTCCATGGACAAAATCCCCAATAATTTTTTTTTTTTGCCAAAATCTCCAAAAATCTCCAAAAATCCCCAGCATGTTTTTTTTTTGCTTAAGTTGATGCAGTTTATAAATGACTGTTATTATTTGACATATTTTAATCAAGTATGTGCTACAGAGTTCAGTCGCTCTTAGTTTCTCCTTCTGCATAATAGTTACATCGGTGTGTAAAATGGAACTTTTAAACTCCAATAAAGGCGGGAAAAAATGTTTTTAGATGGCTACGGTTATCATTTCCATTCCAAAAATCAAATTGACAATTTTAGGTGGTGTTGTGACAAAAAAAAGTAATTATTGTAAAGTATTCATAGTTACAATTGAAAAAAAAACCAAAATAGGCAGTGCAAGTAGTGAATCAAGCAATAAAATCGCGCGCGCGATTTTATTGCTTGATTCACTACTTGCAATGCTTATTTTGGGATTTTCTCTTGGGGATTTTATTCTTTGAGATCTTCTCTTGGGGATTTTATCTTTAGCCCATTTTCTCTTGGGGATTTTGTCTTTGGGGATTTTATTTTTGGGATTATATCTTTTGAGCAAACATCACCAACCCATTTTGCTTGTGTGCGGGATTTTAATCTGCACAGTCTACGTCAGTCGCACTTCTTATTGTAGAATACATTCATTTCAAACAAAAATCAATGTTTGAGTTCATTTTTCTATCAAAAATTTTGAGTGAATTCCCATATGTGCAAATCTGAAATTTGCACATTTCTACTCAAACGATTGTATGGGAAATAAAAATGAGTATATTTATTTGTATGGGGATTTTCGAGTGAAACGGGCAATTAAAAATATTGCACGTATGGAGGAAGTTCGAATCTTTTTTGTTTGAATTAATTTATTTTTGGCGTCGATTTAGTACTTATTCGAAGGATTTTCTTTTGCAAAATGATAAAATGTTTTAATTCGCATGTTAAGAAATTATTTGATAGTGACATAGTAAAAAAAAATTATTAAAAAAAAAATAAATAAAGCAGGTTAATATAAAAAGAATAAAAACATATGAATGAAGTTTTCTTGTGAGTTTGCGCCCCTGCAGCTCTGCGCCCTGTGCATTTGCACATCTTGCACATATGGTAGGGCCGGCCCTGTCGATAAGACAAAGATCGGCATTTTGCCATGGTGCTGCAGTGGTTTACGTGAAGTCCTGAAGCCATTTGAGCGTGTCTTCGTTTTCACAGTCCATCACTTTGAAACCATGAATGGGTTGTGAGGTTGCCAAAAAGCGGAGGGGCCTGTTTTTGACAATGGCCTCGTTGACTTCTTCCAGTATTCTGAGCTCCAGAAGTTGCCATTCATCCTCAGTTAGTTTCCGTGAAAGTTTGCCGAAATCCGCTATTGCGACTTGTTTCCCCTTCATGGTTACCCGGGAGATATTGATCCTTTTCTTTACCTTGTTAGGTGAAGAGTCAATCGGGGATGCAAATTCGTTCCTTGTCCTTTTAGAGGAACAAGGAGCACCATCGTCAAGAGGTGGTGGTGCGTTCTGTGCCTGTCCCGTAGTAATCAGTAGGCGCTGTTTGGATTTGTCCCGTGCTGCCTTCTCCTTTGCTGTCAAGGACTCGGGAGTCCTATTAGCAAACCGTCGGATAATCCTTTCAGCGTTTCGTTTTTGTCGTCGTCGTTTTTCGTTGTCGTTGAGTATTTTGGCTTTACGTTTTTTCGTCCTGTTCTCTATGACCGTGTTAAGGCTGGCGGTTGTTGTATTCATTGGTCGTGCGGTTTTCGGGTTCAGAGTTAATGGTTTTGTTCAGGTTAACTCCTAGAATGCTGCCAGAGGGGTTACCTTCACAAGCCATAAAAACCTAACCCTCATTTAGTGTAACCTCCCCACATGCTTTATCAACTGAGCGATCACCGGTACGGTAGATGGTTTGGTTGACAACTCAATGTTTGTCCGTCCTGTTAGTGACTGTGTTTGTTCGTCCAGGGGGAGTGGTGCAGCAACCTTTGATGGGGGCACTCTTCCTAACTCTGTACTAAACCAGCGATAGGATCGGGTGGGCCCATCGGGGTCTTTACGATCGAACCTGCCGGGGGAAGGAGACTTGGTGCTTGATTAGGGGAATGCCCATCTTTTCCCAGCTCCCTCTCCAGAAAGGCACGAGCCTTATGCAGCCACTTCTTTTCCTGCTCTGTCATTTGGTCCCATTCAAGTTTCCCCAGCCTCTTGACAGTTCTTTTGCATTTTTTTATTTTGCAACGCCTAGAGGCTCTCGATACCGTAGAGAGGCTCGAGCTTGCGATTGAGCAGACGTCACTGACATCATCAACATCAATCGCACTAGCTCCATCTTCCATATCGAGGTTGGTAAAGGGATCCAGTAGGAGATGTTCTTCCCCTTCGGTCAGGCAGTGGACTTTGTTGGAGTTCATCTTGAATTCTCTGCACTTATAATTTGTCGAAACTAAAAAGGGGGAAGGAAATAAAAAGAAAAAAGAATAAGAAAAAAGAAAAAGTTTCGAAATTATAAGGTGGGTTATAATACAAAAAAAATTATTAAATGGAAAAATAGTCACTAGCGACTCCTCCTCACGATAATGAGATCGAGAGGCAGAGCCAAAGCCGGTGGCCGTGACCTCCACCTTTAAAGGCATGCTTGTTATGACTTCTGCTCTTATGAAGTTATCGATTACCTTTTCCAAAGTTTTCAGTAAAAAAGATGTTAGGCTAATTGGCCTGAATGACTTAGGATGGGTTGTATCTTTTTTCCCCACTTTGGGGATAAGGATTACCTTTGCTCTTCTCCATAGATTTGGTATGTGCCCAAGTGCAATGTTACTTCGAAGCAATTTTATAATGTAGGGCATTAATTCCTTCTTTCCTTTTTGCAGAAGGACTGGAAAAATGCCATCTACACCCGGTGATTTAAAGAGTTGAAAGGTACTTATCGCCCATTCAATCCTATTGCCTGTGCAAATAGTCGAGGCTATCTGCCAGTCTGTCCGGTTTGTCCTGAGAGGTGTTCTCTCTATCCAGTTCTCTACTATTGGTGAGCTACCCGTTTAACAGTAGGCTAGCCCTTTGTTCCTCATTCTCTGTGTAGCTACCATCCGGGTATCGAAGTGCTAACGATGTGATGGTAGGTTCTTTTGCTAGAGCTTTGTGAAGTCTAGCAGCCACCGGGGTAGAGGAAACCCTCTCACAGAACATCGCAAAGCTTTTCCTTTTTGCTCTTCTGATTTCCCCGTTATACTTTGTCAGCTCTTCAGAATAGTTATTCCACTCTCCAGTGCTCTTTGCCTTGTTGAAGAGTTTTCTAACCTTGGATCTTAGTTTTGACAGATTTTTTTTCCACCACGGAGCATCTTTCTGTCTTTTTATTTGCTTTATGGGGCAGCTGAGTTCATAAGCCTCAATTATTGCCCCACTAAACTCATTTACTAACAGCCATATTAATAAAAACCGCCTATTCTACCTTTATTCCACGACTTTACTAAACGATAGAATAAGAGTTAAGCTATGGATTAAAATGTTCAATGAATAAAAACAAAATGCTCGTGGAATAGTAAAGTGATGTCTACCAAACATCTCTTGAGAAAATCTACTACAATAAGTAATATGCTTGTTTAGTGACTTGAAATTTTCACCGAGTTTCCCAAACATATTTTTTTTTGTATGGGTTTTGAGAGCAAATTATGAAAATTTGTCGAAAAAAAACTCACGTCACCAAACACACCTAAGGACTTTTATTTTTAGGTGAGAAGAAATTATTTTCATGAATTGTGTTTGAAAATAAATAGATGTTCATGGAGATAAATGAAGATGCAGTATACCTAGGTACCTATAATTTTTTTTGATAGTTGGAAATTAGGAAGATATATACATAGATAGTTATGTGTACCTTTAGAAAGATAGATATATAGAGAAATATATAGATGGAAAAAGATAGTTATGTTAGATAGTCTATGTAGGTGAAATGCGTGGCAATAAATCTGCCATTATTATTATTATTTTTTTCAAAACATTTTCTTTACTTAACTTTTACTTTCACTTATATTTTTTTTATTTTCAAAACAATTTTGAATCATCTGGTTTTTTATTCCTTCGCTAAACCACCTTCTTCGGTGGATTAGCTTAGTAAACGTCACTTAGTAGACATTTTGTTTTATTCATAATACTTTGCGCTTAGTCCACGGAATAAGGCCTAAACCTTTGCTATTCCACGTTTATTAATTTGGCTGTAAGTGTTCTAACTCAAGGTTACTTTTAATTTGTCGTTTCAACTGGACTTATTCGTTCAAGGTTGGTTTTGAAAACGCTTTTGTACAGGTTCCAGTTTGTTTTCTTAGGGTTCCTGCAAGTTGTCTAAGGTAAACTCTATAATTCTAAGATCAGACATAGACGGTTCATTGGAGACTCTCCAGTTCCTAATCAAGCTACCTACGTTCGAGCATCCAAACGTTAAGTCTAAGACTTCTTTTCTTATTCTAGTAATAAAGGTAGGTGTATTCCCTACATTATAAATATCTAGATTTTTCTCGATAATAAAGTCTAAAAAGTACTCACCCCTTTGATTAATATCGGTACTACCCCATGTTGTATGGTGGGCATTAGCGTCGCATCCAACCAACAACGGTAGTCCTTTGCTGCTGCAATAGTCCGCAAGATTTCTTACTTCTGTAGCTGGAATGTTCTCCTCATCACCGGCGAAGTATGCTGATGCTATTACCAACGTGCTGAGGTTGCCTTCGTTGTCAAATTGGGCTTGGATTGGCACCAGGTCCCTCGTCATAAATTCTGAAAGACATATAAATTTTATGTTATTTCTTATTTTTATGCATGCTCGGGGCGAGTCACTTCTCGTATCCCAAATTACTTTAGAGCTCTTACATGTTAGGCCTCTAATCTGGCCCCCGTAAATCCAGGGTTCTTGGATCAGAACTAGACCCAGGTCATCAGCTGTAAATTTTTGCGATATAACAGCTGATGCTGCCTTCGCGTGATGCAAATTTACCTGGTCTAGTCTGGTACTGATCCCGCGTCCAGTCAGTTCTGTTTAACAGGTGGGGGCTGGTGCCCCCTCATCTGCAAGCAGACATTCCTCCTCTTCATTCGTGGGAAGCATCTCGTCTAAGTCAGATGAACTGGAAGAGATGTCAATGCCCTCCATTTTTTCGTCCATCTGACTAGACACCTCCATTGCCAGTTGTTGCTCCTGGCTTTGGAGGATTAACATGGTGGGATTGGGAGTTAATGGGGCAAGGATGGGTTTGGGAGTTTCCGGGGCTTGGGTGGATTTAGGATTTTGTATGGATAGAATCGGATGGTTCGGAGGTTTGGATAGGTTCTGTTGTTGGTGGGATTGTTAGTGTGAGAGTGGAGGGTAGGTTAGGTTGGATGGGTTGGGTTATTGGTAGGACTGTTAATGTAGGAGTGGGGGGTATGTTAGGGCTGGACATAGGAGGGATGAGGAGATTGGAGGGATGTGTAGTGGATGTTGTGAATGTTGTCGTTGCAGTTCCTTAGCCTGCCTTTAATTTACGGAGTCCCGTGACTGTGATCCTGCCGAACTTGTAGTGAAACTGGTGGTCTGATTTCACTATTGCGTCTACGGACTGATCGTCGATGCCGATCACCATAAGCTGTCCTTTGCCTTCAGCTTTACTAGTGAGCACTTTCCAGGCATACACAATCAGTCCGTCATTCTGGGCTTGTATGAGCGACAACGTTTTCCTGTCTTCTTGCCCCATACTCTTTGGCAGGAATAGGGTGATGTTGTGCATTTTGGGGATTTCATCCCCCATACGCGCCATCAATTCGTTGACCTTCCAAGTGCTCAGTTTAGACGCTTTTTCTTTGAGCCATTCTGCCGTCTCCTGTCCAGCACAGTCGACCAGCAGCAGCCCCGTTCTGAAGTGCAGACCATTGAATTTGAGTTTGTGCCTCCACCCAAGAGACACCTCCTCAATGATGGCTTCCTCCAGTGCAGATAGTTCTTCTGCCTTGAGGGTAACCTGAGGGTATTGCTTTGGCATAACAGCAATTCTCACACTCTTGGTCGCATTCGCATAGGTGAGCTGTTTCTCATCAGCTATGTTTTTGGCGTTACTTTGTCCTGCAGTCACTGTAGCCGACGTCCTGGTTTTTTTTGGCATCTTGCCTTTGGGGAGGAGTGATGTTATGGCTCTTCTTCTTCCCAATGTCCAGGCTAACTACAGGTCCCTTGTTGAGGTCTGTCTTCCTCTCGTCTATCTTTTTCCGGGCTTCCTGCGGGGACATCCCCTGACCCAGGAACCGGAGGTACCATCTGCAGCCCGCCCCACTAAGTCTTTTCCTTAGAGGGTCATCGAGTGCACCTGGCATCCCTTTTTGCAGAAGTGGACCAGTGGTTTTCCTGGTCCCTTCATGCAGTGAGACTTCTGGAGGTGAAGAGGCAGCTTTTCCTGGTAACTTCCCAGGTTTAATGCCTTCTTTGGATTTGGCAACATCTTTGGCAGGTACTGGAGATGTTCTCCCAGTAATAGCTTTTGTTGTGCTTGGAGTTTGTTTTCTCCTGACTTACTGACGATCCTCCCTGATCTGCCCGGTTCTGGGTTTTATCAAGAGGCCTGCTCTTCAGATAAAAACTTATCCCCGGTCTCGAATCGTTTCGGAAGATGTTTTCCATGCGATCCGCATACTCATTCGCGGTGACATCCCGCGGAATGTTATATTTTTTATGGTTGTTGTTGTTTTTTTGTTTGTTTTGTTTTGGCATTTTTTATTCCCACGAGTAGCTAGAGAAGTGTTGGTCCGCTATATCAGAGCTCCGCATGATATGGTAAGGTCTAGGTTACTCTTCGATTCGACGTGTTGTCGAAGAGGTACCGTTAGAATACAGCCGGTATATCCCCTGGTTGCAAACCATCCAATAGGCACGGTTCACGTAACACCGTGGATTAGGGGGGGCAGTACTTAGTTCGTAACTCCTCAAAATCACTCCCGGATTAGGTAGTCCTAAACCGGCAGGTCAGATGAATCTTTGAAACTTAAGCCCCCGCACCACTTCAAGGTGACTGCCGCGCGAGGGCCCCTCCTACTTACCTAAAGCTCGCATTGTGTCTCTGACATATAATGGGTATATATACCCTTGAGTGCGCGCTAATTATAAGAAAAGAAAATGGTGGAAGTCGAATGGGGCGACAACTAAAAAGTGGGGGCAACTCTTACTTAATTTTTTTTCCGGAGAGGTTGTGGAGGCATTATTCGATATTTTTTGGTTGCAATAATCCAAATAATAGTCTCCTCTTGCTCCTAGTACCAATTCCCGATGCTTAAAGACTTCCCAAATCAAATTCTACACCTAACATTTTGCAGCGCCACATTGTATATGAAATGGAATAGTACTACTATGGAGAGGAACGAACGATGCACCTTCTGATGAGACGTAGACTGTAGACTTGAGAGTGGGGTAGTCACAAAGAGAAAGAATAATAAATATGAGTAATTAGGAAATAACAGAAGATAGAGAACGTTGTATAAAATTATTATTATTAAATTCTTTTGAAAATTCACGTGGTATGTAATATTTGTTTAGAACTTGAAAATCCAAGAATTTTTAAAACTCCCGTAAAATATAAAATAGTGAGCAATAAAATTACGTGTTTTTTCAATTCACGTGAAATTTATAAACCTAGGTATGAAAATTGTGAAATTCTTTTTAATGATTAAAGCTTTTGAAATTTCACGTGAAATTTTTGAAATTAAATATGTACCTAAGTACTTAATTTACTAAAAAACTTTTAAAAATTTTAAATTTCATTGAGAATTATAAAAATCCACATGAAATTTTTAACTTCATTTGGGTTACAAAAATTCACGTGAAAATTATTTAAACTTTTGAAAATTCTGGTGAAATTTTTCGTTTGCTTTAAATACTAAAATTCACGTGGTATCTCAAATTTACTTAAACATTTTGAAAATTGACGTTACATTTTAAATTTACTTAAAAAATGAATATACATACGTGTATTTTTAAAAATATTTTGTTTTGTTTAAGAAATTTTCTTTCAAGCAGATATTTTTTTCTAAAAAACTTTTTTAATTTTACTGATGGAAACCTTTTTTTAAGCAGTAAAATTAAAAACAAAAACCTGTTGCATAAACTATTTTTAGTGATGTTAGGCACATCAATTTTGTTATCCTTTTAATTTTCAAATAGTCATTTCTTCAGATTTGAGAAATTAAAAGGATATCATGTACCTACCTATAAAAAAGAAAGATATCATAAAAATATGACTGTAACCAAATGACAAAAACCAAATACGTATCGTACAATTCTATTTTCTATGAAAATTCGCTACGTACATATTTCACAAAAACCAAATACGTATAGTACAATTCTAACACTAGCATAAAAATATGACTGTAACCAAATGACAAAAACCAAATACGTATCGTACAATTCTATTTTCTATGAAAATTCGCTACGTACATATTTCACAAAAACCAAATACGTATAGTACAATTCTAACACTAGCATAAAAATATGACTGTAACCAAATGACAAAAACCAAATACGTATCTTACAATTCTATTTCCTATGAAAATTCGCTACGTATGTACCTATTTCACAAAAACCAAATACGTATAGAACAATTCTAACACTAGCAAAAAAAAAGTTTAAATGTATCTGTAAAGCATGAAAATTCGCAACATTCTCATCATATCTCAAATCTAACAAAATCAAATAAAATAGCTATACGAAATTATTTGAAAATTGAAAATAATATAGCTATATCTATACTTCTACATATAGCAAAAATCGTCCTATGCAAAAAAAACCGTTGAATAAATCCACAACCTATAGAATTCTTTTCATTTTCCCCTTGTTGCCATAACACCCATCAGCTGACTCACCTATCTCCCTTACCCTGCCTAATTGTTGTCAGCAACTATTAATTAATCCTCTCACTCTATAAATTATTTTATATTCTTTCTGCTTACCTTCATTTCGATCTCTCCAATCTGCTTTTTAGGCAACACCAGCGCCACCAAAAGAGAGGGAAAGGTAACATAAGATAACATTACTCGCCATGATCTTTGCATATGAAATCTATAGTACTCTCATCAGCACGTTCCACACAGCTTTGTGATGTGGTCGTTTGAGGGCGCAGTTGTTTGTAAACAGAAACAGCAACCAAAAAATTAGTAAGTGGTGTGAGTGGCGTGAGTGGCTAGGTGGCCGAACGTGTGGAACGTGTTTATGAGAGTACTATGCAAATTCATATACAATGGACACGTTGTTGTTTGCATTGAATAAGAAATAGAGGAAGAGGCTTTTGGCACATATGTATACAGTGTACGTGAGTGAAGTATTAAAATTAAAAAAAAAAAAACAAAAATGAACCTCATCTGTCATTTTGCCTTGCTGAGAGTTAGTGTTGTGAAGTAGAAAGATTTTAAAAAAGTGAAACACGTACTACAAAACTAATAAAAAAGTGAAATAAAAACCAATTTGTGTTGAAAATTGAAGCATATTATTATTAAAATATAAATCAAAATGAGGTGCTGCGTGGAAAGTTGTAAAAACTTGTATAACCGGAAAAACAAAAAGTTTTCATTGCACAAGTAAGTCTTGGCTCATATTCCACAAAAAGTAACTTAAAGTGATGTTATTTTGGTAAATACGTTATCTTAGAATACTTTTATTTGTTATTTCATGGCATTTTAAGATAAAAAATAGCAATATTGTTCAAAATAAAAATATACTTTAATCATGTTGCACAAATGAACTTGTAATGTCAAATGAGAAATTTTTGTACAGGGACGGATAGTTTTTTGTTGGTGATGGGAAGGCGCTAAGGAACGTTAAGTGCCCGTAGTGCAAAGTTGTTTTTCCGCGGTTTAGTATTGGAAGTATACTACGTGTTTTCAATATTTCTGCGATTGTCCCTGTCTATCGTGTCGGTTTTGTATCTTCGTCAAGAAGTATTTGTGTCCAGTTGTGATGATTTTGTTTAAGTAAAAAAGGCTCTACTACTTTAATAATTTTCAAGATTTCCGAAGAATGAATGGAAAGCACGAAAGTGGATGGAAATTCTTGAGTTGAACTTAGAACTAAATTGAAAAAAACAGTTCACTTCAGAGGAATATAGCTCTGTATGTATTAAATAAATTGTGATTTCAAAGGCTTACAGTAATAGCTATGCTCCTTTGTATTTGAATAAATACTTCTGAGAAAATGACAATCATATTCCAGTACTTCTAGCTGCACAAATTTTTACAAAACCACCAGAAAAAAACTCAGAAAAATATTCCTTTCGGCGCCCCAGCAAATAGCCGTCCACCTTCATTCCAACCCTGTGTCAATGCATTTGTGTTTGTGTAACTCACACAATTATGAAAACTACTTCACTTTTTTCTCGGTATGCCTCTTCCTGTACTTCTTATTCAATGGTTGATTGGTGGCGCTGTTGGCTGGAGTGGAGAATTGCATGTTTACAGCAGAAGAAACGAGATTTTGTATTTTTCATAAGGTTCCAAAAGAGTAAGGGAGAAAATCCATTTTTTCTAGTTCCTTCATTGACAGAATTTGTTGCTTGCTCCGTTTTTTTTTCTTGCCTACATACGAATATATTTTTTTATTCGGTTTGTGCGAGGAAGAAAAATATGTATATGTATGTTTGGTATACTTTAGTTTTTTATTGGGGCAGGTAGGTATTCTTTATTTATTTGAGTTGAAATTTTCCGGCAAGATTTCGAGGAAGCACTTTTGAATGTATGTACATATGTATGTACTATGTATGTCTGAACGAGTGTGTAGGTTGGATTGAAATATGTTTTGGAAGAGAAGGTAGGTGTGTTTAGCTATAGGAAGTTGTAAGAAATATCACCGGTTTGAATTTTTTTGAAGTTGAGCACTTAGACGGATTTTTTTGAAATTCGAATAGTAAGTTGGGCAAAATGGGGCAAATGTACGGAAGGGTCAAAAAGCTATATTCTAAACGTAAAGGCTAGGAGGTTTATTTTTTTATTCGATAGATTTTTAATGTAAGTATTGTATACTATGTATACTATATGTATGTGAAAATTTTAAAAAAATATTTAAAATGCTATGACTGTTTAAAAAGTCAAAAATTGGGAAACTATGTCTTTTGAAAAGTAACAAAAAAAATTGGCTATGTTTCAGAAAATTTTAATGCAATTTTTTTATAGATACTTACTTTTTTTAGTCAATTTTCGACACTTTTTCATTTTTATTTTGTTGTTGGATTGGTCTAAAAATCTAAAATTTCTAAGGCAAAAAGAAAATGTTAAAGAGGATTTTTGGGTCGGTTTCTGACTTTTCAAAATACGCTCACCCGAGATATTTGCATTTTACATTTAGTTTAGAAAACACATGAAAGCTCTGATGCCTTTAACTGTATACAAAACTTTGTTTTTTTTTTGTTTTAGTTAGCAAGATTATTATTCAATAATTATTTTCATATATCATACTTAACTTTACAATGTACATGCTAAACAAGCTTCAAAAATAGAATAAAAAAAAAATTAAGAACCACAAACAATACAATATACTAAGAGAAAAAAACAGATTTGTTTATCGCCGACCAAAGAGTCTGCCGATTTTTGCCACCAACTTACTGCCCCAACCCTCCTCATGGTGCATAACAATGCTTTTTGATCAATCTAACAGTTGAGACGCCAAAATTGGTAATATTGATTTAGAACGAAAAAAATCGATTTTAATAAAAAGAAATTGATTAGAGGTTCAGAAATTAATTTATAATTTCCAAAATCCTTAACGAATAATCAAGATTAAATTTATTTAATTAATATACATAAAAATAAACTTTGCAAAAAAAAAGTATGCGTTTCTACACGAATACACTGAAAAAATTGTTAAAAAAAAAAATAAATTAAAATCTGAATAAAATTCAAAACAGAGAAGAAAACTATATTAATATTATTTGCTGTATTTATTTTCAGCAATTTGTACCTACACAAAAAAATTATTTGCATTTCTTTCAAAATTGTGCGTAATTATTTAGGTACCTAATTATTTATTTATATAAATTCAATGCTTCTGAAAATAAATAAAAAATGAAGATTGTGAGCATAATTTTTCTGAAAAATGGAAAAAAACACAATAAAATGTATAGATTAAAGAAGAATGGGCATTTTGGTCCATCTAGTGGCCACGAATGAGATAATTATATCGTTGAAAGTCTTGGCCCTAGTACATCACTTTTTTTGTATGGACATAAGGCTGTAAGCCATTGGGCTTAGACAGAATATTGAAATGATTTAACAGATTAAATGAATTTGAATAGTTGTGCGTCAAGAGTCCACAAACTACATATAGTACGTTTGAAAACTTCATTTTTGAATATAGACACAGAACTGTAAACCATGGGGTTCACGCAATATATAAACAAAAATCTGTGACCTTTCGGTATTGCACTTGATTAACATATATATTTTTGCCCATTCTCCTTGATTGGAATTAGCGAATCATTTTATACAAAAATCAAAATTTCAATCCTTTTTAAGATGTCGGATTTTTTTCCCACACCACCCAACAAACTTGGTTTTCATATAATTATGTACATAGTTAATTGATAGTTTTATACGTTTTTTTTTTTTAAATTAAACCACATTTGTATTTTAATAGTTTGTTAATAAACAACTTAACATTAAGAACAAGAATAGTCGACTGGCTATAAGGATTTGCAAACTAGCAGCTTACAAGACTGGACTGGAGATTTAGACTTACGATAAAGCTTAATCTCTCCAGCATTATCTTATACCTACCAAAAGTCCAAAGATTATGTTTCAAAGAGAAATTTATATAAAAATGTATTACAGACTTAATTTTTGATCTACAAACAGTGAGTGTGCTGAATAAGAACCCAACTATTAAATGGGTGGAATAGGTGCAATTAGGTCTTAAAGTCAAAGGAACTTCGATTATATGGCAGTATAGAAAATAAGTTTCTTAACATAAACAATAAAAAAATGTTGGCCATATCGAAAAACGTTATTTTTGCTACACCCCCATCTCTGGAACCATTTTTCTCAAAATCTATTGATGGTCTCTAAATCTTTTTTGTACGTACATATATAGTATAAAATGAGGAAGAATTGGTGCCTTCAATTTTTTCCAAAAGAACTTATATTTTTCGAGTAAATTACAATAAAATGATTTTGCCCCTTTAAGTTCTCCCCTAAAAATTTAAGATACAATCCAAAATTAGGGTACTTTTTAGAACGTCAAAATTAAGCACCAAACTAAAATTCAACTTTGTCGGATTTTTTTCGAAATCAAAGTCTAATTTTTCTGGAGTAGATAGTTCTAACAAAATTGCCAAAAATTGTCCATGTTTTGGGCCTTCATTAGCCATACTTAACGATTCCAAGGTTCTATATTTATTCTATCCAACGAAATCTGAATTACATATAATTGTAAGTTGGTATTAAACCCTTCCTTGATATGTAAACAAAATTAATTACATTTTATTCAAAATCAGTAGATTTTAGATTGAATACCTATTTGAAATCGAGTCACATTTTATTGTTTGTTGTTCATAACTTAAAATTCAATTTTTTTTAATATAACAAATTATAATACGATTCACAGACATAGTTAGATAAATATAATTTTACCCCAACCCTATAAAGCTATACCTACAATAATAAAACGGATGGATAAATCAGTTTCCTTGTCAATGTTTAAATATTACAAGAAAAATTGAATATATGTAAATACTGACTCTCAAAATCTTGCAAGAAAGTTATGTAGGTAGAATTTTTATCACACAACGTTTGGAACGTGTTCATGAGAGTACTATGCAAATTCATATACAATGCACACAATTCATACAATGCATGCACACGAATTAACCACAAAATGCACAGGCAGATTATTATTGGTACATATATTCACGGACACGAAAAAATAATTTGTTGGTGTTTCAGGCAAAGCAAAAAGTTTTGGGTTTTGAAAACCTTTTTCGGAGCAATAAGAAATGCTGAATCAACAACCAAAATTCATAAGAATTCAAAAATGTGAAAAACCCAAACACTTCTCAATAATCCATTAATGCTAATGAGAGAGATAGGGGGCATGATATCAGCGTTCGGGAAATTCGGGAATTTTGGTGTGCAAAGAGTGCTCTTTTTATTCTTATATTGCTAATTGGCCAATTCCACTGTCTGATCATTTGAGAGTTGATTTAGTGAAAAAAGGAAGTGCTCATTTTCAAAACAAAGATGGTCCTTTTAATACAGCCGAAGTTCAAAGGTCAGGCGATAAAACTAAGAGGACGAGTAGGCATCTTAATATGGCGAGGTTTTAGGGATAGGGTACTAATCCCAAATAATGAAAGAGTATTGCGGAAATGGATGTTATACTCCAAGCTAACAAACAGTTTGTTTTGTTTTTGCTGTCGGCTATTCGCATGCAATGAATCGCATTACTTCGTCACTGGGTTTAATATGTGGTGGAAGCTTAACCCTAAGGTATTCGAGGACGAGGCATCGGATAACCACCTAACTTCATTAGAAAGTGGAAAATCTTAGAAATGGGCTTAAAGCTGCAAAATACAATCGACAACAATTTGCAAATGTCAATTGGTGCAGAAAAAAAGGTATTCTAACACGCCTTTTGGGCGTAATTTTGTTTCTTGCTCGTCAAAACCTTTCTTTTCGAGGCCACAGAGAGCACTTGTCATCGGAAAATAGAGGCAATTTCTTAGAATTGGTGAAACTTATATCCAAATATGACCCAGTTTTGAAGGAACATTTGTTGAGAATCGAGCATTTAATAAGTGGTAAGACACGAGTCAGCTCATATTTGTCAAAGAATATCCAAAATGAATTCATAAGCATTTTGCGAAAAGAAGTGAAGACAAAAATTGTGGAAGACATCCACCAGGCGAAGTACTTTGGCATTATTTTCGACAGCACACCCGATGAATCATACATTGACCAAATGAGCGAGGTCATTAGATACGTTCATATCCAGGACGGTAAAGGTGAGGTGAGGGAATCCTTTCTAGGGTTTTTTCCTACATCTGGAAAGACTGCCAAAGAACTTACTGAAGAAGATTCCATGAAGATTCATGGAGGTGTTCAAAAATTAATTCGACAAATTAATCCAAAGGCTTAGGTTTGCCATGTGCAAACCATTCTTTAAAACTTTGTGGAGTACACTCTTTAGGAACTCCACAGTTGGACAGTGGAAAGAGTTCACACATTTTTCTCAGCGTCTAGGCATCGTTGGGATATTCTCATAAAAAATGTTGGTGTGTCAGTCAAGAGACTTGTAGACACTAGATGGAGTGCTCATCGCGAGGCCGTTAAGCCATTGAAGGAACTTACGTGAAGATAGTTTCAACTCTTGAACTCCTATGTGATCCCCAAAAGGAAAATATGGATACCACAGGTGCGGCAACCATATCTACTCTTATCTGCTGTATGTGACTTTACGTTTTTGTGTTAGATATCTTTCCTTCTGGTGCGATATTTTGGAAGAAGTTGATGCAGCACAGAAAAATTTGCAAAAATATGGGCTCACTCTAGAAAAAAGTATTATAAAACTTAAGGCACTCGAGAGTTTTCTTCATGAAAATCGTGAACAAGGCCATAGTTTACGCAAAAGAACAATGCACCGAGCTGGAAATTTCAATTGAAAGGCGGGGAAGAATAAAAAAGAAGAAAATTATGCCTGGCGAAAGGGCTCAAGAAGCTGGTTTGACGTTGGAAGTTGAAACACAAAGATCCATTCTAGAATGTCAGAATACATTTTACACTGAACTTATTCATCGATCTAATGCCATGGAAGACATTGCGTCAGTTTTCTCTGCTCTTCAACCGAAAATATTGTTGTATGGAACGGAAGAAGAACTGCGTGCTGTTGTTCCGATGCTTACCTCAATATTTACAGAACTAACAGATAACAGTATCATATTGGAAATCTGGCGAATACGGCGGCACATGGGAGTTTGGACAGCCTTCGAATTTTTAAGCTTCATTGTAGAGTGGGACTTTTTAGACTCATTACAGAGTCTATCATTGGCGATGAGAATTTTTTTTAACAATTTGCGTCTCAGTGGAATCGTGTGAATGAAGCTTTTCAAAATTAAAGTTGATTAAGAATTATCTAAGATCAACAATGGGCCAAAATAGGTTGACTAGTCTGGCTTTACTTTCAATCAAAAAGGAGCACACAAAAAATATAGATTTTGATGATATAATCGAAACCATTGAATAAATATAAATATAAGTGACACCTCAGAGCTCAAAGCGGCACCGGCTACGTGTGGCAAATTTGTGAAACAAAAAAAAAAGGTGTGGGGTTTTCATGAACACAAACCAATTTTTAACGGGATATTTATTTATTGTATTTTTAAATTTGTGCCTTTCCGTATCCATAGAGATTTAGTTTTGTTTTGATTTTTTTCAAATTTCAATATAGGTTCATGGATTATAAATGTGTGTAGGTAGTTTTCTTTAGGGGTATGGGCTGTTTTTTATTATTTTGTTTCATGTGTCGATATTTCTTTGTCGGATAATGAAGAAAAATTTTTGCCTATTGAAATGTAAACATAAGAAATTAATTGAAGATTGTTTGTTTATTTGATTTGTAAATACATATGTTTTTAGAAACCTAGTTTTTGGTGTAGATTATTTTTCGAACAAGGAGATTAAAAGCAAATCGAAAAAAATTTTTACTCAGAAAAATACCTAATGTTAAAATAACGTTAAAATAATGCATTATATTCAGATACTTGTTGGAAATATAAATATATATGTATGTATATATAATCTAAAAATGTATAATTCAACCAACCGCGAAAACCTTAAAAGTTATATGAGGTTACCTTTATAAGAAAATTTTTTGTTCCCAAAAATCCATCTTTTTATTAGATTTTCAAATTTCAATTAAATAAAGAAGTTAACCGACGAATGCATTATTTGATTTACTATAAAATAAAAGTTCAAGACATTAGAGATCATTTTTTTGTTAGTTTTTGTTCCTTAGTTTTTTTTTACTAGTTTGTACACCTCCTGTTAGGCCAAAGGACAAAGAAAGTAGGTATAATGTTTCCGACTTATACCGATTTTTTATTAATTTTATTTAAACAATATAGGTCAGAAATTTGTATGTGCCATACACATTTTTTCTGTGTGGATAACGGTTTTCCCGCAATTTGTTTGCTAAAATAACTTGATTTTAGTAATGTTAAATGTGAATGAAAAGAAAAAGATGATATTTAAAGTGATGTAACATATACATACATAATTGAATCATGCCTAGAAAAAGCTTTGGTTAAAATGTAGGCATAGTAAAATAATTGCCGAATTGCTGGGAGATCACTTTAAAAAAAAATTGATTCATGTAAAAGTATTTACTAGATACGAAGATATGAACAAGAAAATAATGTAAATATACTTTAAGAAAGATGCATTAGATGGAAGACACTTGACTGTGCAGAATGCAAGGCTTAAACGTTATAAATGTAACTACATACGTAGGTACATAGTTAAAATAAGTTCTTCATTTGACCTTAACTTATGATAAGTTAACTTTTATTATCAGAAGAAAGTATATTTAAATATTTGTATTTTAAGTAATAATTTGCATAACGAGCATTTTGTATGGAATTCCTTTAATAATTCATATCTTTTACACTACAAAACTTGTTCAAATCGATCTTTATTCTCGTGGCCTATTTATGGATGGATATATGTACATATATTCATTTACTCGTATGGACACAAGTAAAACAAATTGAGGAAATATTTTTTTTCAATTTTTTAAGTCGTAGATATTGCGATGAAACAAAATGCATTCTTAAGATTCATATTTTTCAATTTTGAGCTTGAATTATTATATAACTGCTCAATTACATAGCTAGGTACACATATAAAACAGAACGAGGCAAAAAATGTCTAAAAACTTAAGAAATTGAAGAGATGCATTTTATTATTTTTTTTTTTAATTAATGAAATAAATTTATCAGATGACTTATTAATTCAGCCTCAATTTGACAATTTTTTTGGCCTGCCGATTTTTTTGTTACAAATGTTCGAGCTTTAAGGATTTGATCACCAATATCTGAGCAAATATTGATTACGGATAGAATTTAAGGGCAGTTTAGAAATACTCAGTAAAATTCCTAAAGGGCAAAAAACAGGTACTGTTAGTATTTTAGTACATTTCATTCATCAAAGCTTTTTTATAAAACATAGTATGTACTCTCATAAATAAGCTCTAATACTTGCTTGAATGAAATACAGAGTCTGGATCTATAGATCCAGATAGCTTCTATAGAAGCTTAAAGGATAACGGCAAGCGGCGCGGCGCGCGTTGGCGTGGTTGATAAGATTTTCTTAAGATAAGACAAAACAAGCAGTCGACATTTTTCTCGACTTTTTTTTAATACCTGTCAATATTTTGTCAAGTCGAGATTTACAAGATTTACGAGGTTTTTTGGCAGTCAATAAAAAAATCGTTATTTTAACTTTCCAAAAAGTCTATAAAAGTCGAAATTTTAAACAGTCGACATTTTTTTGTTGGTCAATCGTATATACGATAACTAGTTCGGTGCTCTGGGCCAAAGCATTTTTTAAAAATTATTTAACTGTTTTTTTGCTTCAAGCACCGACAATTTAGTTTTCGCTAATATCGTTGTTGAAAATATATACCTAGTTTTCAAAAAAATGGTGCAGATACAAAAAAAAACCAGAAATCATTATAGCGTTTTCTTATACTTTCTTATTATTTCTGCAGCTAACAAACCCTTCTGAGATGAAGCAAGCATATACTTAGGTACATTAAAAGCTATTTTTAATCAATCTTGATTACTTACATATATTTAAGTATGTATATTATTTGGGATCGAATCCAAATCAATTTATCGTATGAACTTGCATTGGTTCGTGGTTGTTTTAAATATAAATGAAGGTGCAGCAATTGCTTTGTTGACTTCTGCAATACAAACACCAGAATCCCCATAAGTTTTATACCGATAGACAATCCCGTAGTACGCCAACTTTCACAAGGATTGAGAACAATCCGTATCACGGAACCCACTTCCATAAAAAAAACCATCTCTGCCTTCTCTCCGTCTACTATATATGTATAACAGTCTTATTTAATAGAATTCGCTAAACAGATGAATAGTTATGCAGTGCATAAGGGTTTATGTAGCCGCTATGTAACGTTGCATAAATTCGTATTTATAAAAAATGTTCCTATAAATTATAGTTATGCAGTACTTATGTCAAAAAAAGTACCAAAATGGGGAAATCTATTCCATTTTTTCATTTTACTGTCATCAAATCAGCTGTTTGTGGAGAACCGGAGAAGTATCAAAGAAAATAATAAATAAAAAATAATGGAACCGCCGAAAGATAAGCGAATCCGTGCAGCCAATTGGGATTCGTCCGATAAAGTAAGTATTATAAGCGGAACAAATCTTTGAATATAATTAATATATATTAGATACTCCTCCGAAAACTTGTGGAAGACAAAATTTAAAAATGAGGTAAATTGGAAGGTCACTTTTATTATTTTTTAATTTGACTTATTCAAAACAAATTATGGACATTAATCAAAATGACATTTCGTCACTATAATTTCCTTATGTAGGCTCTATTCAACCCCTAAACGCGTTTAGCTTATTATGGCACTATGTAACGTTGCATAAGTTTTATAAATAACATTTCCGCGTTTAGAGGCATTATAAGGAGTACATAACTTTACTATAATCTCTCTTGTATTTAAAGACCCTCACTCAGATCAAGTAATAGGTATAGGCACATTGGGCCTTGGGATTATTGGTAGGGCCCATTATGTCCCTACCTGACTAATGTAACTTTCGTATCAAAAAAAAAAAAAAAACACAAATGCAACCCCTGTATTGATTTTTAATTTAGAATTAAAAATAACGAAAATTTTTATAGGCACATATTCAAATACATACATACCTACATTCATACATATTTGAAAACAAATTATTTTGAAACAAACAAATAATTTGAATTCAATTCTAATTGTATTCAATTATTCATGCCACGAGATAAATTTCCGCTTTGCAGAAAGATATAATTTTCCGCTTGATGTTTGCATGAGCACCCCATAAAAATTCTTGCATAAATGTGAGAAATAATCAGCTGTTACAACAAAACGTCACAAATTACTTCTCGAAAATTTATGAGGTTTATTTCTTCGCTTTCTGCATCAAATCTGTGAGATAAATCTTTGTATATAAAAACCTTTGTATATGAAAACTATAGTACTACCATGGTGGAAGTCGAATGGGGTGACATCTAAAGTGTCTGCACAACCCTTACTCTTTTTTTTTTTTGCGGAGAGCTTATGGAGGTTTTAAATGATATTTATTGATATTTTTTGGATGCAATTATCCAAAAAATAGTCTCCTCTTGCCCCTACCACCAATTTTCGATGCTTAAAGACTCCCCAAATCGATTTTACACCTCAAATTTTGCATCGCCACCACAAGGGTCCGCGCAACCCTAAAAAAAAACTCGCCATGATAGTACTATAATTTATATATAGGTATACAAAGGATAGATTTATCTGGTTTGCAGAATATTTTTCCCATACAAATTTTGACAGCTCGTTTCTGCGGAGATAAAATTATCTGGTTTCCGAGGTTTATCCGAGTTTTCCACCGTTGCATGAATACCTACCCCTAATAGAAAACAAATAGAACAATCGTTGCCGTAGCTTACTCTTTTTTTTGCGAAGAGCTTATGGAGGTTTTAATCATCGTAATGTTATGTCCGACTGTCCATTCCATTATATCTTTTCCTAGATTACTTACTGAATCATCGGAAAACAAAACATTGTTTGAGCAATTTGAACTGCTTTCACAAATAGAATTCTCTGGTAATTCATCTCTCACAATCTTAGTAAAAAAATACTGTTCTACCTTGTGGGCTGAGTGCATAAAAAAAGAGTAGGAGGAAAAAAAACAAAATGCCTAGCAGACAAAAAAAAGTGTGGTAGGTTTGGGTGAGGAACTCATTTTTGCAAGGATCCAAGCGAGTCGAGAAAATTGAGTCCGTGATTTTGCTTGAAGGGACTTACTATTTTAATGTCAAAAGCTGTCAGCATCGACAAAAGAGTTTGAAAATGATAAGGAAGTTTTAAGAAACGGTAATTTATGTAGATCTTCCGGCGGAGCTTATGATTGTTATTTATCGCGTAAGTGAGTTGACTGTGGATCAAGTCAAATTCGCGGGAATAAAATTTTTCGGATTCTGTAATCGAGGTATGTACATATATCTTACAAAATTTTATGTGCTGGATTTTTTTTTATTGTATCTGCCTCGGTAGGAAGTTAATAATTTTGTTGTTCAAAAGATAAAATTCAAATATCGAACAAATACTTAAATAACGCAATAAAAAAATGAAGCATTTCAATTCCCCGCCAAATCAATCAAATCTTGCAAAACAAAATTAATCCTCAACATAAAAAAAAATAAACACAAAATACAAAACTAAATCAAAGCCAATGCGAGCACAAGAAATATATACCTTCAATTATAGATATATATTTTTTGCTCGCACACGGTAATAAAGCACACAAAAAGTCATAAAGGCAATACAGTACAGCCCTTTCTTGTTCTTATTCATAGTCCATTTCGTAGTCTCCAATCTGAAGGAATTCTTCCATTTTTAGTCTCCAATCTGAAGAAATGTCTCCATTTCTTAGAAAATTAAATTCAAAATAAATAGATGTCGTTATGTTCGTTTGTCACCATGAGAGTACTTACTATAGTTTTCATATACAAAGATAGTTGTGCAACCCTGTACTTCAAACCGTTATACGATAATGGAGACAGAAACACAAGAATTCTTGGTATGGACATTTGTAATGAACACCAGTAAAGCATTATCATGACAATTTAACTTGTTTGTATCTAGGAGATGCTGGATATCCTTGGCTAATACAACCATTAAGCAACTCTGGGGTTCAGAATTCCTGAACTAAATCTGGCGATTTTTTTTGTCAAATTTTTGGCAATTTTCCGCTCTTTCTTAATTGCTCTTTTTCTGCAAAAAAATGGAAGCTACATATAATCAAAATCTCAAATGTTTATGAATTAAAACTTACTTTTTCAAGCTATCCATTTTTGTATTTAGTTGCATCCGCAACAACTTTGGTGCGGACTTGAAATGCCAAAAGTCATATGGAGTTATGATGGACTGAGTATTTCATAATCGAAAAAAAAACTACTTTACCGACATTTCTGACATTTCTTGCAGCGGATTCTGTTATAGTAAAAACTGAAAAAAAAAATGTCGGAAGCCATCCGCAGACCATTCATCGAATTCTGTAATCGAGGTGATTATTAAAGTTAAATCAAAAAAATGTCATTATTCATACATATGTACATACATGTAATTTACATATGCAGGTACATTTTATTTTATTTTTATTTTCATGCACTTAAATTACAAATAAGACCGTACCTACTATATATTTTATATCTAACTAAAAGGATATACCTACACATTCAATTTATTGCTGTTTTAATTTTCTAAGTCTATGTTTACTACTATAATACTTTTATTTTATTTTTTTAAGAATTCTATACACAAAATATACAAATAGTTTATTTATAAGAAGTTGCTTAGTTTTTATAACATTTTTCATTAATTATTGGTATAAACTCTCTACATAGGGTAATGACGTTCTTATCAATATGTTATAGTTTACTTAAATTTTTAAGATTTTATTATTTCCAGTCGATTGTACCTATATTATATTTTATAAATTAAAGTTATTAAATTATTAATTAGTTAAAATTAATAAAAACAAAAATGTAACTCAGATTGCTTAAGCTTTTTTTATAAAAAAAAAAAACTTGTTGCTATTAAAAGCAAAATAATATCCTTCTTGGCCATGTATTTATAATTTTAAAAAATAACACTGGACAAGAAAATATCACTTTCTCAATATTTTAAAGGCTTCCCCAAAACCAATGAGAAACAGTCGTGACGATGAAAAAAAAACAAGAACGTGTTGTTCACATTAGTCTGGGAAATCCTTTAATGATTTGGAAAATTCAATTTTTAACGTCAAGTTAAAATTTAAAAACTTGTTAATTATTTGTGCAACCGAACATCAGATTAATTTCAAAATGGTCCTATATTTTTGATGACATGAAAGAGGTATGGATGCATCGTAATCTTCGTCTTGAAGAAAACTATACAGCAAGATCAAATAAAAGTGTTCCTAAAATGAAAACAGCCGTCTGGTTTTCCTCCCAATTATATAGGTACCAAAAATCTGTGTTCTTAACAGTTAAAAAATGTATACAAAATTTTTGACATCAGAAATAACGTGCGATATAATACGTAAGTACGCATTCAGTAAAATAATTGCCCAATAAAACGTACAGCAACAAATGGTGAATTCGAATGAATCTCTCGAAATAGTAAAAGTACACCATAACCTTTGTATATGAAAACTATAGTACTATCATGGTGGAAGTCGAATGGGGCGACATCTAATTTACCTATGCAACCCTTACTCTTTTTTTTTCGCGGAGAGCTTATGGAGGTTTTAAATGATATTTATTGATATTTTTGGATGCAATTATCCAAAAAATAGTCTCCTCTTGCTCCTACCACCAATTTTCGACGCTTAAAGACTCCCCAAATCGAATTTTACACCTCACATTTTGCAGCGCCACCACCAGGACCTCTGTAACCCTAAAAAAAACTCGCCATGATAGTACTATAGTTTTCATATACAAAGCCATAACTCAAAGGAGGACAAATTGTTGAAAAGGACGACTGCCCCCACAAAAGGAAAGCTGTTGGGAACCCTAGTAGGTACATATACCTACGCATATGTACCTACATATGTATCTATCTTGAAATTATTTTGATTATTTATTTTGAGAACTGTCTTTGAGGTTGTAATAATTAAGGTATACTGCAATATTTTCTCTTTTATAATTTTATCCAGGCAACGAAATGCGAAAACGAAACATAAAAAACATTCATGAAAACATAAAATTCCATGTGAATTGAGTAGCTAAATTAATTATATCAAAATTCATACAATTACTTATTCAAATAAGTTATACCTACACAATATACCTACATCATACAAAATTATTTAAAGAAAGCAAAACCGATTTTTTTAATTGAAATTATTTGTTAAGTAAGTATACTCGTAAACTTTGTATTTGGATTACGTATTTAATGGAATTACTTTTAAGTGAATGCAACTGTAAAAAATAGAACAATAAAAAAAAACTTTTTAATGAAATTAAATTCTTTTCTAATAGGGATTTTTAATAAAAAAGCAATTTACATAAATGTCTTTTAAAAATTCACAATAAGGAAGTCAAACGTAAAACACCTTTTTTTAGTGCTATTTTTGATTTACAGCAAGCAAATCCAAAGGAAGTCTTCATTTTGGCCAAATAACTTCTTGGACCCCTATTTCCGAATGTGACGCCACAGTGAAATGTCAAAGCATATCTTGTTTTCAGCTTATGGCGGGTTTGTTGTTGGTCCTTTCATTGAAACAAAATAAGAACTGTATGAGTGTAATAAATAAATTTGGTGGCGCGACAGTCCTGAAGAACCAAGGGCATAAGTGACTGACAAGTTACAACTCTCAACTATTCCTGGTGTGCAACACATATACAGGGGAATAGAGGGATCTACAATTTTATGCCGAATGGAAACGTCTGGGGTGAGAGTCACTCTATTCTTGACCAGTCAAGAATTCTTGCAGAATTTGTCACAAAAGGCAGGAGCCGGAGTTTTCACATTTGTTTTTAGATGGAAGAGGCTGGGAATCGAGCCCAACCTGCGGCACTATCTATACAGCTTGATATTACCATTTTGAATTTAATGAAAAAAACACTTTTTTAAAACTTGCGAAAAACTCCAGCCCTAAGTGTATTAACTTTACTCTATTAAGGTTCCATATGCTTCCATGTTTTATACGAAAATAAATTTCGTTTTCAGCTCAAAATAAAATGTTATAATAAATAATGTATGTCGTTATTAAAAAAAAAAGCATTCAAGGGGTTTGCTCCGCATGTATCACATCTCTTCAATAAAACATCGTCATCTATCTTCAGCACTCATCATCGGTTATTGTATAGCTGCCACGGAAATCGCTTAACGGCGTCACATTTGTTGTTGATGGTGTCATCAATGGCGCACCCTGAAAGGATATTGCTAATGGAAGTGCTGATGGTGCACACAAGCTGAGGGCGCTTCTTCCTTCAGTTACAGAACGATAGCGTGGTGGCCTACCGGATCTATAAAAATAAACAAGAGGGAAAGATGATATACAAAAATGATAAATTAATAATTTTTTTCTGTAAAGAACAACAAATGTGTTTAACTTACCTCTCGCAGTTGCACTTCAGCAAACGGATGAAAGCAGCTCTAAATGTCCGGTTGAAAATTGTGTAAATTATCGGATTTATCGTTGATGACACATAGCCCAACCAAAGGCAAGTGTCCACAACATGTTCAGGTACACGGCATTCAGGACAGGCCGCAAACAGGATATTGAGTATGAAAAATGGTGACCAACACAATACGAATGTGAAGAAAACCAATCCAAGAACTTTTGTGGCTTTTTGTTCTGTTGCAACGGCATTTGCTGACAGATTGTTGCGCTTGTTACGACTGTTAAGGATTCTGATTTGTATTTTGTAAAGGAGATCTGTTTTTCGGACTCAATATACATACCGTAAATTAAGAGCAGGAGTCGTCACACTATTAAGGGAGAACTTAAAAGATTTTAATTTACACCTTCGAGTTTCTCGGCTAATTGAATCGGGAGTTTGGGTTCCTTGTTCACAGGTTGGTCCATGTTGCTGAATTATCCCACCACCACTACCACCAGCAGCTGTCAAATTAGAATTGGTCCGAGAACTGATGCTGTTGTTGCCACTTGTGTAACCTAGTTGCGGTTGAGATGAACTTGCCCTAACCGCAGCTCCTGCTCCTGATGATGGTCTCCTAAATCAAGAAAGGAAATTTAATTTGAAATTAAATGGAATTCCAACGAGTGGTCTGACGAGTAATTAAATTTCTCATAATATTGGTTACGTAAGTTACCACATATATTATTATCCACCATAAGGAAATATTTTGAAGGATATGTAGGTACTTTGATTGCTTGCTATTGTAAGGGTTGTCAGTTGTTCTTGTTATGTTGTGTGGAGAAAATTGCTTTTCTGTTAGTGGGAGTCATCATACCTATAATAAAACTAATCGAACACAAATTTGTGTTGTAAAAAAAACTAGGGTTTAGATGCTGTGTAAATGCTAGTGTAGTCATCGTTTGATATTTGTAGTTTTTATGAAAAAGAAAGTAAGTAATATGTAGCCAAAATAAGGGTGGCCCTCTTATTGCATACCTTTTCTGAGTTAATAATCTGAAGGTAATAACTAATTTAATTTTTGCTCCGCATTTTCAAACTGTCATTTTCGATTGTTGTCATTATGACAATTCTTCTTCTAAAAGGAAGAGAAATTTTCTTTCAATTACTAATCGAAAAGCAAATACAATTAAAATGAAAATGGCAGATCCTACCCTTTCACTTGTCCCGTTTTCAATATTCGCTGTTGTGCTAACGTGTTACTTTTTTTTTTGCCAATAATGGTCAATCGAACAGCCATTATTAATATCCGATAAGTTCAATTTTGACTGCTTAGTATTTATGATTCTTCATCGGTTATATATTACTTTATTTAAAGATTCGACAAAAATATAGATCATGAACGTGACGGTTAAATGGCAGGTTGCACCAAACTCTTTTAAAAATTTAACAGGCTCTTAAGTCTTAAAATAACGTTTATTCTATCATGCGTTCTCTATCCTTATCCTACAAAAACGGAAAAGTTTGCTAGGGATACCGAAATTAGACATGGTCTTTGCATATAAAATCTATAGTACTTTCACTCGTTGCTTATAACGACATCAAGTCAAAGAATATTGCATAAAAAAAATATCTACGAAAACTTCGAAAAAAGTGAAGATTATAAAAGTGTATGTTCTGCATTCATAGATAACACTGGAAATTTTTCACACATGACCTTCAAACGAAGAAGTTAAAGTTATTCTTATTCTTCTCATCAGGTAGCTAAACTCAAGTAAAGAAGACAAATTTTGTGTGAGGGTCGAGAAATTATGTTATAAACGGGAAGGGCCGTTATTCAATTTCAAAAACTGTAAAGGCATAAAATATAGAGAATGAGGAGAATGATTTTTTACTGTATCCTTGTAAAAAAGTTGCCGTATTAAGATTAAACAAAAAGCAATTTAAGGATTTAGGTGTACCTATTTCTTAATTTCAATTAATTTTTAGTTATTTTTTTAAGATAGGTACCATTACTGCGCAATCACCAAAAATAGCACAAGCCAAACATTTTCAAAAAAATAAAAGACCTGCATTTTCATATTTTTTTGTAATTAGTAGATAGGTATGTATACCTATGTGTCAGATAAGATGTTTATTCAGCTTTAATTTCACTATTTTTAGTTATCCTTAAATTTTTTTTTGAATAGAAATGTTCGATGTTTAATCGAAAAGGTGACTTTTGTCTTTGATCACCAATACCTGAACAAATAGTAATAACACATAAAATGTAAGGCCACTTTCAAAAATTATCTATAACTAAATTCGTAAAAGATTTCTTTGAATATTATGAAGGAAATATAAAAATATTTTTACATTTCCCCTGAATTTTAGAAAAAAAGTACCTACAAGAAACCTCAAAATTTTGTAAAAAAAAAATTAAAGTCAGATACTAGATACCTATACAGAGATTAACTACTTTTTGGCTTCTGTTCTCTGACCAGAGAGCTTACAAATTAGTTTTTCTATACCATCCTATCCTTAGCAATGTTTCTAATCTTCAACCAAACCTGCTAAAACTGCCCGGTGCCATTGTATATAAAACCTATGGTTTGGTGTTGTGGGGTGTGGTCGTTTCTGAGGTGAGGGCGCTAAGATAGTTTTACTTGTATATAAACACCGCAATTTCTTGTAGATGTTTATACACAATGGGTGAGTTCAGTCCACGAAGAGACTGCAAGGCAAAGGCTATTTTCTTGTCTCTGATTGGCCAGCTGTCAAAAAGTTTCCTGCAAATGCAGGTGACTTTTGACTGGATAGTAAGGGAAGACAAATTTCCCTTCATTTCAATTGCAGTCCCTTAATTTTCCTGAACGTACCCATTGTCACTATAATTTTGACATTAGAGAGTTGAATTTTCAATTTTTGAATTTTCTTTGTATGGGCGACCACAGACCAATTAAGACTGATGAAGGAAAAATCAAGGCGGTAGAATTTCCACAGATTATTTTCTACTATTAGGTTTAGAATACCACTTAATTCCTCAGTAGGAATTATTTATTTTAATTTAGAGATCAGAAATAAATCTGTTAAAATGTTATTTGATGAGCTTTTCAAAAATGCTCACTCAATAACCTTTATTTTCAACCAAAAAAAAAAATCGGTCAAGGTCTGAGAGTAACCTTTATTTTTTTTGTGGTTACCCTGAGAAAAACCAATTGAAAATAAAGGTTAACAATTATTTCTGATCTCTGTTTTAGATTTAGATTAGTAGATTTCCATTCTCTTAATCAGCTTGTTTTGTTTTTATATAAAAAAATATAGTTTAATAATTAAAGGTATAATATAATATAATATAATATAATATAATATAATTGTTACAAGAAAAAAGAGTAATATTTCTTTTATCTGAGTAACAAAGGGGAGTAAGGGAGATAGTTTTTAAAAAAAAAAATTTCATTCAATTTTCCCGACGGCAAAACAACCGAGGGGAAAATTAGTAACCTAGGTCTAGGAAGGTTGGGGAAGTACTTATCTGCTTTAATAAAATAGAATACCCGGAACATTTCATGAAATATGGGACAAATTGTTTTATTTTTTTTTTAAGGCTGAATCACATTACTCTCGTGTGGTGTGTTTCGATATTTTATCGATTATTGATTTGCGTTATATCGTGTTCTAGCGATGAAATAAACGGAAATTGTGATATTGACAAACGAGAGTACTGTGGTTCAGCCTTATTCCAATTTGAAAGCCTAAAAACAAAAAATTAGAATGGGACCTGTCTTATTTTGTCGAAAGATTTTGAAGGTAGGTATTTGTGTTTAACATTAGTTTGAAGATTTTACGATTGGCGTTAAAATTGATATTTGCAACTTATTTTTGGTCAGGTACCTACGCTGGCGCTGTCTGTAAGTGAGAAAGCCATTTTGTTCTTTAAAAATATTAAACAACTAAAATCATAAAATGCAAATATCAGAATCTTGCAAAAAATATTTATAGGTAGGTCGGTACTTAAAGACATTCAGGAATCTACAGGAAAAAAACATTTAGAATAATGTGATTTGAAAACCGATTTTCAATAAAAATAAAAAAAAATAAATTAACAAATTTCGTGATAGTCAATGCACAACATGAAAATGGAAAAAATAGTTATACAGGGTGATTCATGGGCAGTGCCTTGTATATGAATTTTCATAGTAGGTACTATATTTGCTTGAAAGAAAATTTCTTGAACAAAATCAAATATTTTTAAAAATAAACGTATATTTATCAGTGGCGTGGCGTGAATAATCTCAAAAGGTAAGTCGAAGAAAAATTAGCCACCAGAAAAGTAAACTGCAAATGTATGTTTGAAATTTTTTCGTGCAATGTATATCTGCTTATCAAGCCTAAAAAGTTGAGCAATTCAAGCCAATTTTGTTATACCATCAAGTCATTAATGTAGAAAGTTACAATGAGCTCAAGGCATAATAAAAGCGGCTTCGAAAGAAACCTTTTTGGCAGATGCAAATGCGATATCTTAAATAAAATTTTGGTATTTAAAAAAAAAAATAAGGAACTTCACAAATAATTATTTGTTCATTAATAAATTAAACTCTTCATGAGATATACCTTTACAACAAATATAAATTGACATTTTTTTTTTAATAATAAATTAAAAATGTGAAAAGTTTTACCAAACTGTTCTATTCTTATTTGTATTCTAAGGCTATTCTACGATCTTTTTTATTAAATTCAGCAAGAACTTTTTCGTAAAACTCAGGTCTACTTTTTATTTTTAAAAGAAGTTTTTTTTTCTATAGATAGTAGTGCTAAATCAGAAAGCCTATGTTCTCCTTGCGAATTTCTTAGATATGTATGAATTCGCTTTAGAGCTGAAAAAGATCTCTCCACGGAAGCAACAGTTATCGGTAGTGTTAAAAATAAACTACTCAAGTTAAAAATTTGCGGAAATGTGTCATGCAATATTTCATTTTTAAAATGCTTATGAAGTGCTAGAACTTCAAGGTGTCGAAGAGAAGGTGTTGTATATAAAACTCTAAGTTCGTTTTTTAAAGCTGTAAAATCGAAAACTCCAGGGAAAAAATTTATAAGGAAAGATATTTTTTCATCTGGATTTGAAATTGCAAAATTATCATATTTCGATTTATTAAGTAAATCTAAAAAAATTAAACTTGTAAAGGATTTATATCTTGAATTAATTTGGGATATAATATTGTCCTTTATTTCTACAAAAAGACGATTGTAGTGTGTTTTTGAATCGATTTCGAGCATTCTTCTTTTTCGTGGCGGCTCAGCAAAATCCTTCAAACTTTCAAAAATTGATTCAAATTTGTTCAGAAAGTCAGAGCAAAGCCAAGACTCAAAACTTTCGATTTTTCTTCTTGCAAATTCAACATCCGTTTGCTTATTTTAAATTAAATTAAAAAGAATATCAGTCTTAGCAAAAATTTCGCAGAGAGTATTGAAAGAAAAGCAAAAATCTTTGCTTTCTAATATAACTAACAGGCTCTCGGCTATAGAAAGCGTATGTCATTGTCCCATTCGTTAGGGTTATCTAATATTCTGTTAAAAGTTTCAATAATATCTAATCTGCAATTTAAAATTACGTTTATTATTCGCGAATGATAATGCCAGCGAATCTCCGAAACTCCAGGCATGCGTCGGTTGGCTATTTGTTTCAAAAGATTTGAACGTTTAGTTGATTTATTGAAAAAACGGACTATATTACCAAAAAAAACTTTTAATTCCGATATATTTTCAAGTGATCGCGATAAAACTAAATTTAAAACATGTGCGTAGCAAGGAATAAAGTTAGCCATTGGACAAGCATCAAGGACTTTCTTTCTCACACCACCCACTTCCCCTGACATAACTGCCGCACCATCGTAAGATTGTCCAATTAACTTTTCTTTACAAGAGAATATATCTAATACATTCAAAATGTGCTTTGTCAGCTCGTCTGCGTTGCGACACTCACTCACGTCAAAAAAACCAAGAAACCTTTCTTCTATCCCATCCTCCGATAAATACCGTAATACTGCACTTAGTTGTTCCCTATGGCTGACGTCTGGTGTTTCATGTATCATAATTGACACAAATTGCGTCTGACTTATTTCAATCTTAATTTCAGATTTTAAAACTGCAGCGATACTGTGTATCAAATCGTTTTGTATGTCATTTGAGAGACCGGAAAAAATTGGATTTTGTACACTTGAACACTGTTCTAAATGAGTGTCCATTAACGTGTCATATTTGGATAAGTATAATATTGTTTCAATATAATTTCCACGATTGTTGGAATCCGACTTTTCATCGTGACCCCGGAATGCCTGCTCCTGTTTGCCTAAAAGAACTACCGTATCAATAAAACGCTCCATTAATTTACGATTCCTCTCAACAGTTTTGTTGTTGGCTATAAAAGAATTGCCTAAAGAGGTTTCTATTCGATTAATGACAAATTCATGCAGAGATAAACAACTGCGAATATGTTTTTCCGTTTTGACATGCTTTTTTGCAGAGTTAACCAAATTATTAATGTCGGCGTAGCCTGTACGGCTCCAAACACTAGTAGAATTAGAAAACAGAAGGCAAGGAAAACAAAACATTTTATTGAACTTACAACTGGCAGTCAACCAAGTATACTTTTGGTATAATGAAACATTGAAATGAGAAGTGAAACCATCTTTTCTTTTAAAATCTATTATAATGGAAGGGGTGGAGCGTCCTAAAACTATAACTTTTTTTTTTCTTCATAAAACTAAGCTGATTAAAATTATTTGATTCCTCTAAAAGAAAATCTGTTAAACAACAGTCTACACTTAATAAAGCCATAATCAAACAACTGAATCTTACTACCAAAAAACTTTTCACACTTTTTATACTTTTATTTCGAATTTTTAAAGATTTAACTGTCAATATTTTTTTAAATTCACAAGTAACACAAAATCGATTTTAGTTTCACACTGCGTTCTGCTTGTAAACTAAGTTTTTCAAATTAGAAAAGCCATCACTTGGGACCTGTTGAATTCATTTAGGCCAGTTGTACCACTTTATGGAAATTGCAGTAATTTTGTGTACTTTCTGACAAAAATATGTCTTATGCCAGTAAATCTTATATACAGCGCATATTTTTCTTGAAGTGGCAACCTTTGACACATCAGCCCAAAGCATACAAATTCATACAAATTCACCAAAAAAGTCGGATGTAGACCGGGTTATTTCATTTTCATTTTTTTCTGCATAACTTTTTCTTATAAAAAGAAACCTACCTCAACCTGCACCAGCTCTGTGCACTGCGCAATACATTTGCGTCATCACCCCAACAGCAGCCTACATCAACCTTGCTACATTTGGTTCATTAGTTTTCGAAAATGAAATACAAATTGTGAAAATATTTTTTTTTTTCTTAAAATATTTTGGAAATCATAAAATTGAAAAAAAATTAATTCTTTTTGAAATAAATAAATAAATTTTTTATTATTTTTATTTATTTTTTTCAATTTTTTGTGAAATTCGAAATAGATATACTTTCTGAACCAACATTTCAACTGCCCTCTATGCCATTTGATAAGAAAAAGTTAAATTAAAAATATTACAAAAAATTCAATATTTTTTGACTAATTCTTGTACCTATAAATAAAAAAGAAAAATACATCTACAAGGCTATTTTTTTGAATTTTTGCAAAATTCAAAATGATTTTTAGGATTACATAGTAGACATCATTTATGACTGGAATACGTTGAAATTAATAAAATCGAGCAAGAACTCTTGAAATGAAAGATTATCATAATCACCAATTTGAAAAATTTTATACGATTTTCCTTGAAATTCTTTTAAGTGTTACTTATAAAACGTTATCATTTCAATACTTCTTGATCGATTTTAATGATTGAAAAGTCCCTAAGTCACAAATAATGTTTTCTGTCCGGTTCTACAAGAAAATTGAAATAAAAAATAAAATGGCAAAAAATCTAATGTATGACGCATGTCGTCAGAACAGTACAGTACCGTGGAATGGAAAAAATAGTTATATACTGCAATTTTTTTCAAATCTTTACAAAAATTCAAAAGTTTTCTTGTATACAAGACCAAAAACACGGTAGCAGATTGAGATAAACTAACCAAACAAGAATCAATAAAGTTAAATTTAAAATATAATTGACGGGCGCTGACGGAAGCTAGGGAAAACTATAGAAAAAAAAATCAGCTTTCATCGCAATTGCGTCAAGCTGAATAATTTTTTTCTTAGATGCGTTTTTGGACACGCATCCATCTTCCCCTCTTAAAAGAGAAGTTTTGCTAACTTGGCATAATCTTGAATGAATCGTCTGTAATAACCAGACATGCCGAGGAATGAACGAAGTTCTTTTAGGTTACGATTCACAATTGCCTCAACTTTAGCAGAATTTGTTCTTATGCCATCGATACCCAATAAAAATCCTAAAAATTCAATTTCTTTTTTTAGATTTGTCCAACTGGATCTTCATATTTGCTTTATTAAGTGTCTAAAAGACTAATTCTATGTTCTTTAGATGCTCGTCTTCGGATTCGCCAAAGATGATGATGTCATCTATATAGACATAGCAACGTTTGCCTATATGTTCCCTTAGGCGTCCAATGTCCTTTGGAAGATTTTTTTTTTTTTTAATAATTTGCGCGCGCTCAAGGGGATGGTGTACCCTTTATTATGTTTTTCAACACAGCGCGGGAGTGAAGGATAGGGATGGGAGGGAAAGGTGTACGGAAAGGTATGAGGCGCGAGGCATTGAGACCGAGGGTGGTGGTTGTCTCAGATTTTATCTCCAGGGTTGGTGGCTAGGCTAAAGCGGAGAAAATGCCGTGTCTTATATCAATGTCCCTTTACAATTCGCATTATTTTGTTCATTGTCATATTTGTTGGGCATACTAGTATTTACTCAATCACATGTTGTTAGTGTTATGCCTGAACAACATGTAACGAGTAAACCAGCGGCCCAACAATGATCAATGATAATGGAATAAAAACATGACATAGAACTACGGCAGGGATCGAACCTGTGACCTGTGAGTTTGACAGGCGACCACGCATACCATCGCGCCACGGCCAACCCCAGCGTTGAGGGAGCGTTCTTATTAATAACAGTTTTTTCTCTATCTTCAGACTCCAATGGGATTTGATGGAATCACTTTTTAAGTCTATAATAGTAAACAATTTATTCTTTCCTAATTGTGCCAAGACTTCAGTTATCTCTGGTATTGGATATTTGTCTGAAAGAGTTATTGCATTCAGTTTCCTGTAATCAATAACCATTCTAAATTTTTTCTGACCGGAAACGTCCATTTTCTTAGAGACTATCCAGTCCATACGGGGGAATTGTATGGAGATCTTGACGGTCGTATTATCCCTTGGTCAAGTAATTCTTTTACTTGAGATTCGACAACTTCTTTTAGTGCCATAGGGTATGGGCATTGTATATGAATTTGCATAGTACTCTCATGAACACGTTCCACACGTCGGCCACCTAGCGATCACATCACTTAATAATTGTTTGGTTGCTGTTTCTGTGTATATACAAGTGCGCCCTCAAACGACCACATCACACAACGTTTGGAACGTGTTCATGAGAGTACTATGCAAATTCATATACAATGGGTATGGGTATGTTTTTGAGTACACCGGTAGGTCCTTGTCTGCAAAAAGACTAGGACATTTCCTAATGATATTGTGAAGTTTTTTAATTTGTGCTTCAGATTGATGTGAAGTATGTATATTTATATTGTTTTTTGTCTCAGATTTGTATAGTTTTAGGAGAATTTGTATGTTTTCAAGAATAGTCATAAAACTTATTTATCTGTGTGTATGATTGCTTTGAGTTTTCTTAAGGAATAATTTTCTATAATGCCGTGGAATGACGTTAAATTTGGAAGAAAGAAAAATTTTAGTTTATTAGTACTATTTCGATCGAATGGGTTAAAAAAGGAGTGGTGAGTTATTTCAATGTTACCACCAATAGAGTTGGCAAAAAAGGATTTTTCATTAGGTATTGGATTTTTTATATGCCTTGATTGAACGTAATTTTTATTAGAGCCTGTGTCGATCAAAAATTTTAATACTTCTCCACTCTTCACTTTTAGTTCAGCGTATAGGGAAGTGAAGAGTGATTTAATCTAAAAAATATATGTATTCTGGTTCTCCAGTTTGGTCAAGGAGGGATGTTTCTTCTTCTTCTGGATATTGGTCCGGTTCTTAATGTTCCAAGTCATCTGTGTTTTTAATTTCTTCTGGTTGTTCGTCTGCTTCTGTGTTGTAGGTGTTATAAGTTCTTTGGAATTTATCAGCTGGTCTCCTATTGTACTGTTGGGAATTCGTGGGGTTTCCACATTTTACAGCAAAGTGGCGGACTGGTGGTCGGTTTGCGTAATTTACTTGTCTTGACTGGATGCTGCTATCAACATCCATTGGTTCTGTTGGAAGCTGAGGCCTAAGGACGTATTGTCTTGGATACCTGTTGTGTTGTGCTCCGAATGGTGTCCTGTTTTGGAATCTGTGTTGGTTTGCACTGAATTGTGGCCTGTTTTAGAAACCATATTGCTGATTGTAATTGGGTTTATAAGGCTGTGGATCGTGGAACAATTCCGGATAGAATTGTTTGCGGGGGACCAAAATATTTTGATCACGACGTTTTGGTGGTATTGGTGGTGGTTGCATAGAGACTTGTGTTCTACGCATAATAAGTTGGCTATTGTTTGCATATTGCGTTCTATAGTCCATATTTTGGAGTTTGAGACAAAGGTAGAGAGCCTGTGGGAGATCTACAGGTTCCTTAATGCTGAGAAGGCGTGGGAGATCGCCTCTTAATCCGCGAACAAATGTGTCTAATCCCTTACCACGATAACATTGTATCATGTTGGTAAGTGATTCATGGTTCATATCCATGCTTGAGAGTTTATTAAGAATAGGTGAAAGGTGTTGGTATACCATTTGATAAAATTCGGGAATAGAATTATTACCTTGTACGAGAGTGTCATTTGATATTCTAATGTACCAATGTCTCGTTTATCCGCTTAATGGAGGGTTAAACATTTTGAGATCTTTTGCCAGTTTAGTGGCGTATTATTTGATCGAAGAGCTATCTTACATATTTCGGATGACATGACGCTTAAAATTCCGTAATACTTAGGTGTACCTTTAAGATGTTCAAATATTGTTAATATTCTATCGACACTTATCCTCCAGGAGCTAAATTCTCCTGCCTGCCCCGAAAATTCACGGAGGCTTTTGACAACATCTGGGATTTTATCAAAATCTGATAAATTTCTATCATTTCCCATGTTAATAGGTTGGTCTATGTCATTTGCAAAATCAAGGTTTGGATTAAGTAGGGATTGTAGAATATTTCTACCTTCTCGAGTAAAAGTATCATTAATTATTCTGTTCACGTGCTCGGTAATAGCATTCATATTAAATGCTTCATTGGGGGTATTTTGGGGAGGTTGTCCCGCGTTAGCTGGTGGTGCACCAGCCGATTCAACATTTTCCGCACGGGGGAGTCTAACTAAATTGTTTTTTCATTTATTTCATTTATTTCAAAAAAAAATATCAAAGTTACAAAGACACTTTAAGATATAAATCTTGTAGAGTATCAATATTTTAAATAACAATAATATGCAAATTCACAGAAATTAGGAAAAAGAAAAAGTTAAAATTAAAGTTAAAATAATTAGTATCTAATAACAAAAATGATAAGAATTATAGAAAGATAAGTTTATATACAATAAGTAATGAATATATGTAATTATAAATAAAAATTATACAGGGTGAGTCATGAGCAATGCGCTCGGAATACCGTAAATAAATCTGATACAATCATTCAAAGCAACATTAAGTTTCCGCTTACACACAGAGTCTAAAATTGGGTATACTGAACAGTTAAAAGAAAAGTAGGGTAGAATAAGTGACTTTATAAGATATTTCTTCATATCAGGTAACAAGTCTGAGGAGGATCTAAGAGTACGTAACCCATAGTAGATTTTCTTGATCGAATCAGAGATTGCCTTACAACAACTAAGATTACTACTAATTCTATATCCCAAATACGTGACCTCCTTTACATAGGCAATTACTTCATTATCAAGAACAACTAGTGGAAAATCCAAAGGGTTGGGCTCACTTCGAGAGCATAACATAGCAACAGACTTGGCAGGATTAAGTTTCATACTGTTATGAGAAGACCACGTATGGATGTTGCTGAGGTCCTCATTTAACCTAGATATACAATCCTCCATCAAACCAACTCTGCGAAAAATGTACAATATAACATCATCAGCATACAGGTGGACACGACAATTGCAGATGATATCAGGGAGGTCATTTATAAATAAAGAAAATAACAAAGGCCCCAATACGGACCCCTGAGGAATACCTGTATTGGTGATAACAGGATTTGAAGTTCCAAACTCAGTTTTAACTCGCTGAACTCTATCCTTCAAATAATTATTATTATTTAAAAGCTTTATAGAAATATTCGAAAAATTATATGATCTTTTCATTTTAGAGAGTAAGATAGAATGATCAATGCAATCAAAAGCTTTAGAAAAGTCTAGAAGCACAATTACACCAATATTATCTGAGTCAAGAGCAAAACGGATATCTGACGTAACTTTTATCGCTGCAGATTCACAACTGTGCTTATTGCGGAACCCAGATTGCCACTTTGATAGCAAGGAATGTTCATTTAGATAAGCTTGGATCTGGTCATGCAGTATTTTTTCGAGTAACTTGCACGGAAAAGACAAAATACTAATAGGCCTATATTCGGAAGGGACTGAAGGGTTAGATTTTTTGGGAACTGGTATAATACTAGCACATGCTAGGATTCATTTTTTAAATATTTCAATTAAAATTTTCAAGAAAGTAAGGAGATAAAAATTGTTTGATATTTTGATTTTATGTTTTGTAGATTTTATATTAACTTTAATCAAGTATAAATGTATATTTGTTTTTTTTTTTTAAACTAATCAGTGTTTATTCATCAGTAATTAAATTTTTTTCACGTGAGGCAACTCCGGTGAAAAAGGATGGCGGTTTCCGTTTTATCCTCATTTTTTTTTAAAAATGACTCCGGGGCCTCTCCACTTTCACTTGAGACGATTTTTATTTTAATTTAGTTATTTAGTCCTTAACTTTTCTTCACTTAGTTAATTTTATTTGAACTTTCACTTTTTTCTTTTTTGTAATTTTAATTTTTCTCTTTCTGTTTTATATATATATATATATAGAGAGAGAAAGAGTTTTGAACACTTTCACGGTCCCTGCTCGGGCGCCAGTTAATAAACAGGTATTGTATTTAATTAAAAAATAATTTTTTCTTCAGGCAGATTGCCTGAACCTTTATTGACAATAGGTAAATAACAACTCAAATTAATATCTTAACTGCACATGTACCTATTTATAACTAATATTGAAAGAATAGAACAAAACAGCTGTGTGGAACGTGCTAATGAGAGTATTATAGATTTCATATGAAAAGTCTACGGCATATCTGATAGACAGCAGACGATACCATTTTAATTTTGAATGTGCAGAGTACCTTTCTATACGTGCGCATTGGTGTCAGGCCGAAAAATCAAAAATTTGTTGTTTACTTCAGAAACATCATCCCTTTGGACTTCAATTATGATGACAAGAGTGACATTGAAGTGGAATACACCGTAGAAGTTCAAGTCGAAATTATAGACACTAAGCATTTCTGAATTGTAATGAGTTGGAGTTGTTTTTACCTCCTATTGAGATGTCTTAGATTTGATAACAAAGAAACCCGAAATCAGCGTGCTTTTGTTGACAAGTTAGCTCCAATAAGAGACCCATCTGAAGAAATTGTGACAAATTTGAAAAAGAAATGTCACCCACTCTTCTTTCGACAAAAAATTTTTATAATCTAATATATAAAATTCTCGTGTCGCGGTGTTTGTGGATAAACTCCTCCGATACGGCTTTACCGATTCTCATGAAATTTTGTGTGCATATTGGGTAGGTCTGAGAATCGGACAACATCTATTTTTCATCCCCCTAAATGTTAATCCACCCCTAATTTTTTTTTTCAATTTTAGATAAATTTTTTTTCAATTTTTTTTTATGATACAGCATTAGTAAATACATATAGCACTGAATTTTCAACCCTTTACAATCAACCCCTATTGCGATTTTTGTTTGCCGCACAAGACATGCAAGCCAGCAACAAGTGTATTAACAGAACTTAAGCGAATAAAGACAAAATATAGTAAGAGAAAATGCCTGATTGATACAACGCTTGAGCACACGAAGATCATTTGCATGATACAATCGCTTGGCATTCCAATATGATCCCACCGCTTACTACAGTGATGATGACAGTTTAGATATTGGACCAATGACGACTGTTTAAGTCTCCACTCTTAAATTAATATATTCTAAAAACCTGAACGCCAAATCTATTGTTTGCACCTTTAAAATTCTACTCCAATCTCATGTTGTTCCATCCTGATCAATCAAACCACCATTAACTTCATTAACTTGTTGAGTTTGTCTATTCCTTTTTTTATTCATCGTTCTCGTGCATTCCATTTTTTACAATCCAAGCGCGCACATCTTATCTTCTAAAAGGTTTCCTTTAAAATAGTTTTTTTTTTTATTGAAAATATAATTAAACCTACTTATGTTTATCTAACTTAACGCATTGTATATAGAAACTATAGTAGTACTATGGAACACGATTTTAAGTTACCTTTCTCTCTCTTTTGGTGGCGCCGGTGTTGCCTAAAAAGCAGATTGTAGAGATCGAAATGAAGGTAGGCAGAAAGAATATAAAATAAGTAATAGAGTGAGAGAATTAATTATGTTCATTCTGACAATTACTGACAACAATTAGGCAGGGTAAGGGAGATAGGTGAGTCAGCTGATGGGTGTCATGGCAACAAGGGGAAAATGAGAAAATGAAAAGAATTCTATTGGCGTGGATTTATTCAACGGTTTTTTTTGCATAGGACGATTTTTTCTATATGTAAAAGTATAGATATAGCTACATTATTTTCAATTTTCAAATAATTTCGTATAGCTATTTTATTTGATTTTGTGAGATTTGAGATATTATGAGAGCTATGTTGCAAATTTTCATGCCTTACAGATACATTTAAACTTTTTTTTTGCTAGTGTTAGAATTGTTCTATACGTATTTGGTTTTTGTGAAATAGGTACGTAGCGAATTTTCATAGAAAATAGAATTGTAAGATACGTATTTGGTTTTTGTCATTTGGTTACAGTCATATTTTTATGCTAGTGTTAGAATTGTACTATACGTATTTGGTTTTTGTGAAATATGTACGTAGCGAATTTTCATAGAAAATAGAATTGTACGATACGTATTTGGTTTTTGTCATTTGGTTACAGTCATATTTTTATGCTAGTGTTAGAATTGTACTATACGTATTTGGTTTTTGTGAAATATGTACGTAGCGAATTTTCATAGAAAATAGAATTGTACGATACGTATTTGGTTTTTGTCATTTGGTTACAGTCATATTTTTATGATATCTTTCTTTTTTATAGGTAGGTACATGATATCCTTTTAATTTCTCAAATCTGAAGAAATGACCATTTGAAAATTAAAAGGATAACAAAATTGATGTACCTAAAATCACTAAAAATAGTTTATGAAACAGTTTTTTGTTTTTAATTTTACTGCTTAAAAAAAGGTTTCCGTGCGAATTTCCATCAGTAAAATTAAAAAATGTTTTTTTAGAAAAAAATATTTGCTTGAAAAAAAATTTCTTGAACAAAATCAAATACATATGTATTTTTAAAAATAAACGTATTTGTATATTCATTTTTCAGTAAATTTAAAATATCACGTCAATTTTCAAAATTTTTAAGTAAATTTGAGATACCACGTGAATTTTAGTATTTTAAGCAAATCGAAAAATTTCACCTGAATTTTCAAAAGTTTAAATAATTTTCACGTGAATTTTTGTAACTCAAATGAAGTTAAAAATTTCACATGGATAGTTCTCAATGAAATTTAAAATTTTAAAACCTTTTTTAGTAAATTAAGTACCTACATATTTAATTCCAAAAATTTCACGTGAAATTTCAAAAGTTTTAATTATTTAAAAAAATTCATAGTTCATAGTTTTAACCTTTTTCTTTTAATTTTGCTGTGGATTTTTCGTAGTTCTCAAAGAAATTTAAAATTTCTTGTGAATTTTCGAGAAATTTCTAACTGAGTTTTCAAAAAAAAAAACACCGAACTTTAAAAAAACACGTAGTTTAAATATTCCAGAGGTTATTTCTCAAGAAATTACCTCGTTTTATATTTTTCACGTGAATTTTCAAAAAAAAACACGGAACTTTAAAAAACACGTAGGTTTCAAAAAACTGACTTAATTTTACTAGTCTAGGTGTATATCCAAAGAATTAGAACATTTTATAAATTTCACGTCAATTTTCCAAAAACACGTCGTTTTATTGCTCACAGTTTTTATATTTTACGGGTATTTTAAGAATTCTTGGATTTTCAAGTCCTAAACAAATTTTAAATACCACGTGAATTTTCAAAATAATTTAATAATTTTAAATTTTCACGGTGATTTTCATGTTTCTTAAGTAAATTAAGACTTTGACGTGAATTTTTAAAGTTCTTAAGTAAATTCAAAATTTCACTTTAATTTTCAATAGAATTTAATAATTCTAAAAATTAACGTGAATTTTAAACATCTTCAATAACTCACGTTTCGATTTGAAAATGTTACTTGAATTTTCAAATACCTAACTGAAAAAAAAAATTTTTAATTTACTTCAATTTTCCATAGCAATATTTTTTATGTCGACTTTCAATAATTTTAAAATATCACGTAAGTATAAACCACTACGTGAAATTAAAAAACAATTGATAAAATATTAAGAAATTCCTTTTATAATTTTTTCAATTTTCAAGAAAAAATAACATTAAAAATATATTTCTATGTGCAAAGTCACGAAGTGCATACGGGCCTTTTGCTTGAAAAATTTCAAAACAAAATCGTTTTTTCTTCACGAATTTTCATTGCCCATTCCTTACCTACCTAGCAAAAAAAATTCAAATAATTCCCCTTTGCAAAAAAGAAATGAAGAAAAAAGTCTTTTTTCCTAACTCCCTCCAACTCCCATAAATTTCAATTACAATTTTATACATCGTTCTCTATCTTCTGTTATTTCCTAAACACTCATATATATTATTCTTTCTCTTTGTGACTACCCCACTTTCAAGTCTACACTCGTCTCCACTTCAGGTTGGAAAAAGCTTCCGTCCGTCTCATCAGAGGTCGCGTCGTTCGTTCCTCTTCATAATAGTACTATTCCATTTCATATACAAAGGGTTGAGTCAATAAAATTTGGATTTGGTTGTTGACCAAAATACGTTTATTTTCGTATTGATCTTTCAACGCGTTCCATGCTAGTTGAAAATTATGGTCTGTTAGACCGAACTTATTCACAATGTCGAATGCTTGATCCTTGGTTTTTGCGCGTAAATGAAATAACTTTTGAACATCACTAAGTTTAGAGTGATTAATGTAAACCGCAGTGAACATATCGCGGAATGATGGCCACTGTAAATACTTGCCATGAAATTCCTGAGTATCGCATGCAGGAACCTTAATATTGTGTCCACTGCTTTCAATTTTAGAGGTATTTAAACCAGAATCTTTTTCATGTACTTCTGAAACACTTGTTTGAAGTGAAGAGACTTTAAAAAATCAGAAATGGAGCTTGCACATATGAAGTACGTGGTGGAAGCACTACGATATTTGGCTTTGACTTCATTCACCGAAGTTCTTTTTAACTCTTCATCGTTTGTTCTCATGAACTGACGGTACGATAGTTTAAATTCGCGCCATAAGTCGGATAATTCAGCGTTATACGCCTCTAATAAGGAAACCGTAAAAGTGGCACTTGGCTTGTTCTTGAAGTCTGCATGGAACTCAACCAATTGGTCGGACGCGAAAATTAAGTCTTCTAATAAGGCCATTATATTGACAAGAAGAGTGCAATTTAATATCAACGGATTGAAATTTTAATGATTTTAAAAATTTTAAAGTGTAAAAATGAAAGTTCAAACGTATAAATAATAACGTACGACGTGAAATGAATATATATAGTATATAGTGAATATATTTAATGAAAAAATTTAGATAATATAATAAAAAACGCACCAAAATGAAATTATAGAACGTACCTTATCCATTGTATATAAAACTTATAGTACTATCATCACGATGATTTTTGAGTTGTGTTGTGTGGTCGTCTGGGGGCGCACTTGTATATACACAGAAACAGCAACCAGAAAATTAGTTAGTTGTGTGATCGCCAGGGGGACGACGTGTGGAACGTGCTGATGATAGTACTATCTAAATTTATATACAATGCTTTATCCCAAAATGTATAATTATGATGATTTCTATGATGATAAACTATGATAATAATAGTGATGATTCTAATGTTGACTCCGATGATGATGATGTTGTTGATACTTTTGATGATAATTGATATGATGACTTTTTCCAATGATGATGATGACTTAGAAAGTGATGAAGATGATGATGACTCCTTTGATAATGATTATGACCACTCTGATAATTGCGTGACGATGGTATAACGGTCACGGTGGTATGATGGCAGTGTGACTTTGTAACGGTAACTGTAACGGTAACGGTGGCGTTACTTTGTCCCACTATGTTAACGGTGATTATGATGGCACAACTTTGTTTCAATGGAACACTTTTGTGTGCCGATGATGATTTGGATGATGACGACAAATGTGCTGAGAGGGAAATTGCACTGTATAAACTGAGCACTGGTGGAAAAGAAGACCACTTTGATGATAAAGATGATGATTTGTGCTGAGGTGCACTGTATGATGACTTTGATGATGATGAATCTGATGCTGATGATGGGGTGACAAAGGTATAACGGTCACGACGATGTGATGATAATCTGACTGTTATAACGGGCACGATGGAGCTTGTTAGATGATACAATTGATGTTTCAACGACAATGGCACGTCACGTTGGAACACCAATAATATTTTTAGCAGCGATGTGGCACACCACCTTTGAGTGCTGATAACTGTGATTCACCAGAACAGGGGTACAAGAAGTGTTGTTCACCACGATGGCGCACCGATGGTGATTTTGGCACAGTAACACACTTTATTGGAGCACCGTTGATGATTTTGGCACAGGAACACTTCAGCAGTGGCGCAGATAATAAAGCATGCAACGACGAAGCGCTTATAGTGCTTTTGGCAACTGTGACACACTTTATTGGAGCACCGATTACAATTTTTTTGTTTCAGCAGTGGCGACAAAAATTTGCACACAAATTTGAAGAGTTGATGGTAATTTAGACTCTTCTGCAGGCGTAGCAGCCTTCAAAAGTGCTTATTGTTGGTGGATGGTGTCAATAATTCCTGGATTTAGATAACCACGTGAACATCCGTCTCGATTGGACCATGTATAAAATTCCCAGATTCTTCTGCTTTATCCTCACCTTTAGTTAAACAATTCCATCATCAACAAAATATACAGTCCACTTCAACTTCAAATCATATTGTTATGTTTTTAAAAACTTTTCGTCAAGCAACTGCTATAATTAAAATTCATCATTTTGGAAATGATTTCAGTCTAAGAGCTTTGATTGATCAAGGATCCGAAGTGTCCTTTATAACTGAACATTTCCAGAAACTTACCGGTCTACCCACCCAATCTACTCAAGCCCGAATATGTGGTATGGGTACAACTGAAACTGCTTCATCTTCGAAGCATTGCACTTTCACTCTTTACTCTAATAATGTCAAAGATTTTAAAATTCATGTTGAAGCTTTAGTTCTTAAAAAGCTGACTAGTAATTTACCTGCGGTTTCAATGAATCTTAATCAAACGGAAATTCATTTTGATTTTCCTTTGGCAGATCCGCTTTTTTATCAAAGTTCCAGTATTGACATGCTCATCGGAGCTCACCTTTATCCTCATATCATCTTGGAAGGTTTGAAAAGGAATGTTTTGAGTACTAGTCTCGCACAGAATACCGTTTTTGGTTGGATACTTCTAGGACCTTATGAAAATGCAAATGCTCCTGTAGTATCAACTTTTTCCACTTTCGTGACCCGAAATAACGATCTATTAGCAAAAGTGGATCAAAAAATTGAAAGATTTTGGAAACTTGAGGAGCTACCTCAAGTTCCTATACTCACTCCATCCGATCAACTATGCGAAGATTTATATCGCAAAACAACTTACCGAAGTCCATTAACGGGTCGATTTGTCGTTAAACTCCCTTTTAAAAACCCTCCGCAAGAATCACTTTTGGGTGTCTCGCGTTTGAACGCAATGCAACAATATCTGCGAAATGAAAAATCAATGTTGGCTAAGCCTGCTCTCAAAGGAGAATATGAAAAGGTTTTTGCAGAATATATCACTTTAAATCATATGACGCTTACTTCACCCTATGAATTATTTGATGAAGATAATGTTCAATCTTATTATCTTCCACATCACGCCGTTTTAAAACCTCAAAGCACTTCTAACAAATTACGGGTAGTATTTAACGCCTCAAGCCACTCTTCTAACGGTAAAAGTTTAAATGATCTTTTACATACGGGTCCTATTCTTCAAAATGATATGGTATTCCTTATACTCAATTGGCGATTTTATAGATATGTCTTTAATGGTGACATAGAGAAAATGTATCGTCAGATACATATTCATCCAGAGCATGCTCAATTTCAACGAATTTTGTTTCGACCAAGTACTGATCAAAAAATCACTGATTATCAACTCAACACTGTCACTTTTGGGGTAAATTGTGTTCCCTATTTACCTATACGCACTCTCCATCAACTGGTTTCAGAAGTTCAAGAAATTTATCCTCTTGCTTCAAAAATCTTGAAGACAGAATTTTATGTAGATGATGTGCTTTCCGGCGCTCATGATGTTTTGTCGGCACAAAGAAGCCAAATCGAACTTCTCACTGCACTTCAATCCGCTGGATTTAATTTACGAAAATGGACTGCTAACCATTCAATGCTTTTGAATCATCTTCCTACAGATCACCTTTTAAATAAAGATTTTTTGAATCTCGAAGATGATAGTTCCACCAAGACTCTTGGCATTCAATGGAACGCATCTTCCGACACTTTTTCATTTGCTATCAATTCTGAAAGTTTTTTAACGACTTCTATCACTAAACGGTCGGTTTTATCAACAATTTTTAAGCTTTGGGTTGGCTTGCTCCAATCATTGTAAAAACGAAGATTTTAATGCAACAGATCTGGAAAGATAAAAGCGGATGGGATCAAAATCTTACACCTCATTCTGAACAATATTGGAAATTGTTCATCGGTGATTTTGAGGATACTCTAAAAATCTCTATTCCCCGATGGGTAGAATTTTCTCCTTGGAAAACTTTTCAATTACACGGGTTCTCTGATGCCTCGGAGAAGGCTTATGCCGCCGCAGTTTATATTCGCGTACAGCACACTCCCTCACACTCTTCTTCACATTTATTATGGGCAAAATCCAAAATTGCACCTGTGAAGACCATTTCACTTCCTCGTTTAGAACTTCAAGGGGCATTACTTTTATCGCGAATGATCTATTCACTCCTCAATCAGTTCGATTATTTGAATAATATCCCCATTAAATTATGGACGGATTCAACCATCGTTTTATCTTGGTTAGATAAGTCACCAAGTTCTTGGAAAACTTTTGTCGCTACCAGGACTTCAGAAATTTTATCAAATGTTCCGGATATAAATTGGAATCATGTTTCATCTCCGCCGGTCTGGCTGCTCGCGGTGTGTCCTCAACCGAATTAAAAGTAAGCGATTTATGGTGGAATGGCCCATTATGGTTGGCGAAACAAGAAGAAAAGTGGCCGTCCTCTGAATGGTCTCCCCCATCAGATGAATCTATTCCTGAACGAAAATCCATCAAAGTAAATGTTGCACTTTTATCTAACGACTTCGAAAATGAAATTTTAAGTCGGTTCTCCTCTTGGGTTAAAGCTGTTAGGGTAGTGAGTTATATCCTTCGCTTCCGTAATTCAGCTAAAAAATTACCAATCAGAGACACTTATCGTTCGAAAACTCTTATGCACGAAGAAATTATATCAACTAAATCAAAAATCATCCAGCTCATACAACAACGACATTATTTTAAAGAATATCAAACTTTACTTCAAGGCAATAAATTAAAGTCGAAAAGTAGACTTCTCACTCTCACTCCCTTTCTGGACTCTAGCCAAATTTTGCGGTCTCATGGTAGACTTGCAGCGTCCACTTTATCGTATAATGAAAGATTTCCTATTCCCTTGCCTCATGAGTCTTATTTATCTACACTTGTAATAGCTTATGCACATAAGCTCTCCCTACATGGAGAAATTCAATTAATGATCCGAATAGTACGCTCTGAGTACTTGATACCGAATCTCAAAACCTTAATTAAGAAATGTATTCGAACCTGCAAACCTTGCATCTTATATAAAAAATCACTTCAATCGCAAATCATGGGTTTGTTGCCTGCCGAACGAACCACTTTCAGTTTACCTTTCACGAATGTAGGCATAGATTTCGCAGGTCCTTTTGTAATACGAAATTTCTACGGACGGAAATGTCGACTGGAAAAAGGTTATGCATGCCTTTTCGTATGCTTTGCAACCAAAGCGATACATTTAGAAGCCGTTAGCGATTTATCTACAGCTGCCTTTTTAGCATCATTCAGTCGCTTCGTTGCTCGCAGAGGACTCCCTGCAAAAATTTATACGGATAATGGTACAAACTTTGTGGGTGCATCAAAGTTTTTGATGTCTGACTTTCAAAAAGCTCTCAATAGTTATTCTAATAGCTCAACACTTCACTTTTCCCAAATTATCTGGAATTTCATTGCTCCTGGCTCCCCCCACATGGGTGGTTTGTGGGAGGCAGGAGTGAAGAGTTTCAAAATACATTTTCAGAAAATTGCTGGAAACTCTAAATTCACTTTTGAAGAATTTTCCACACTTTTGGCTCGAATTGAGTCCGCCTTAATTCTCGACCTTTATCTCCGGTGTCTGAAAATCAAGATGATTTTCTCCCGTTAACGCCAGGCCATTTTTTAAGAGGTGGCCCTTTGTTAAGTCCTCCAGAACCCTGTGAAGCTCAAAAAGAAATAAGTTTAATACGTCGGTGGAACACACTTAAAGCAATACATCATCAATTCAGTATACGCTGGAAAGAAGAGTAATTAAAAGAATTAATCAAACGTTACAAATTGAAATATCCCCAACGAGATATGGAAGTCGGGGATCTAGTTGTTCTTAGAGATGAACAATTACCCCCTAATGAGTGGCGACTTGGTAGAGTCCTTGAAGTCCACCGTGGCCCTGATAATAAAGTCCGCGTGATCGATGTCAAGACTCAGAAAGGAGTTGTCAGGCGTTCTATAGTCAAGTTATGCATTCTACCTTCGGATTGAAGAGTTTATACATTAAAAAAAAAAAAAACTAATTTTGCCTTTTCCAACGTATAACGTATTTTCACTCACTTAAAAATTTTACTTATAAAACTTATGAAAACGCATATAAACTGAATTTATATTACGTATAACTATTTCCTAAGTTTTTTTTTACACTTGAATTTACACTTGAATTACTAAATTGAAATTTGTATCTCATCTTATCTTATCTTACAAAAAAAAAATAATCAAAATTTTTTGATATATATTTATAAACTAAAATTGCCTAAATTTCACTTCACTAATGTATATATTATACTATACATCGTTTTAGTATAAATTACTTTTTTCATACACTAATTTAACTTTTATAAAGCCAAATGTGATTTAAAATTCCTAGTCTGAAAATGTAAGATAAACATTGTTTCACTATATGAATTAAAAACTAGAATACTTAATTTAAATATCAATTAACTCTTATAACAAGTTGATGGTTATGTTTTGGTCATGATGGAATTGTTCTATCTTATTCACTTTATAAATTTGCAAGCAATATTGCAAGGCGGGCGGTAATGTTTAAGTCTCCACTCTTAAATTAATATATTCTAAAAACCTGAACGCCAAATCTATTGTTTGCACCTTTAAAATTCTACTCCAATCTCATGTTGTTCCATCCTGATCAATCAAACCACCATTAACTTCATTAACTTGTTGAGTTTGTCTATTCCTTTTTTTTTAATCATCGTTCTCGTGCATTCCATTTTTTACAATCCAAGCGCGCACATCTTATCTTCTAAAAGTTTCCTTTAAATAGTTTTTTTTTTTTTTATTGAAAATATAATTAAACCTACTTATGTTTATCTAACTTAACGTAACTTATAAACTATCTTAAAACTAGATTAAAAATTAAAAGTAAAAAGTTATTCTGTGAAATAATAAAAAAAGAATAAAGAAAATACTAAAAAACTACATTCATCGTGTCGTCCATTTAATTCTTTGGGAATTTTATACAACGACTGTATGCCGATATTGCAATGCGTTAAGTGGAAAAGTCAAACTGGATCCATAACTTACACCACCACAGCCACTGAAACCATTGTTCGATGGAACTGATTCCGATTTCAACCATTTTCTTCAACACACCCTTGAATAAAATAACTGCTTTCGCATGACTTTCTTTGGAGCTAATATCATTCGAGAAGGCGGCTTCATGCCGACTTGCAAGGTAAAAGATACAACACACACAACCAATCACTCACACCAACACAATCAATTGCAATACATAACAACTACACATACACCACACACTACACCATCACACGATCAGAAGTCACACCGTATTCTTCAAAAATAAACAAATTAATTGTTTGCCATTATCGCTAACCACTAATATGAGAGTTCAACTTCAAAATGATCAAAGTGCTGCACAATTTTCCAAACAATTGTTAGCTGTTGGAAATGGAAAAGTCCCAGTTGATACACCAACTGGATTAATTACTCTTGCCAACGACTTTTGCCGATTTGTAGACTTTCAATTAGCTCTTATTTAAAATGTTTTTCCAAACATTTGTGAGAATTATCAGAATTATGCTTGGTTAGTCAACGAGCAATTCCCGTAGCAAAGAATAATGATATACACGCACCCCAAGTAACAATTTTAGTTCGTATTTAGCTCTGGCAGCGCTTATAAAGCTAAATTATTTGGCTATATTAACTTCATTTTGCTCTATAGCTTCAATAAAGCTGGAAAAGAACCTGTTTAGAGCTATTTTTTCGACTTTGGGAGCTATAATAAGCTCCATTTCTTTTCTTGCATAGCAGTCTTAGTGACCAATAGCATTAGTGCAAGTATTTTTATCACTTTATTGCTAATCTAGAGCTTTTTTTTTTAGCATGATTCGGGTTCTAAATATGATGCTCAAATGTCTATATGTTCTACAAAAGAAACAAAATGACATTAATAGTTTGATTAAGAGCACTTTTAGCTCTATTAAACGTTATCGAGAGATAGTTTTAAAGCTTTTCGCTGTGAAGTGGAAACGTGAAAACCATTTGCTTAAGTGTTAGTAAAACATAAATATAAAAGAAAACAATGAGAATTGTATGCTTGTATATAATGATCTTTGAAATAATTTCTCAAACATAAATATTTACAAAGAAACACTTAAAACTATCATGTCGATTATGGAATCCGAAAAATTTTATTCCCCGTGGGTCCACTCGATTCACATATTATCACTCACGTCCGCGGTAAACATCTATTAGTAAATCCGGCGGAAGATCTACATTACCGTTTCTTAAAACTTCCTTATCATTTTCAAACTTTCTTATCGATGCTGACAGTTTTTGACCTTAAATTGGTATGTGAACGCTAAATTTCCTGGTTCGAGTCACGACTCGCTTGTTTGGGTGCATGCCTGTACTAAAAATCGCTATACGATAATGGAGACAGAAACACAAGAATGCTTGGTATGGATATTTGTACTGAACACCAATAAAATTGATTAATTAATCATTTAATGACAATTTTACCATTTTCTCGAATTGGAATCTATTTGTTGTTCTTTTTCTGCAAAAAAATCAAAACTATAATCAAAAACTCACATGTTAAACCTACTTTTCAAGCTTTCCATTTTTGTATTTTGTTGCATACGCAACAACTTTGGTGCGGATTTGAAATGCCAACATTTATATGGAGTTCGGATGGACTGAGTATTTCATAATCGAATAAAAATTAAACTACGTTACCAACATTTATGAAGGTTCTTGCGACGGATTCTGTAATAGTAAAAACTGAAAAAAATTGTCGGAAGCCATCCGCAGACCATTCATCGGATTCTGTAATCGAGGTGTTTAATTGATGAGTAAGACAATCACCTCGATTACAGAATCCGATGAATGGTCTGCGGATGGCTTCCGACAATTTTTTTCAGTTTTTACTATTACAGAATCCGTCGCAAGAACCTTCATAAATGTTGGTAACGTAGTTTAATTTTTATTCGATTATGAAATACTCAGTCCATCCGAACTCCATATAAATTTTGGCATTTCAAATCCGCACCAAAGTTGTTGCGTATGCAACAAAATACAAAAATGGAAAGCTTGAAAAAGTAGGTTTAACATTTGAGTTTTTGATTATAGTTTTGATTTTTTGCAGAAAAAGAACAACAAATAGATTCCAATTCGAGAAAATGATAAAATTGTCATTAAATAATTAATTAATTAATTTTATTGGTGTTCAGTACAAATATCCATACCAAGCATTCTTGTGTTTCTGTCTCCATTAGCGTATAGCGATTTTTAGTACAGGCATGCACCCAAACAAGTGAGTCGTGACTGGAACCAGGAAATTTAGCGTTCTCATACCAATTTAAGGTCAAAAACTGTCAGCATCGATAAGAAAGTTTGAAAATGATAATGAAGTTTTAAGAAACGGTAATGTAGATCTTCCGCCGGATTTACTAATAGATGTTTACCGCGGACGCACGTGAGTGATATGTGAATCGAGTGGACCCACGGGGAATAAAATTTTTCGGATTCCATAATCGACATGAATGCTTAGGAATGATTTTGTGTGCCACTTTATTTTTATCACAAACATAGATGTTGTACCTCGAAATTGTACAACGCGCCTTTAAAATATTCATGTCGATTATGGAATCCGATGAATGGTCTGCGGATGGCTTCCGACAGTTTTTTTCAGTTTTTACTATTACAGAATCCGTCGCAAGAACCTTCATAAATGTCGGTAACGTAGTTTAAATTTTATTCGATTATGAAATACTCAGTCCATCCGAACTCCATATAAATGTTGGCATTTCAAATCCGCACCAAAGTTGTTGCGTATGCAACAAAATACAAAAATGGAAAGCTTGAAAAAGTAGGTTTAACATTTGAGTTTTTGATTATAGTTTTGATTTTTTTGCAGAAAAAGAACAACAAATAGATTCCAATTCGAGAAAATGGTAAAATTGTCATTAAATAATTAATTAATTAATTTTATTGGTGTTCAGTACAAATATCCATACCAAGCATTCTTGTGTTTCTGTCTCCATTATCGTATAGCGATTTTTAGTACAGGCATGCACCCAAACAAGCGAGTCGTGACTCGAACCAGGAAATTTAGCGTTCACATACCAATTTAAGGTCAAAAACTGTCAGCATCGATAAGAAAGTTTGAAAATGATAAGGAAGTTTTAAGAAACGGTAATGTAGATCTTCCGCCGGATTTACTAATAGATGTTTACCGCGGACGTGAGTGATATGTGAATCGAGTGGACCCACGGGGAATAAAATTTTTCGGATTCCATAATCGACATGATTAATTTTTTACTATTTAAATAAAAAAGAAAATGAAAAAAGTGTATAGAAAGATTTCATAACTTCTCCCAAAACAGCCATTTTAAAAAGACCACAACAATATCTCTTTTAGAGCTTCTATAATGCTAATGTCTACAAAAAATTTTTTATAGAAATGTTATCAACCATCTTTTATATTTACGCTATAGGGTGCCTCGGTTTAAGAAAAAAAATCAAAAATGATGTTTTACCTTTTTCACGCAAGGAAATTGCGATTCTTTCAGTGATTTCACGTTGGTTCCCCAAAAAATTTAAAATAATTCAAAAATTTGAAATAATTTTATTTTATAGGTAATCAGAAAATTGCACGTAAGACAAATAAAATTTCACGTGAATTTTACGAATTTCACGTGAACTATAAAATTCAAGTGAAATTCATAAGATTCACGTAAAGTTTTTATAAACTCATAAATTATATAAATCTTACGTGAAATTCAATAAATCTTACGTGTAATTTTCTGATTACATGACTTTTTATCTGAAATTTATAAAATTCAAGTGGAATTATATTGTTGTGTTGTGTTCCTGAATTTTATAAATTCCATAAATTGTACGTGAATTTAATAAATTCCACTTAAATTTTATTAATTCCACTTGAATTTTATAAATTCCACGTAAAATTTTAAATACATAATACGATTTTTACACGTGAGGTAACAAAAATATGATTCCACGTGAATTTTATAACTGTCACGTGATTCTTTTTTAGGCCACAAAAAAAAGCTATTTTTATAAAAAAAATTAATAAGCGCACCCCGAGCAGAACTAAAACACAAATAGGAGCTATGGAAAGGTATCACCCTGTTTCTGATTTTGATTACTTTGATGTTGGAACCCGAAGCTCCTCTTTCGCTGTTTTGTATACGCATTATAACTCTCTTAAGGCAGTATGTTCTAAAACGGTATTTGATGACAGTCAATTTGGTGCAAAATTGTGTTTTCGTTTCATCCCTTACTATTTCGGTCAAGTTCTTCTGTCTAATTATTATTTTTTCTTACTGACATTTTATATTTTTTACACACATATACAACTCTTTTAAAGCAATATGTTCTAAAACGGCTACTTATGAGCTTATGCCAGTCAATTTGTTTTATGGCGTTTTCGATTAGCAATCTGGAAGCAGAAAAAATCATTCTGAATGCCGTTCAACTGGGCAAAAGTGAAAGTTCTGATTCTGAACAAGGAGAGAATTCCTCTAAAACCAATTCCGGATTGCCAATTGAAAACGCCGCTAGCTATTGTGTTTATTTCGTCGTGTTTATTTTTCAAAGCATTTGTTTGGCATGTCGTTCAAACATAAGTTTACTATGTGAACTGTGTCTGTTTTGGATTTTTAAAACTGGATATATCATTTTGGGTTCATGATATCGTTCGAGTTTTGACAGCTCGCTCATTCGGTTTGCTGCTTGCAGGAGGATTGGAACCAGTGGGCAGTAATTTTTTTTATAGATGATAAAATATTTTCGAAGGGATAGGAGCTGAAGCTTTCAAAAACAGCAATTTTTTTACTTCGTCAACAAGATGTCAAAGATTATGTATATTGCTTGTAATCGATCGCCTTTGGTAAAATTCTTCATATTTTTGTATTTTGAAAATTTACAGTTAATTCATCAATTATCTGCATTCAGTTGGAATGAGCTCTCAACCAAGCTATCAACACTGTCAACACTCAAACTAGCGCATATTTCACCACGGCCAATTTGGTCAACACCTTAGTTTTTCGTATTTTTGATAATCTTTCTAACATTTTTTGTTGCGGCACACTTTTTTCCTTGCCTTGCTGTTTTTGAAATGATTAGCCTTGTTGTTTTTGAAATGATTAAACATTTTTTTTCACCTCTTGACAGCTATTTATTTTGTTCAATAAATTTTTTTTGACACTTATGTCTTTTGATCAACAAGACATTTGTTTAAAAGCAAAAAGCTGCTGAGTGGTTCTAAGGAACATTTATTTTCCTCAAATAATGCCTTTTTAAAGCATATGGTTGTTAAGTAAAGCTCGTTCAAAGTTGTGTTATAAATTGTAATAGAGCTTATTAATAGAGCAACAAGCTTTATAAGCCTATAGAGCTTGAAGATGTTCTAAAACTCAAATATAGAGCATTTGCTTAAAAAGAAAATATCAGATGCTACAACGGAGTATAAAATAGAGCAATAGTCACCGAGTTCACTCCTTTAACACTTTCTTAGAACATATTAAAAACTCAAAGCTACGAGAGTGTTACTTGGGACTGAATTTCACCATTCAATCAAAAATCGATGGCGATTTGGTGACATACAAATCCGTTGATTCCATAACAAATCCCGATGACGTAGTAAATTGTCCAACGGAGTTTTTGAACTCTCTGGAGTTACCAGGATTTCCACCACATAACTTGCAACTCAAAGTTGGTTCAGTTATTTATTATGATATTGCGTAATTTGAATCCACCGCGACTTTGCAACCGTACTCGACTTGCGGTGAAAAGACTTATGCCGAATTTGATTGAGGCAACCATTATTAACGGAAAGTACGCAGGTGAAAATGTATGTATTCCTCGAATACCAATGATTCCGACTGATCTTCCGTTTGACTTCAAACGATTGCAATTCCCGGTTCGTAATGACAATTAACAAGTCGCAAGGCCAATCACTTACTGTTTGCGGGATAAATTTAGAAAATCATTGTATTTCACATGGGCAGCTGTACGTTGCGTGTTCACAAGTTGGGAAACCGTCCGCTTTGTTTGTGTTAACGTCAAACCAAAAAAACAAAAAATGTGGTTTACCAAAGAGCACTTCAATGAAACTGTTAATTTGCGGACACGTATAACGCTTCGATTCAGTATTTACTTTGGATTCATTTTTTACTTAGAGAAGTTCAACTAAGTTACACTGGAAATGGAATAAAATTTTTCCTTTTCAAAAATAAAACAAAAAAAAAATTTGTTCTTCATTTTTTAATCCCCAAACGAAATGTTACAAAAAACGAAGCCATCTGGTGGCGAAACGGAGTTCGCCGGGTTTGCTAGTTATATATATAATTGTGTATTATGTACCTTCGAAGCCAAATAAACTAATAACAAGTAATTGATAAATGTGGTCGAAATGTTATTTGTGATAATTTCTTTACAAGCTAGTTTGATGCAAGATCACAAGCTAATTGTTATACGAACAGTTCGAAAAAATACAAAATAATTGCCAAAGGAATTTATAGATGTAAAACGTCATAGAAAAGAATCCAAAAAAAATAATTTTTTTGAAAGGCTAATAATAATGAAGTGAAAACATTCCATACTTTTCTATTTGTTTATTAAATTATATTATTTACTTTAACATACTGAGAAAAAATATTCCAGAAAATACAGACAAAATAATATATCTAAGAGACTGTATGTGAGTATTCAAGTATGTGTCCTATCAAAACGCTTGAGTACAGAAATTTTGAAAAAAGTTTAAAAACTGGCGGTTGATTCCTCTTTAATGATTGCTTTGTATATGAAAAGCATAGTACTATCATGGCGAGTATTTTTTAATGTTTTTAATGTTTAAAATATGTGTATGTGCGTTTCTTCGTACTTTGTACGTTCCCTATACCTAAGATATCGACGACGTCAAAAAAGGTTTTCAATTACAGCAAAGGTTTTTACTACAGCAATTAAAAAAAAAAAAATGTTGGGCGATTCCGCAGGAGACGATTTTTTTTACTACAGCAATTAAAAAAAAAATAAATGTTGGGCGATTCCGCAGGAGACGATTTTTGACCTCAATTTCTAGATTACAACATTTTTAAGTTTTTTTTTTTGATAAAAGCGCAAAATAGAAGAGAAGAGAAACAATACAAAAAATTGGTATTAACTTAAAGAAAACATGTTCTTTGTTATTGGCAACATCGTCATACGAAATGATCTCAGGAACGTTGACTTCGGGACACCCTGTATATAGACACAATATTTTCAAAAAATATTGAAGTATTCGAAAAATAATACTCAATATTTCAGGGAGAAGGATACTTACAAGTAAAATACGTTATTTGATCTTTTATCTATTTCCTTTAAATCGTTATCTAATATATATAAATCTCCTGTCACGATGTTTGTCCGCGATGGATTCCTAAACTACTTAACCGATTTTAATGTTTTTTTTTTTTTTTTAATGTTTGCTTTTTTCCAACTTGAGAGATGAAATAGCTTAGATCTTTAATTATAGTCGCAATTTTATTTTATTGCAAATTATTTGTCTATAATTAATTGACTGTCACAATTATATTATACAATATACATATAAGAGATTTCCACGTACATACATAGTCATTCATCACGATATCTCTGGAACCATTAGAGCTAAAGACTTGAAATTTGGTAGGAATACTCTTTTCGCCGAGTAGAGGTCAGCTAAGAACGGATTTTACGGGGATTGCGGGGTGTTAATTAAAAAAAAATTCAAATTTTAAAATTACAGCTCTTATAGGTATGAAACTTAGTCAGGATATTCTTTTTGGCATGTTTGAATTTAGTAAAAAATAATTTTATGACATTTCACCCCCAGAGGGCTGTGCGGGGGCGTTAAAAATTAAAAAAAAATTGTTTTTTCCAATTTATAGCTTTTGGAACTCTGAAACTTGGCCAGAATATTTCTTTTGGCATGTTTGAATTTACTAAGAACTAATTTTATGATATTCAACCCTAAGAGGGTTGTGCGGGGGCTTAAAAAACTAAAAAAAATTGTATCTTTTAATCTGTAGATTTAAAACTTAGAAACTTGACCAGAATATTTTTTTTGGTAAGTTTGAATTTACTGTGGATCTGTGTAAGTCAAAACAATACTTCAATTAAATTTCAAGTCTAGATCTAAAAATACAATTCTATTAAGTGCCCAGCGAAGTGGGCGCGGAATGCGCAATGCGGAAAAACGACATAAGTCGACTTGATCAGAACATTTAGAAAACTGCATAAGGAAAAACAACACAAAAATTCAAACGGCTTTCCTGAAAAACTACAAAAAGTGACTTATGTTGTTTTTCCTTGTTGCCACAGATATATTTGCAATACAGGCCTTATGGTGTTGCATGGCACTAAACTTAAGAGGGCCCTAGACGCTCAATGTTATTGGCTAGGAGCTCCAGACTAATCAATATTTTATCCAATAATAATGCAATTGTACCCACACACGATACAATATTTTATATTGTGCTATAAATATCAAAAGGGTTTTGATTTTCTTCAATAATATTGCACAACCCTGCAATATTATCCCTAGACGCTCAATAATATTTTAAAATATCAAATATTGCACCATATTATTGAGCGCTTAGGGAACGCTTTAAGAAGTTGTCATTGAAATAAAAAATAGAACGCCTGAGTAACATATAAATTGTTTTTGTAATATTCTAAAAATCCATGTAGTAAAATGAAAAAGGTGTTGTCGCTGCTATGAATTATTTTTACGTTTTTTTTTTCTGTGATTTAGTTTTACTTTAAAAGAGATAAGGCCTACTGGGGACCTTTAAAAAAAAAACGCGCCTACTATGTTAACTCTTGGCGGTGTTGAAAAAGATAGATCACAATGAGAGGGAAAAACAGAGCGTGAAAGGGCTAAAAAACGAATCCCTGTACTTGACAATATGACCAAAATTGGGTTCAAGAGTAAACTGATGACCATTCATACAAGCGCGAGTACTACGATTGAATCGTTTAAGGGGAGGAATGCAACTAACTATTTCATTTTAGCATATACCGTAAAAGTAACGATAAGAGAGTGAGATATAGGAAACGTTATACGCTGGTGTTCGAGTGACGTAAAAGTAACGATGATGTTCCTGTCTCCGATAATTTTGAAGGGTCGTCTTTGTATACTGTCCAAGAGGTTTAAGTAAGTTATTGGAGCAGCAGCCCAATGATGGGAGTTATACTCAAGCTTTGGAAGTATACAACTTTTATAGATAATAGCCAGATCAGAAGGGAAAAAATTTATTGTATATTTAAGGGAAACCTATCTTGCTGCATTTTTGGCGACGTTAAGTATGTGATCAATCCGCAAAAGATAGTTTGTGATACACATACCTAGAATTGCAAGCTGATTAGTTTATTCGGTGCAAGTGCCACTCATAGATAATGACAGGGGGGTTCATCTCGCTTTTTCTTAATCCGCGATTTCTTAATCCTTACTGTACAATGTTGTCTCAGTCAGAATTTAATGTGCTTATCATATTTAGCCTTTTCATTTCCACGTCCGTAGAGAAACGATGTGAATCTGGAAACGAATATGAAAAGCTATGGTGCTATCTTCTGTGAAACAATTTAATGGATTAGCAGTTACAGACAGGAGATCATTAATGAAAATAATAAAGAGGGTCCGAGACAAAACGGAACCCTGTGGCATTTATGTTTTGGGTTTAGACTTGAATACTTCTAATACTACTTGTATAGAGCGAAACCAAAGGGCGCTTCTCCCCTATCCCCTCCTTTCTTCCTTCCTTCATAGTAGTACGGCGCGATGCTATACTGCTATTCCCACAGTATATTTCGTGATGCAGTTAACTGTTTCCTCTCCTTCTTTAAGCGATACGGCGTTAATGCTGTTACGCGATCCCTATCCCATTTTATCCCTCCTTACTCCATTCCCCCTTCCCTATATTGGGCTGGATCAAGGTGTTATACGACCCGTGCCGATGATCAGCCTGGCTGAGGGCCCAATTCAAAACTAGCTCAGTCGCTAACGGAGTATCCGGATACCTGGCGACCTCCGGATTAACCAGCCTTATCTGCATATACGGATCTCTGTGCAGATGGACCACCCTTTCTCCGTTACTCGTGGGATTCCAAATGAACAAAAAACAAAAAAAAAAAACAAAGGATGTTGATGGTGGTAAGTCCGATTCTCTTCTAAGATCGGCCAGCAGTGCGGCTGAAAAGTCGTCTGTTGATCCTCCTGCCTTGCGTGGCGGTAGCGGGACCATGACTTGTCATGGTAAAGTAGCTGAACGCAAAGGTAGTGAGAGAAAGGTAGAAATACCTCCTTCCGGTGGCGATGACGCCAATAAGCCTCATTTCAGCGGTGGAAAGGTCGTGGATCACGGCCCCTCTGTCGGTGAAGTGAGTACTACCCCTTCAGGGGGTCCTCGTGGGCGTAGGCTAAAGTCTGCTCCCTCGGGAGCCCTCTATAAGGAGATGCGAAATGCTAAGAGGATTCTGAAGATATTTGGCGAGAAGCTGAATGCCGGAGGAACCTCGAAGCATAACGCTAAAATTATGTGGGCTAAGAGCTTCTTAGCAAAACACAACCAGGCCAGCGGAGACTTAACGTCGAAGCGACAAAGGTCTGTTGAGGAGACCCCCGTGGAATCCAAAAAGCTTAAGGTGCACAACATCAGCACTCCACATATACCCATTAGTGGTGGAATGTCTTTCAGCGATGTTCTGAAAGACAAAATCGAAGTTGCGGTAATTAACAGGAGCGATACAGATGGTGCGATCACTCCTGATCAATGGCGGTTGGTGAAATCGAAGCTCTCGGGTAGCTTCTTGAGTGTTATGAAGGAAAACCCAGGTCCACGGCCGTTCACAAGCGATGGGGGTTGGCATCAAGGCCATGTTAAACTCATCGTTTGTGATGATCAGAGATCGTGCGATCTGTATAAGCTAGCCGTGAGTAAGGTAGGGGAAGTCTGGCCAGGTGCGCGGCTCGAGGTTGTTGCTAAGGAGGATATCCCATGCAGACCTAGGGCACGCACGTGGATCCCGACCAACCCAGCCCGTGAGGATGAGATCCTCGAAATTATCCAGCTATCGAACCCATCCCTACCTACTCATGACTGGAAGGTCGCGAAACTAGAGGAGAAAAGGAATCTTTATAGAGGAGCAATTATTGTGATCAATAAAGATTCCATTTCTCCACTGGCGCAGACCAAAGGCGTGATTAGGTACGGGTTTGAGACCATCACACTCAAAGTGTACAAAAAGGATGAGATAGACGCTGCAAACGTTCCTCCACACCCTAATGAGGACGATACTGCATTAGTTGATGACCCTGGTGTAAAAGTTACATTCCCTTCTATGGAGGATATTGCATCGGGGACATCGGCTGATGTAGTTGAGTCCTCTCCAAGCGTCGACGGCTTATCCGTAATGGATACCGAAGACTACCCAATTGGAGATCCTTTGAGTGAGGACGCGCTCTTAAACTCGTCCTCTGACTTGGAGGATTCCAATACCACAGTGGTGGAGGCTGATCTGGCTAGTTGTAGCAATGATGCTGCAGGTAGTACAGATTAACCTCCAACACTCTATTAAGGCTTCGGCCTCCCTTCTTCTTCGGCTATCCAGCAGCGGAGAAGATGTCGTCCTGATCCAAGAACCTTGGATTGTGAACTCCATTGTTAGGGGACTCAGGACTCCTGGATACTATATACTGTATGCGTCAGATAAAGGTAACCCTAGATCTTGCATACTAGTAAAAAGTACCATTAACGTATATTTACTCCCTAATTTCAGCGATCGAGATATTACCGCCGCTAGGCTGGAGACAGCTGAAGGAACACTTTGGCTGGTGTCGGCTTATCTCGGCCATGACCACCTTGGCGCCCTCCCAGGCGATACCCTGGAGAAACTAATCGCTGATGCAGAAAAGCGGAAGATCAACCTCATAGTTGGGTGTGATGCTAACGCTCATCATACAGTATGGGGCAGTACTGATATTAACGACAGAGGTGAGTCTCTTTTCGATTATATATTAAATACTAACCTCATAGTAAGTAACATTGGTAACGAACCCACTTTCGTTACTAGAAATCGACAAGAAGTTTTAGACATAACGCTTGTATCTGATACCATTCATCATAAGATTATGAACTGGAAGGTATCTAAAGATCACTCTTTTTCCGATCACAGATATATACAGTTCAGTCTAAATGATGAACCTCCCGGCAAATTAGTTTTTCGTAATACCAGGAAAACCAATTGGCCTAAATATAGTGAAACTCTAGTAAGATTAATTAAACCTGAACTTTCGATTGTTCCACTCAATAATACCGATCTTGACAAAAATGTCAAAGACCTTACTACTGCTCTTAATAAATCACTGGACAGTGCCTGTCCTACTATTCAAATAAGGGGAAAAAGAAAACCACATTGGTGGTGTTCTGAGCTAAATCCTCTAAGGAAAGAGTGCAGGAGACTGTTCAATAGAGCTAAAAAGACAAGAGAAGCATCTGACTGGGATCACTACAAGACATCCCTGAAGATCTACAAGAAAGAGCTGAGGAAATCCAAACGATCTTCGTGGAGCGCCTTCTGTGGAAACATCGAAGAGACTTCTGAAGCATCGCGATTAAGGAAAATCCTCTCAACTAACCCAATCATGCCAAGCTGCCTGCAAAACGCAGATGGATCTTGGACAAACTCATGCGAGGAATCGCTCAACCTGCTACTGGATACACACTTTCCAGGTAGCTCCCAAACTGTTAGTAGCACAGATAGCATCAGCACAAGCAGCTACTCAACTTACTCACATGGTCTAGTCACTAGGGAAAAATTGCAATGGGCACTCGGCAGTTTCCAACCGTATAAATCTGCCGGACCAGACGGTATCATTCCAGCTGAACTTCAATTAAATTCAAATATACTTCTACCAATCCTAGAAGCCATCTTCGAGGGTTGCCTGAAACTATCCCATATTCCAACATTATGGAGAGAAGTTAAAGTTGTGTTTATACCCAAAGCTGGCAAGAGCTCCCATGTCAACCCAAAAGACCTTAGACCCATAAGCCTATCATCATTCCTTCTCAAAACACTAGAACGTTTGATTGGTCTACATATTCGATCTAGAATCGATCTAAAACAAATATCAACTGCACAACATGCTTACAACAAAGGGAAGTCTGTAGAAACTGCTCTACATACATTGGTCCGTACCATCGAATACTCCCTCCACCAGAAGGAATACACAATGGTTGCTTTCCTTGACATAGAAGGAGCTTTTAACAATGTCGACACATCCGCAATCGCATCTGCGCTGTCAAGTCTGAAGGTGGATAAGTCGCTTGGGGAATTGATCAATCAAATGCTGAATAGCAGGATCATCAATTCTAACCTGGGCGGTTTCTCGGCAAGAAGATTCGTTAGTAGGGGCACTCCACAGGGAGGTGTGCTATCCCCCCTTCTTTGGAACTTAGTAGTGAATGAGCTACTTCTGATTCTAGAAAAGGAGAGTTACAGAGTGATTGCCTATGCGGACGATGTTGCAATAGCAGTCTCAGGAAAGCATCCTAATACCTTAAAGGAACTTCTACAGAACGCTCTTAACAAGCTAACACGTTGGGCAGATCGATGTGGACTGGGTGTCAACCCACACAAAACAGATCTCGTCCTCTTCACAAGGAAGTATAAAATTCCGCACATAGACCCCCCTTCAATAAATGGCATACAACTTAAATTTTCAGATCAAGCAAAATACTTGGGTTTAATTTTGGATAAGAAACTAAGTTCGAAACCAAACATACAGGAAAGAGTAAAGAAAGCTACAGTAGCTCTCTTCTCCTGCAAAAAAGCTATCGGCAATAAATGGGGCCTACAGCCCCGTATAGCTCACTGGCTATACACCTCGGTAATTAGACCGATCCTAACCTATGGGGTATCAGTATGGTGGACTGCCTTAGACGCGGCGATAAATCGAGACAAGCTAGCAAAAGTACAAAGAACAGCTTGTATTTGCACTAGTGGTGCACTTCGCTCGACCCCCTCTGCTGCGCTAGACATTCTATTATACTTGATACCACTGGACCTATTCTGCAAACAAACGGCCGCGAGCACTGCACTCCGTCTTACGGCATCCTCTCAGTGGCACAACAATGGTATTGGCCACACCGTTATTCTAAATTCGTTTGGATCAATCCCAAGTAACATTGACCACACCATAACCCGATTACAGTTCAATAAAAACTTTCAAGTGACCATCCCTTCGAGAACCGAGTGGGAAAATGGTACATTCTTGAATGAAGAATCGATCCACTTCTACACCGATGGATCAAAAACTGATGACGGAGTTGGTGGGGGCGTGTACTCTGACAGACTAAATTTAAGTCTATCCTTTCGCCTTCCTGATCATTGTAGCGTTTTCCAGGCGGAACTTTTGGCGATTAAAGAGGCTTTATCTTGGCTAAAGAAAAACGTGCTATCAATAAATGATATCCGCATCTTTTCGGATAGCCAGGCGGCTATCAAATCCTTGGAATCTGTCTCCTCGAACTCCAAAACAGTCCTAAGCTGTCGCTCATCTCTTGTGGAGATGGCGAAACAGTTCAACATTCACCTGTACTGGGTGCCGGGACACAGGGACATTCCTGGTAACTGTAAAGCTGATGAACTCGCCAAAAGTGGAACTAGAATGCCTATCTTAGCTCACAGAGCAAACATAGGCATACCAATCGCTACATGCAAGCTCATGCTAACGCAAAATGTCAAGGAGATGACAAACCTCAGGTGGAATGACATCACCACCTGTGTGGCCACAAAGCTAATGTGGCCAGAACTAGATATGAAGAAAACTAGAGGTTTGCTATCCCTAAACAGATTGCATATTAGCTCCATGATAGGTGTCTTTACTGGGCACTGTCTTATAGGTAGACATGCAATCCGTCTTGGTGTGCACGCTAACGACTTCTGCAGAAGCTGCATGGATGAAGAGGAGGAGGAAACTATTCCACACCTTCTTTGTACATGCCCAGCTCTGTCCCATAGACGTAGACTCATAATAGGAGAATTCTTCTTCAACGATCCTAGTGATCTAGCAAATACTAAGATTAGTAGCATCGCTCGCTTCGTAAGAAGCTCAAAATGGTTCAATGAGTAGAGGAGGATATCTATAGATCCTTGTGGTATCACAACGGACCAATCTTATTGGTCTAAGTGGGTCAGCCATCGCTGACCGCCACGGTAACCTAACCTAACCTGTATAGAGCGATTCGAAAGAAAGTTACTAATCAAACGAAGAAGGGTTTCATCGATACGAAAAGCACGCATTTTCGAAAAAAGAGCAGGATGCCAAACTTTATTAAATGCGCTGCCGTATTGCCTGTCTTTAAGAAGCTTTCGATTTTCGAGATAATTCTTGAGCTGATAATTTATCAGCGCTTCCATGACCTTGGAAAGAAGGGACGTAAGTGCAATTGGTCGGTATTTGGAAGGTGGAGAAGACTCGCCTTTTTTGGAATAAGCTGGACAAATGCTGTTTTAAAACTGCTCGGAACAAGCCCAGAAGAATAGGGTAGATAGAAATGCTTAAGCAGGCGCTTTGTCAGCGTGGAAGAATACCTCTTCAGAACAATGGCGGGGATACCATCCGGACCAGTGGATTTTTGTATGTTGAGATCTTTTAGGACTCTCGCCACAGCTCAATTACGAAAGAAGATTTGTCCCATAGAATCATTTATGCGCTCAAGAACAAAAAAATTAAAAAAGTGTAACACTTTTGTTACACTTGTAACACTGTGACAACGCTGATAGTGAGGTTGAAAGAAAATCATCCTATCTTCCCTGAACTGCAAATATAAATTGAACAGAGTATAGAAGCTCAGAAGTTTCGTTATTCATTGCTCCAATGAAATCGATATTGATATCTTCAATTTCATATAGTTTTAATTTACTAAATTTGGTGCATTTTATATTTATATACGAGTATCTTGTAATTGTATGCAGGATTATAAAAAAAAAAACAAGTTGAAAGGTGAAGGGCAAGAACGTCTATATTTGTGCTAGCGCTAGGTATTCAATCATCAGGTCAAGGTGTCCACATAACTTTTGTTAGCCCAGGAAGGGCATAGTGTATTTTGAAAATTACTCTCTTAGATATGTGCGTGTATAAAAAGTTATATTTCATTTAACTATGATATCAAATTACAACAACTAAAAATAAAGAAAAGTATAAATTAAGTACTTTCTCCATGAGAGTTCAACAAATTTTTCTTACACATGTTATATTTACTTTTCTTAATTTAATCGGTAGATATAACTTTTTCCAGTCGTACACACCTACTAAGAAATAAACCCAAATAACAAATCTCAAGCTGAAATAAGATAAATTAACCTTTTGCAAAGCTTATCTCATTTTTCATTACATACTTTCTTCGTTTGAATGAATGCACAATTCCATTACCAATTGATTGAAACTCAGGTCGTTACTCGCTAGGAAATAAATAAGTATGTATTAGGTACTTCTTTTTCTATCCGGGAAACTTTTTAAATCATCCCATCATCATCATTATAAAAGAATCTTTTTCAATGTTAGCTCATTATTTGCTAGAGGATACAAATAAGTATATTAATACCCACGTCCCACCCACATTAATCAAGAACTACTGATGTGACGAAGTTAACAATGCAACACATCCTTTTATCACGATGGAACTTGACATATTGACCGAAGCTGAGTCATTCATTTTAAGTGCTACACATTGAATAAGTAAGCTTCATTCAACAACGTTAGATATAAATCTTGTTTCTAAAAAGTTAACATTGCATTTGTACGTTCTTTACATTGCTGCTATAATAGTCTTATAATATTTTTTTTTCATTCGCTTGCTATACAATAGATAAGTTGAATGAAAATAAAGAATTTCAAATGCAAGTTTCAAGGACGACAATGTAGATTTCTGCGAGGTTTTTCAAATTATTCTTAATTTGAACTAGTTTTGGAACACAGACGTGGGCAACAACGAGATACCAAAGCAGAGAGTGAAATTTATTATCAAGAGAAATATTAGTTTTTGATAAAGTAAAACTTATTTTATTCTTTACTCCATAGGCTCTAGTGTTGCCTCATTGGTAAAACTTTAAATAAAAAAAAATGTACATATTGTAAGAGTACATGTTTACTTATTTACTTTGATTCAATAATACTTTTTATTTTTTTATATATATATAAGCTGAGTTTGTCATATATAATTTTAATTTTAAGATTCATTAGAAAAACCGAAAAATTAAATGAAAACAACTATTATTTCTTAATAAATAAAATTTTATTATAAGATTGAGCTTTATATCTGAAAAGGCCATAACAACTTCAGAAGTGGGATAGTTCCGAAAATCTTTGATTAATATTATATTTATATTATAAAGAATTCTGAGAATGAACAAATCTGAAATCCAAGATTGGCTCAAGGAGCAAAACGTTGATTTTTCACCAACAGCTACGTTGACGCAATTGCGGAAACTGTATAATGAAAAATTCAGGGAGTTAAATCAAAGGGATAACAATTCCGTCGAAGATGAAAATTCAGATAATTCTGGAGATAATGAAGACGTATTTGATCGTTCAATTCTTCAGCAAGAACTTCAAAACAATGATCAAGTTTCAAAAAATAATCCTATAAATCGGTTTGCATCTTTAGCAGAGGAAGAAGCTGATATTGATGCACAGCTTAGAGTTTTGGAAAAACGCCGTCGGTTGAAACAATTGCAACAAGAACTAGCTTCCACTCCGAATGTTTTGGCTAACGCAAAATTCGAAGATATTCAACATTATATCACTCCCTTTGCTGGGGATGAAGCTTATGATGCCCGTAAATGGCTAAAAAATTTCGAACGAGCTTGTGATTCGGTAAATGGTGACGATGTTTACCGCCTTAAGTCAATTCGACGTTTGATGAAAACGGATTCTGCTGCTGAATTGTTTCTTCGTGTAGATAATTCTACTAATTATCTTCAATTCCGTAAAAATTTTTTGTCAAATTTTGGTCATTCATATACTGTTTCAGAAGTGATTGACAAATTACGAAAAACCACTTTCTGTTCTTCGAAACTGTCTGTTATGGGATATATTCTCAAAATGCAAGAGTTGGCAGCACGCGCAAATATTGATGAATTGCAAGTCATTCAATTTATAATAGAGGGATTTCAAGATAATTCTGTGAACATTGCTGTGTTGTATCCGGCTTGTAATATACAACATCTCAAACAACTATCACATCGCTATAGCCAATTGCGTAGTCAACGAGAATCAATTGAAGCATCAATTAAGACCCCGTCTACAACAAACGCAACTAAGACAAAACCACCAGTTTTGAAACCGAGCTTTGATAATTCTAAGATCCTATGTTACAATTGCTCAAATGTTGGGCATTTTGCAAATTCATGTCCTCATCCCAAACGAGAAAAAGGTTCGTGTTTTCACTGTGGTTCTAAAGAGCATATTTTGAAAGACTGTCCAAAAAAACATACTAAACGAGTGGCCTTAGTAGATGATTTCCAGTTCAAGAATATCGAAGATACAAATAGAGAAGCTAACAATCATATTTCCGAGATAAATAATGTAAGTGTTACCTTTTTGATTAATGGTTCTATGCATAGATGTAATACTTTCGTTTCTTTATTTGATTCTGGTAGTCCGATTAGTTTAATGAGAAAATCTGCTGTTCCAAATGATTTAGTTAACCATTGGACAAAATATTCTGGTTATAAAGGATTGGGAAATTTAAAATTATGTACTTTTGGGAAAATTAAAATTATAATTTCCTTTCGCAAGTTAACTAACTTAATTGATATCTTTGTTGTTCCTGATTCATTTATTCCATACCCAGTTTTGTTGGGTCGGGACTTTTTAAATGTTTTTAATATAAAATTTATGATAGTTGATTTAACTTTTAATAAAATTCCTAAAACAAATGTTGAAATTTTGGATAATTTGAATAAAAATAAAATTAAAATATCAAATAAAGTATTGCATTGTGTGTATAGTTCCACTGAAAATGAGAATTCAAACCTTTTAACTACATGTGATCTATGTCAACTTTCGAACGTGAATGTTAAAAATCATGTTCCATCGACCAATACTTCGTTAGGTATCGATCATTTTGTTCCGGACATTTTTGCAATTGAAATAGATACAATATTTTCTGAACCTATAGATATAAATGTTAATTTGAATCAAGTCTATCGGAAAGAGATTCAGACAATTATTGAGACTAATTACCTTGACCTTTCAAATATTCCAGCCTCTAATGAAGAGAAATATGAAATGAAAATTCATTTGACTTCTGACATTCCAATAAGCTCAGCACCTAGAAGACTTTCCTATGCAGATCGGCGTATTGTCAGGGATATGATTAGTGACCTATTGAAAAACATCAAATACGACCTTGTAATTCTCCTTATGCATTTCCAATTGTTCTAGTTTCTAAAAAATGTGGCGAGAAACGAATGTGTGTTGACTATCGACCTCTGAATAGAATCATGGTAAGGGATAGTTATCCATTACCTCTTATTGATGATTGTCTGGAGAGATTGGAAGGCAAGGCATATTTTACAACTTTGGATTTAAAAAATGGTTTTCACCAAGTAAAAGTCTCGGAAAATTCAATTCCATATACAGCATTTGTAACCCCAGATGGACAATTTGAATATTTGCAAATGCCTTTTGGTTTAAAAAATGCACCTGCAGTGTTTCAACGATTCATTAATAATATTTTACGTCCATTTATTGATGAAGGGACTGTTGTAGTATATATGGATGATATAACAATTGCTACCAAATCTATTTCGGAACATTTAGACGTACTTCAAAGATTATTACGACGACTAGCTGAATTTCGACTTGAACTTAAATTCAAAAAGTGCCAATTCGGCTATAATGAAATAGATTTTTTGGGATTCTCCATCAATGAAAAGGGTGTTCGTCCCAACAATAGACATATTGAAAATATAAAGCATCTTCCCATTCCGAAAACTTTAGATCAAGTCCAAAAATGTTTAGGTTTATTTTCATATTTCCGCCGATTCGTTCCGTCGTTTTCACATATCGCTATGCCATTACGGAATCTTTCAAAACCAGGTGCTAAATTTGTTTTCGATGATTTATGCCTTTCAGCATTTTCTCATTTAAGAGATAAGTTAATAACGTCACCAGTTTTGGCATTGTATAACCCAAAACGCGATACAGAATTGCATTGTGATGCAAGTGCTGATGGTTTCGGGGGAATACTTATGCAAAAACAAGATGATAACAAATTTCATCCAGTTGCATATTTTTCACAACGGACAACTGCTTCAGAGTCTCGATTTCATAGTTTTGAATTGGAAACCCTAGCAATCATATATTCGTTACGAAAGTTTCGTGTGTATCTAGAGGGTATTCCATTTAGGATTATAACGGACTGTAACTCTCTTACGATGACATTGAACCGTAAAAGTGTTAATGCTCGAATAGCTCGTTGGGCACTTGAACTTGAGAACTATGATTATAGTATTCAACACAGAAGTGGCCTTTTAATGGGTCATGTTGATGCTTTGAGTCGTTATCCTTCAGCCTGTGTTCAAACTTTAAAAAACTTAAACAAGTTATTTCAGTAATTAACCCAGATGATATAGACATGCAATTGCAAATAACTCAAAACAGAGATGATGATATTGTTCGAATACGCGAACGGTTAGAAAAAGAAGAAGTTCCTAAATTTGTCCTTGATGATGGTTTAGTTTACCGAAAGTTGGATAATGGAAGTTTATATGTCCCGAAAGAAATTGAATCACAAATTATAAGGCTGTCTCATGAAAAACTTTGTCATATGGGTGTTTCGAAATGTCTAGACCAAATTAAATTACACTACTGGTTTCCAAAAATGAAAGAAAAAATTGAAAAGTATGTACGAAAGTGTGTTCAGTGCATAACGTTTTCTGTGCCAACACCTTCTTCCAATCGCACTCTTCACAAAATTCCAAAAAAACCTATACCATTCGATACCATTCATGTTGATCATTTTGGACCTCTCCCCTCAATTATTTCTAAAAGAAAACACATTTTTGTCATTGTAGATGCTTTTACAAAACATGTAAAACTATATGCAGTAAATTCAACAAGTACTAAAGAAGTATGTGCTTGCCTAGATAAGTATTTTGAATATTATAGTCGACCTCGTCGAGTTATTAGTGATCGTGGTTCATGTTTTTCGTCACTTGAATTTGGTTCATATTTACTTCAAAACAATATTGAACATGTGAAAATAGCCACAGCCTCACCTCAAGCTAATGGTCAGGTTGAGCGTGAGTTATGTATACACCATACCCTACAACCTAAACTTTAAGTTGGACAATAATTATGTTTAATTGATAATCATAATATGCACAAGTACGAATAATTATGATAGTTATCACGAAACATTATGCTAAATGTACACACAACACACCAAGCAAAAGCAGTAGTTTAGGAAAGTTGAATACCAAAAACCTGTTATGAATTATGTTATACATTTCTATAATTATTAAGTTATGAATATTATAATTAGTAAAATATGTATGTATCAACTGTTAAAAACAAGTCAGTCTAAGCTTGGCAGTAGTGCATTCATGATCTGTTAAATAAAAATTGTAAAAACTTTGATCTAGTTCTTCTTTTCATTTTTGGTTAAAAAGTGATTAATAAAAATTTATTAATCGAACCATAACTCGTGTCAACCGCATTCTTAAGTCTATGTTAGCTAAAATTACTGAACCATTTAAACATTCCGATTGGTCAAAACTTTTGATAAGAGTTGAATACGCTCTTAATAACTCTATTCATTCTACTACTAATGTTTCTCCTTGTCAATTATTATATGGTGTAAACCAACGTGGACGTGAAGTTGACACACTTTCTGAATATTTAGACGAAAAACTATTTTTGACTTCTGAACATGACTTAGCTGCATTACGAAAGAAAGCTTACGATAATATAGAGTTGCATCAACAAAAAATGTCTGAATACTATGCAAATATGTATGCATAAACCACATGTAACATTTTCAGAAGGAGATTTTGTAATGATTCGAAACATTGATACAACAGCTGGTAGTAATAAAAAATTTATCCCTAAATTCCGCGGTCCATACAAAGTGCATAAAGTCCTCCCAAATGATCGATACGTAATCAAAGATATTGAAAATTGTCAGTTAACTCAAATTCCTTATGACGGTGTTATTGAAGCCTCACGTATACGTTCCTGGGTTGATTGGAGGGATTCTCACAGTTTGAATTCTAGTTCAGAAAGGTAATACATTTAGATTAAGTATATAACATTCTTTTAAAATAATTTTTTTTTGTTTTTATTTTTTTTAAAATAATTTTTAAATTTGATTGTAAAATTCTAAAATTTACAACTTGATCGAGTCGATCAAAATGGTCAGGATGGCCGAGTTGTAAGAGTACCTGTTTACTTATTTACTTTGATTCAATAATACTTTTTATCTATACTAATATTATAAAGAGGAAAGATTTGATTGTTTGTTTGTTTGTTTGCATTGAATAGGCTCCGAAACTACTGAACCGATTTGAAAAATTCTTTCACTGTTTGAAAGCTACACTATCCCCGGGTGACATAGGCTATCTTATATGGGGGAAAGGGGGGCAAATTGGGCTCCTAGGGGCAAAATAGGTCCCCTAAAATGTTCAATATCCAAAAACATTTGGGGACAAAATGGGCCCCAACATTTTCAATTCTCGAAGTGTGTGTGTGTGTGTGTGTGTGTGTATGTGTGTGTGTGTGTGTGTGTAGGGGAGGGCGGGGTATAATGGCCCCCCTTCAAAATTTGGTCAAAAAAATTTTTTTTTTCTTTTTACCAAATTATCATAAATTTGATTTGATTTGATATCTATACCTCTATACTTCTATACTAATATTATAAAGAGGAAAGATTTGATTGTTTGTTTGTTTGTTTGCATTGAATAGGCTCCAAAACTACTGAACCGATTTGAAAAATTCTTTCACTGTTGAGAAGTTGCACTATCCCCGGGTGACATAGGCTATATAATAGGCTATATAAAATCATAATTAATGTTGAAATTTTTGTTAAATAGCCGTGCGAAGCCGGGGTGGACTGCTAGTTTTTTTATATATATATAAGCTGAGTTTGTCATATATAATTTTAATTTTAAGATTCATTAGAAAAACTGAGAAATTAAATGAAAACAACTATTATTTCTTAATAAATAAAATTTTATTATAAGATTGAGCTTTATATCTGAAAAGGCCATAACAATATAATTATGTAAAATGTAAATGTATTTCCGTTAGAAGTTGAATAAAAGAGCTCACTTAACTGGGGTTAAGAGGATTCAATGATGCTTATATATAATTTTTGAACGTACAAGCAGTCTTGGATCTACCCTCATTCCATAAAGTTTCACTTATATGAACTGCGATCTGCGAGTTCCAAATGATCACAGAATTTGACATTTTATTCATATGACTGGTCGTTGAGAGTTCTGCAAACCAAATAACAAAAGAACAGGCAACACATTTTTTAAGGAAAAATTCTTGAGATTATTTGTTCGCAGCTTTGTGGAACACGTCTTATTTTTGTGGACTGCGAATTCACATTTGACAAGTCGCAAGTCGCAGTTGTTGCTCGCACAGGAATATAATACTGTTTTTTTTTTTTAATAATTTTAACTAATTTTACGCAATGTTTTCTATTTAAATTTGTAAATATGTATGATACGAGTAATTTATTCACTTTATTCAAATAAGAATACGTTGATATTTATCTTATAAATAACTTTTAAAAAATTAGGCGCAGTCCCAGGTCGCAGCTTATATGAATGGCACTTAAGTCTAACAGGGTGGAGGCGAATTTTTAATCCGAGAATGAAGGCTGAAAGGAGGAAGGGAAAAATGGAGGGAATATCAAATAACCTTGCTATATTTACATGTTTGTGAATTTATCACTTTTAACTAAGCCAAAATTACAAGAATCTTTATTGTTGATTAAAATAATACATAATATGCATTGTATATAAATTTGCATAGTACTATCATCAGCACGTTCCACCACGTCGGCCCCAAGCGATCACAGCACATACTAATTTTCTGGTTGCTGTTTCTGTGTTATATACAAGTACGCCCTCAGACGACCACAGCACACAACTCAAAAATCATCGTGATGATAGTACTATAAGTTTTATATACAATGTACATATGTACATAAATATAAATAAGTACAATTATTATAAAAGATCATAGAGCATGGCTTTTTAGCCGTTGGCCGTTTTCGTATAACCCTACTCTCACAATCCGAGTGACAATTTATTTATTTAAGGGAGTCCCTGGTCATTCCATGTGACAAATAGTTTTGTTATTAAATTCTTTACTGGTCGTAGAAAAACAGGTTGACAGTATAAATATAAATTATAATCTAAAAATATTGTGTAGAACATGAGTCACAGTATTCGGAACAAACCCGTTTCGAAAAAAATAGACTCGCACTTTCCTCCACTATTCTGGCTGATTGGCATATCTGACAAACAAAATTAGCATGGTTTTAATCTTTAAGCCTAAATGGACGGAATGAAGTATTATCATTTTTGAGATACGATGCAGGAAAGTTTGAAAAACATGTTTTGGAGAAAAACGCGTTTTAAGTTTCCCACTGCCAACTCAGCGCTACGAACAACTCCTTTTTCTGCTGTACATATATTTAAAACGACTTAAAATTTTAAGAAATCACTTACTCAATCACTTTAATCACGTTATTATGAATCTATCACATTGGATGACCCCCTTAATTCATTGTCAATCAATAAAAGATAGAGAATTCATGATATTTAAAGTTTTGGAATGAAATGAGGGGTACTAAGCACTCAATGCTGGAGTCCAAAGGAACACAGTTATTGGTAAACAAACTTTGAAACCCATAAAAAATTTTGACACATTAACAATTTTTTTTTTCGGTTCTTTCATGTCATTGTCAGCTGTTGTTATGGCCAGAGTGACCAGTGAATTTGTGTTTACATTTTAAAAGTTCACTCTCATCATTTTTGCATAAATTCAATTTACATTGATTCGTTAAACTTTTTTTGTTTGTACATCGATCGGCCAGCTGTTTATTGTCAACAAAGAATAACATAAATAAAAGTGTTCCGAAAATGAGGGAGGTTTGAGATCATGAAACGCATTCAGCAATAGAAATTTAAATTTGTTCGGTGAATCTTGAAATCAAGAAGTAGATGTATTTCTAAATCTCGAAAAAGGGGATTTAGGTGTAGATGAAAACGTAATAGTTTACTTTGTATATTTAAACGTAGTACTATCATGGCGAGATTTTTTTTATAGTTGCCCCCACCCTTGTGATGGCGCTGCATTTTTTAAGGTGTAGAATCTGATTTGGGGAATCTTTCAAGCACGGAAGTTGGGAGTAGGAGCAAAAGAAGGCTATAGTAGGGGAGGTGACCGTAAGAATACCTAAGTCATCGAGTCAATGGACAAATGAGGTATCAAATGAAAGGTGAGATTGTCTACATTAAGAATCCAGTGGTCGGACAGACTTTACTTGGACCATTTTCCCAGTCCGACCATTTTTAATAAAAAAAAATCATTAAAACATAATTTTTTTTAAATTGTAAAATCTTTTAAATTTTATATTTTATTGATGTTAATACTATAAAAAATGGTACCAAATGAAAGTTTAGACTATCTTCTTTATAAATTTATATGGTCGGGAAAAGTTTTATCGTAGCTAAATCACTTGTCAGACTACCTTTAATTCAAAAAAATCATTAAATTAAGATTATTTGTTTTTCAACTTTCAATATTTTTTAAATATCAGTTCTAGGAAAAGTTTTTCCTATACAACATTGAAAAGTATGTAAATATTTTAATAAATTAATAATTCGATTATACTTACCCTCACTCAAAACCATTTTAGAAATTCTTAAGGCAGTTCTTGGAAAACTTAAATTAAACAAATCATTTCTTTCAAAATATGTAGTTATTTAAATTTCGTTCATTCTTTATCCAATTCAACATTTTTTCGTCCTTAATGCACTTAAGCACTATGCATAAATAAATATGATATTACAAAACAATTAGAAGAAAAAAATAAATAAATAAATGCATACATCCAACCATTAACAAAATAATAAACAAGGAACAAATTTTTACATATGTATAATATACATATACAGGGTGTCCGGTTATTCGTAAGCGATACAAGGATGACAAGGATGTGATTCTTGAGCACATCTAAGAAAAATTGTTTCACAGTAAAGTCTGATATTCAACTTTGACATCACTTTTTGACGATTTAAAAAGAGGCCAATTTTGGTGTACCCTGACTCATGTTAAGTTCAATTTCTCTGTTAGTACTTGTAAGTACTAATGGTAATGACCTCATTTTACACTTTTTTTTAGTAGAAATACTATCATTTAAAACTACGTTTAAATTGTGCTAATATGTTCTTAGGGTTGCCAGACATTCAATTTCAAATCGTGTTCCACTTTTCTTGCTCGAACAAAATTTCGACTTTGAGTTCATTTTTTTTTTTCAAAAAATGCGTAACAAACATAAAATTTTCTTATTTTTACCTGATGAACAAAGCAATAATAATAAAAGAACTCATTAATAAGTCTTCTCAAAAACCCACACATTTTGTGATACTTGAAAATCCAAAACAGATATCTACAATTAAAAAAATGATTTTTTGCCCGGGAATGTAAAGGTTTGAATAAAACAATAATTTGTGCAGTTTTAAGTAACATTTTCATTATGTATACACAAATACAGTCATTATTAGTGCTCAAAGTGCCTTCTTACGTTTTGAATGTATGCTAAACCCGTTTTAGGATTTCATTTTTAATGTTTATTCTCAGTAATTCTTGCCTTATTTTTAGTTATCCTTCGGAAATACGTTGTTCTTATTCAGTTAAAGTTCTTATTTGAGATGAGTAAACGAAAAACAAACAACACAGTGAGATCGGGAGATCGTGCAGACCAGTGAATCGGTACATTTCTGCCTATCGATCGATCTCCGTATTCTTCATCCAGCCAATCCTTAACTTCACGACCATAATAGGCTGGAGCACCATCTTGTTGAAAATATGAGGAGGCTAGTTGAAGCAGTGGAACATCCTGCAATAGGTCTGGTAGATTATTTTGTAAAAACCCCACATAATTAGTAGAATTAAGTCGGTTGTGGATTTGAAAGGCTCGATAAACTTATTTCCATTAACACCTGCCCAAATATTGACGCTGATTCTGTGCTGAAATGATGTTTGCCGTCTTGAATATGGATCGTTCGAAGTCCATGCATGCAGATTATGGAAATTCGCAATACCATCTCTTGAGATTTGACGAATTGAGATTCGTCTGACCGAAGAATTCTGTTTATAAACTACTTGTCATCTAAGCTTCTTTCTGGCAACCAGTTACAAAATTCGAGCATCGGGAAGCAGTTCTTGCACAGGTTAATGGTGATATTGAGGTATATTTTCTCCATGTAGCTAGTATAGTGGAACTTCTGTGTTTGGAAACATTCAACTGTAGAGCAAAGCATCTTATGCTGATGGAAGGATCGATTTCAACAGCTGCCAGTATTCTTTCATCGACCGAAACACTTCTTGTGCTTGCACCTCCTGCGTTGGGTCTTCAAGTTAAACTGATCTAGTTTTTCGAAGTTAGTTTTTAGTTAGTTTTTCGTCTGTTAGGAAAAAGTTCTTGGTATCATCATTGTGCTCTCTTTGGATTTCCATTGCACCACTCATAAGCAAATAAAATGTCTGCTTATTCTTCACTCGTAAGTGAAGGCATTTCAAGCGCACTTTTCCAACTGTAATCGTGACTTAACTTGATGATAACTAAGCTTTTTAAGTAAATTCACCCATAATGTGCCCCAAATTTAACTCTCCCTAAGAGGAGGTAAGGTTACAAGGGTTTTCACAGCAAGTCAAGAAGGCATAAGTACATTTTTAACCCTTTTCATCAGTGTTATTTAACAATTTTAAGTAAAAAAAAATAGTGAGAGTGAGAAAAGAAAAACATTTTCAACACCATTATCAGCATTAATGCCATTGTAAGAAATAATTTATATACATAAGTTATATATCTACATAGGTACAATATTAATATTATAATCTATATAAATAAAAATGTAAATGTTCGTTTGTTCCTAACCGCTAATCTCCGAAATTTCTTCACCAATGGCTTTGAAATTTTGACACAACATTGCTTTCGAATACGGTAATGTTTATATATACTTAAAACAAAAAAAAACTATGGTGTACGTTGGGCATAAAAAAATAACACTCACTAAGAACTATATTTATCAAAAAATCTACATAAATATAAATTTAAAAAAAATCAGTTCGGTTGTCACAAAAAATTAAATTAACAAATTTATTCAAATTCAATTCTTTAAGGAAAGATACACAAGATACAACAAAAAAAAAAGAAAAAATTGTGTACCACATTGTTGAAAGGTAGGTACGGTTTATTAATGCTTACTTCGTTACATTACATTCATTCATGTAAATTTTGGGTTTTTCAAGACTTTGAAAATTTGAAGAGCGAACTAATCAATTTTGGAAATTTGAAGACCAAACATAATCGTTTAAACATTTTATTATTTCTTATTTCCTAGGTAGTACGAGTATATACAATTTTGGTTTTTTCCAAGATTTGGAAGAACTAATTTCGTTACGTACAATGACATGACACATATAAGGTGAAAGGTGACAGATAAAAGTTGAAAGGTGACAGTGCCGTCCATCGCTTACCAGAATTTAAAAACTTAGCACTATAGGTACTGAATCGAAAAAAAAATTGATAAGAGTTTCGTAAGTATACAATAAAAATAAATTTATTCAAAAGCGACCAAAATCAAATCAAAATCGAAGCTCCAGAATCTCATGAAGAGAAAATAAAAACAATCTTCTGAAGATGAAGACATGGGCATCGCTAGATTCATGACTGACACTCAACCTGGGGCAAAGGTCGGTCCTGTCCAGATCTTAAAAACTCCATTCTACATACGAACAATCAAAGAAATCTTCGACGAAACTGGTTCCAGAAGAAGAAAAAAAAACGAAGATGATTGCGAACGATTAAAGCAAAAGAAGTCGTATTTTAATTGCGATGAAACCGAGTACGATTTCAGAATGCGTCCGAAGCCTCCAAACAATATAAAAAATTAACAAAGTAAAGAACAGCGTTTTGTGCATATACACCCGGGCCAGGTCAGCAAGTAAACTGATAGAGGCGTTAGACAGTCAAAATTTAGAACTTCCATTCTTCTTTTTTATGAGCGTACTGGAATATCCACCGGGGTTGTAAGAGGATGCCAGGGTAGTCTATTCTGGGATATCGCTTTTCAATTTTGAGGTATAAATAAATTTCTAATATATCAAATTTAAATAAATTCTAGGACTTCAAAATTTTGAGGTCTTACAGTAACTGTGCACAAACGGAGTGCCTTAGTTTAAGATATTTCAGATGATTTTTTATCAATTTTTTAGGAAGCCTAAAGTTGATTGCCCGATCGAAGCCGGGGTTGGCCCGCTAGTAAAAACATATTTAAAAAATTTTCTTTTCTCTTTGTTTGTAAACGTTTTTTTATTTTTGTTTTTACAATGATTAGCTAGGCAGTATTTTTGTTTTTGGTTTGTTTATTATTGTGTATTATCATTATAGTTGTACATTGGTTGTACGCTTCTATTCAGGGTGGAAGGAATAGGTGTTTCAAAGCCGAAAAGAACTTCGCATGGACTGTAATTCGCGCTGGAATGTGAGAATGTGTTGTAGCAGAATATGGCATACTCTAGATAATTATCCCAATTAGACTGAACTTTGCTCGCATAGTTTCTGAGGTAATCACCAAATATTCTATGTGACCTTTCGTGGTCACCGTTTGATTGTGGATGGTACGGACTAGTTTGAGTTTTATTGATTTTTAGAATTTTGCAAATATTTTTAAATAATTCGCTAGTAAAGTTTGTCCTTGATCTGTGAAAATTTTTTAACGAGAGCTATTCGTTCGAATGGAGTTTTTGCTGTTGTTGTGATGACCATTGGTAGTTTGTTACGTGCATACAACTTATTCTTTTGGCAAAGTTCACATGACGCAATGTAATTTTTTATATTTTCATACATATTTTTCCATTTGTATGTCTTTTTTATGCGTTTCAGTGTACGTTTGACTCGTTGATGAACGCCTACAATGTTCTCACTTACATCTTGTTGTTGATTTGGCGACTTTTAGCCAGACTGCGTGTTACATTAACTTCTGCTGTTTTCATTCTGAAGAAAACGTCAGCGTTTGTGTTCAAACAACCTGCTTTATGAGAAAGTGTAAAGTCATATTCTTCAAGTTTAATACGCCAGCGTATTATTCTCATGGAAGGGTCCTTAAGGTTAAACATCCACAGAAGTGGTTGGTGATCAGTAATTACTTCAAAGTGTCGACCGTACACGTATGACCGGAAATGAGTAACTGCCCAAACAACTGCTAAAGCTTCTTTTTCAATGGTAGAATAGTTTTTTTCTGACTTATTTAATATTCTACTGGCAAATGCTATAGGTAAATCGTTTTCATCGGTATCTTTCTGTGACAATACTGCACCTATTGCTTCGTTGGTGGCATCAGTTGTGATGTAAAAGGTTTTTTCAAAGTTTGGATACTGTACGATATATATATTGTTTTAGCATTGTGATTTGTGAATGATTCATCGTAAAATGAATCCCATCTGAAGACTACATCTTTGCGCAAGAGTTTGTTTAGGGGATTTTCTATTTTGGAAAAGTTTTGCATAAACTTTCTGTAGTATCCTGTTAAACCAAGAAAAGATTTAATATCTTTCTGGTTTCTTCGAGCTTCGATGTTTTGTATTGTGGAGATCTTTTCTGGATCGGGTTTTACACCTGATTCAGAGATGACATGTCCTAAATACATGACTTCCTTTTCTAAGAATTTGCATTTGTCTAACTGTATCTTCAGATTGTGTTCTAAAGTTGAAATACCTCAATTAATTTTTTTTGCGATCATCCAGATTCTAACCGTATATCATTATGTCATCCAGATAGACTTAACATATTATACCTTGTATCGCTGTAAGGACTTTATTCATCAACCGCTGAAAAGTAGGTGGAGCATTACGTAAACCGAATGGCATTCTGTTGAACTCAAAATGTCCATTTGGTGAGCTGAATGCGGTCTTCGCTTTGTCTTTCTCATTAACTTCAATTTGATGAAATCCACTGGCTGGATCTAGTGTTGTAAAGTACCTTGAATCACAGAGTTGTCCCAGGATGTCATCGACTTTAGCACTTCGTTTAGTTCCTTTGTAGTCCACTACTACTCTCAACTTCTGTTTTCCTTTCTTTAGCACGACTAGAAGAGGGGCATTCCATGGACTTGGTCTAATTATTTCATGCTGTAACATTTTGTCTACTTGATTCTTTATTTCATCTGTGTGAAGTTGTGCTAATCAATATGGTCTAATGTTAACTGCGGGTAAATTTGGGTTCGTCTTTATTCGATGTGTAATCCCAAGGGTAGTTGACAGAGTATCGCCAACAACGAAAAATAAATGGTTGTAATTTCGGCAGATATCAATAATCGATTTTTTTGTATTCACTATTTAGGTGATCTAGTGGAAATTGGTTTTGAATTTTACTCAGTCTGTGGTCTATATGGGTTTGAGTGTCGAATGAACTTAGATTATAAATATAGTAGTTTAATATAAATTCACAAAACCTGGTTATGATTGGTGACTTCAACTGCAGCATAGGTCTTTCTGAAAATAACTTTGTTTTTGGAAGAAACTCTGCAATTTTAAGTACCATTCGTTAATTCAAAGACGAAATATGCGATAGCAAAGGAAACAAAATACTTTAACTTATAGATGCTTTCGACTGCCAAGTTTTGAATGGAAGTTGTGATGGGGATCAGCGTGATGAATACACTTTTCTCAGAGGAACATCATGTTCCGTAATTGATTATTATTATTTTGGATCTGGAGACTGACACGCCATTCTTTCGGATTTTAGAATTGGAGAGCAGAATTTCTCAGACCATATGCCATGATGTTCATGGAAGTATATTAAATACAAACAAACTTAATCTCTTGCCAAAATTATATTGGAACGATAAAATATCTAATGCATACCAAATTAAATTAAACTCTGAACTTCTTCAATTCCAATCAGATCATGATACCTTGAGTATTGATTTGCTTACAGACATCATCAAAAAAGCCGCTCCGAATTCAATACAATATAGAGGAAAAAATGGGAAAAGTAATGAAAAATGTCTCGACAAAGATTGTATGAAAGCGATAAATAAATCGTTTGCTTTTCCTAAATTGCTCCGAAAGCACAATAGTAATATCTTTAAAAGTCTTTATGCAAAGCTAAACAAATAGAGAAAGAGCATGAAAACATTTTTAAGTTGAACACTTCCAGATCTTCATCAGAATTTTGGAAAGCAGTCAAACTCTTAAATGGAAGAAAGAACTGTATCGCAGTAGGACTTCAAGCACATGATTTGTGGAATCATTATAGAAATCTGTTGAACACTTCGCAGCCATCACTTAGTATTCAGTAGTATGCAGAACCATTGATGAATTTTTGGATGAACCTTTTGACCTTGCGTAAGTTCTTCAAGTGATGAAAAATGCTAAAAATAATAAAGCCCCAGGAGACGATGGAATTCCTTTCGAATTCTACAAAAATTGTTCCATAGAATTCACACAAGCTCTAACGGATCAATTTAATCGACTCTTTGCTACTGCAGATTTATCACACACTTTCAAGAAATCTATTATATACCCGCTTCTTAAGAAAGATTCCAGTGAATTATCCTTATTTAACACTGTGTCTAAATTATTTACCGCTGTAACATTTTAAAGGCTTACAAAATAAATTCATAATAGCAAAATAGTCAAAATCATAAGGGCTTTGTATCAGAATAATGTAGCTGCGGTATGGGATGGACATTTCTTATCAGATGAATTTCCAACAACGATGGATGTGAAACATGGCTGCATTTTGAGCATGCTACTACTCGTATTTATCCTGTTTATTAATGATATAACTGATGAATTTGGTGGTGGGGTGGAAGTCAACCAAGTAATGATACCGGGCCTCATGTACGCTGATGATATTGTCTTTCTTTTGGACACAGTTCATAGTATGCAGCTTAAAATCAACAGACTTTGTCGGTATTGCAATACTTGGAATTTGTCGGTGAATCTAGAGAAGACCAAAGTTTTCATATTTAGAGATTTTGGCGGGCGGTTTTCGAGGAACGAAAGGTGGAGCTATCAAAATGAAACAGTAGAAGTTGTGAGGGAGTACAAGTATCTTGGTGTTCTGATAACATCTAATCTTAACATGGACATGCATTTGAAAATAAAGTTATCTGAAGCAAAGCAAACTATAAATTCCGTTTGGAGTACTTGTATTCAAAGTTAAACTCTTGGCTCATAGTTCTAAACAGAAAATAATTCGAACGACTTCCCAGGCTATTCTTTTGTATGCTGCGCAAGTATGGGGATATAGTAGTTTTGATCCTGTGGAAAAGTTTCAACGTTACTGCATAAAGCGACTGTTTAGGTTACCGAACAATATGCCTAACTATATGCTACATCTAGAACACCGCTTGTATTGGAAACCATAAAAATGCATTTTGATTATGTAGTGAAAGTCATGGATATGAGAGAAGAACGCATGCCAAAAGTAGTCTTGAAGCATTTGCTAAGTAGAATCGGACATTGCGTCAACGAATAGCAAAATCATCGAACATCATAGAAAAATACGGATCATTTTTATACAATAAATATGTAAGCGAAGCTTAATCCTTATTGTTCAGGATGTTCTACAGTAAAGTCACATATCACCTTCAAGGTAATACATACTTCTTGGATAAAAATGGGACGGAGATGATAAGAACATTTTTTTTGAGGGAGGACGTCTTTCACTTCATTGCTGTGTGCCCTGTTTTGAATGAAATTCGAATGATGTACTTTGGGGTGATGACTCTTTCAAAGGAAGAACTGATGAATATTTTGAATGGTCATCTTGGCTGGGATGTTGTGTATAAATACGCTAAAAGTAATCTTAATTATAGAAAAAGAATTAGAGAAGGGGATTTTTGAAAATGTACCCAGAAAATGACACTCAAAATAGTAAAAAGTAAATTTTTTGCTTATGTAATTAATTTTGTTTTGTAACATATTGTAATTGATCTTATTTTTTTTATTAACTAACACAATATAAAAATGTCAGTCTGGTAAACGGCTTATTGCCAAACCTAAAGACTTTATGCAAAAAAATATTGTATTATTTTTGCTTTTATGTAGCTTAATAAATAGAAAAAAATAAAAAAAAATATATGTATATATAGTATGTGTCCGTTTCTTAGTTCAGTTACAGCTGAAGAGGTATAAACTTGAGGACGAAAAATATATTTGATTTGTTGGTTCGCGAATCGGTCCATATTTAATCATTTTTTTCAGATCTAGCAGGTATGGTAATAGACTTTCGTTTACTAATGAAAGCGTACTGTATATCTTTTATATTATATATAGCGTTAAAATTTCCAAATAGGTCTTCACCTTAAATTCCACCTTGAGTTATTGGAAAATTTTCGGGCATTACATAAAATAAGTATTATAATTTTACTCCTGGTGTTATTTCTATATTCAGAAAAAGTGTGCCCAATTCTGTTGTGGGAGTATTACCTATCCTTACAATTCAGTTATGTATATTGTTAGTATGAACCAAAGCTCTTTATTTAATTTATTTATTTTTATTAAACTCAGATTTGCACCTGTGGCTATGAGCATAATGTTTTGGTTGGGGATAGTGTCTATAGAAGTTATACTAATTTCGCTTTTGAAACTGGAGGCATTATTTAGACAGCCTATGAGTAACAGGTTTTGATTTTTCGTTATGATTTTGCATATTCTTAGTGTTTCGGCACAAAATAAGGCCAAATGAGATGGCTATCATCCGCTTACCACGGGATTCGTGTGCATATACCACGATCCCAATCAAAAATCCCACGCTGGACCTGAGTTGCTCTTGTGCAACTCCGTGTTTGCCGCTCCTTTTTCCAACGAAAAAAATACAAAAAAATCTCTTCCTTTTCTTTCTTTAGTTCTTGGTTTTATTTTATTTTATAATTTCCTTTGCTTTTTTAGTTTTAATAAGTTATAATTTCCTTTTTTTTATTTTAATTTTTAAGAACAAAATTTTTTATTGCCAACCGGCCAAATGGTATAGGGAGAATATAAAATGAGAATGAGAGAACAAAATGGATGCAAATCAATTTGCCTCCAAGATTGAACCAACAGAAAAACCAGTACCTATTGTTAGTGCTGCCAATCGTGGAGGCAAAACGATTGGGAATTGGGCCTGTTCGTGCGCATGTCAACCAACCGCAACTCCGAACCTGCGCAGCGCGGGCAGTTCGAGTCCGCTCTGCGCTGGCTCGTGTATAAAGTTGCGGACAGCCGAAAATACGCACGAACACTTAGAGTTTGAGAATGCTTAAATCGGAGCTCAATGTATGTGGTACTTCTATTTTGCTTATCTTTTTGATTTAGTACAATATTTGTATTTCTTGTATAGTCTTTTAGAATTTGATTTTTTGTTTTGATACAGTGGATTCAGAGAATTTGATTTACTGTTTTGAGACAGTGGATTTGTTGATTTGTTCTGAGATTCTTAATTTAGTGGAAGCAGAGAAGTTGAATCTTCATTCTGTGATTCTTGATACAGTGGATGCAGTAATTTTTGGTTATGAGACAGTCGATTCAGAGAGATTGAATCTTCGTTATGAGATTCTTGAAACAGTGGATTCAGTGATTTTTGGTTATGAGACAATGGATTCCGAGAGATTGAATTTCGATTCTGAGATTGTGGATACTGATAGCTGTTTTATTTTTACCTGGTTCCGAGTGTTGAGCTGGCCAGGGCCCTATTTCATAAACATTGACAGGTGACAATTCTACAAATTTGTCGCACTTGTCTGACAATTGCTTGGATCATAAAAATAGACAAGTGACAAATTTGTCATAAATTGACAATGACAAATTTATCACGACAAATTTGACAATTTTTAGCAAAATATATTCTGCTGTCCTTTTCCCGACGCGAATTTTTTCATTAAATTGAAAGTCACTTAATGCTATAAAATCATTGTTAATTCTTTCCTTAAAAATTCGAGGGCGTACAATATGGTATTCCACTTGAATACTCACTTTCACTCGAAGAAATAATATTTAACATGTTAACATGGTGACAAATTGTCACCTGTCAATGTTTATGAAATAGGGCCCAGGTCTTTGGTTGTTTCCCGAATTTTGATTGGCTCCATATTGCGTCGAATTGTCTTGCCTGCTGTTGTTAAACTGTCTTTTTCTGCATTGCTCTATTGTGTCACCCAGATTTTTGCAATAATGACACGAAATATTATTTTGTACGTTATTGACTCTCACAGGCTGACTTGTATTTGGACTCGACCTAAAAGTTTTGTTATCCTTTGGCCGAAGACGACTCTCTTGTGTTGTGTGTCTTCGTTCGGCAGTGGTAACAGTATTTGTTGCTTACATTGGCAGTGGTAAGAAGTTTTTCTTTTTCCATTGCAATATCTATAGCTTCGTCTAAATCACTACACCTGGCGCTTTTCACCAAAGTTTTAACTGTGGCTGTATTAGCAGCATCGTCTATTGTGCTAGCATTTGCATTGTTTAGCCCATCAAAAAGGGCATAAGCTCTTTCTGCGTAAGAACTCACAGGTTCCTTATAAACCTGTTTGAACTGTAGAACTTTACTTTGTATAACTTGTACAGACCTTGGGCCATATGCATAAAAAGAAGTAAATGCTTTTACTTGGAAATGTCTGCAGTAGTTAAGGCAAATTTCCCACTAACTAGCACAGCAATTTACTAGTAAAAGCATTTACTTTTGTTTATGCATATGGCTACTTGTTTTTTGAAAGTTCTTTATAAGAGCTTCTTTAACTTCTTCCCAGGCATTATACTCGTAATTGTTATATTTGATAATAACGTTATATGCCCGGCTTGTTAATTTTGATTAAACAATATCAAGAAGTTCAGCCTTATCCGTTGATTTGGGTTCAGTGGAAGTTTTGTTTGATTGTGGGTCTACTAATTGGATAAACCTATCCAAATCCTTCGCACTTCCATCAAACTCAGGTATGAGTTTTATGGCTTGAGGAACTATGAAAGTAATTTTTTTTTATTCGGTGAGCAAAAGATGAAATCGGGATTAATCTAAATCGGAGTGAGAGGTGGTACGCGTTTTTTTGTCTTATGAACCGGAAGATCACTTACTTTCTGATGATCAGCGGGAACGCGAGATTTTTCGAGTTCTAAGTTAAATGCTTATATTCAATTTAGACACATATTTTTGAACGGATTTAAAAAAATGTGTCAAACTTGCATTGGGACCAACAATAGGGATGGGGGTATATAAATTATTAACCAAAAGAAGAAGTGGTTACAACAACAAAAAAATATAAAAATATACAGTCAAAATCGGTTATAACGACATCGGATATAACGAAATATCGGTTATTGCGAACTGATTTTGAAGTCCCAGCAGAGCTTCATACAAATTGTTCTAACAGAATATCGCTTATAACGATATCGCATATAACGAACTATCGCTTATAACGAACAGTTTTCGATGGAAAAATTAAAAATCTATCGGCTATAACGAATATTCAAAAAAAAATTAAGTAGTCATTACAAACTGAAATAATTCCAGTAAAATTGAAGATGCACTTCAGGCCGTCAATACCTTGAAATCGTTTGTTTTGTTGACTGATACGTTTTAAGAAGGCTGTGAAGTATTTTTGAGCAAAATGGAAATGAAAATTGAAAGAGAATTTGTGAAACAAAAATTTCGACAGCAGAAAATTACAGATTATTTTGTACCTCAATCATAAATAAATAAAAGTTTAACGAAAATAAAAGAAAGTTTGCCCGTTTTTTAATAGAGAACAAAAAATGGAAAATCGGTTATAGCGAACTACCGGATATAACGAACAAATTCTTCAGTCCCTTCGAGTTCGTTATAACCGATTTTGACTGTATATGTACATACATCAAAAAATTATAATATTACTAGCAAACCCGGTGAACTCCGTTTCGCCACCTGATGGCTTCGTTTTTTGTAACATTTCGTTTGGGGATTAAAAAATGAAGAACAATTTTTTTTGTTTTATATTTGAAAAGGAAAAACTTTATTCCATTTCACAACAGTAATGAATTCATTTCGATTACAAAAATGAAGTGTAATTAAGTTAAACTTCTCTAAGTAAAAAATGAAAGTGAATCCAAAGTAAATACTGAATCGAAGCGTTATACCTTACGTGTCCGCAAATTATTATCTGTTTCATTGAAGTGCTCTTTGGTAAACCACATTTTTTGTTTTTTGGTCTGACGTTAACACAAACAAAGCGGACGGTTTCCCAACTCGCGAACACGCAACGTATAGCTGCTCATGTGAAAAACAATGATTTTCTAAATTTATCCCGCAAACAGTAAGTGATTGGCCTTGCGACTTGTTAATTGTCATTGCGAACCGGGAATTGCAATCGTTTGGAGTCGAACGGAAGATCAGTCAGAATCATTGGTATTCGAGGAAACATACATTTTCACCTGCGTACTTTACGTTAATAATAGTTGCCTCAATCAAATTCGGTATAATTCTTTTCACCGCAAGTCGAGTACGGTTACAAAGTCGCGGTGGATTCAAATCACGCAATGTCATGATAACTGAACCAACTTTGAGTTGCAAGCTATGTGGTAGAAATCCTGGTAACTCCATAGAGTTCAAAAACTCCGTTGGATAATTTACTACATCATCGTGATTTGTTATTGAATCAACGGATTTGTATGTCACCAAATCGCCATCGATTTTTGATTGAATGGTGAAATTCAGTGGGTGTATATCATTATTCTTTGCGGCGGGAATTGCTCGTTGGCTTAACCAAGCATAATTCTGATGATTCTCACTAATATTTAGGAAAACATTTTCAATAAGAGCTAATTGAGAGTCTACAAATCGGCAAAAGTCGTTGGTAAGAGTAATTAATCCAGTTGTCGTATCAACTGAGACTTTTCCATTTCCAACAGCTAACAATAAATTGTTTGGAAAATTGTGCAGCACTTTGATCATTTTGAAGTTGAAGTCTCATATTAGTGGTTAGCGATAATGGCAAACAATTAATTTGTTTATTTTTGAAGAATACGGTGTGACTTCTGATCGTGTGGTGTGTGGTGTATGTGTAGTTGTTATGTGTTGCAATTGATTGTGTGGGTGTGATTGATTGGTTGTGTGTGTTGTATCTTTTACCTTGCAAGTTGGCATGAAGCCGTTCTCTGGAATGATATTAGCTCCAAAGGAAGTCATGCGAAAGCAGTTATTGTTTTCAAGGATGTGTTGAAGAAAATTGTTGGGATCGGGATCAGTTCGATCGAACAATGGTTTCAGTGGCTGTAGTGGTGTAAGTAATGGATCCAGTTTGACTTTTCCACTTGCTCAGCACAATCCAGCCGTTTCTCTTTTGAACTTTAAAGCATTGCAATATCGGCATACAGTCGTCATTGGTCCAATATCTAAATTGTCATCATCACTGCAGTTAGCGGTGGGATCATATTGGAATGCCAAGCGATTGTATGATGCCAATGATCTTCGTGTGCTCACGCGTTGTCTCAATTGGGCATTTTCTCTTATTATATTTTGTCTTTCTTCGCTTAAGTTCTGTGAATACACTTGTTGGTGGCTTGCATGTCTTGTGCGGCGGCGGCCGATGTTCGCACGTCGTCCTCTCGGCATTTTGGACTATGGACAGACTGGTGAATTTAACCTCAAATGCACGATCCACATAATTTACACAGTTCAACTTACCACCTTAACTACAAATGCCTGCTGTTGAAGTTGAATAAAAATGTACACAATACGCGTGATTGATTTGATGGTTTCCAATTGAACTGTTAGGGAACGAATAACTTTAACCTCAATTTCACAGTGAGCACAATACCGGTTTGAAGTTAGCGTTTGAAAATAAATATCACATCCTAAATGTCACATGAAACTAACTGAGCAGAGTACAATGAGTAGGTGTCAAACAATGTTTCACGCACCAGCGTAATCTATATAAAATGAAACGTACTTATTTTCGTGAGGGATACTCACACACCACGTACTGGCGCCGTTGTAGTACATGCTATGTATCAGAGATGGCGCTTTATGTGAAAAATGATTTTCCCTGTTTTCCTGCTTTTCCCTTGAAATTTGTCCTGAATTTTCTTTGCTATAAACCTCACGGACCCCGAGACCTTTCCAACGAATGCAAAACCGTTTAAATCGGTTCGTGCGTTCTGGAGTTATAGCGTCAGGAAGTAAAACCCGACTTATTTTTATATAATACTAGCGGGCCAACCCCGGCTTCGCTCGGGCAATCAACTTTAGGCTTCCTAAAAAATTGATAAAAAATCATCTGAAATATCTTAAACTAAGGCACTCCGTTTGTGCACAGTTACTGTAAGACCTCAAAATTTTGAAGTTCTAGAATTTATTTAAATTTGATATATTAGAAATTTATTTATACCTCAAAATTGAAAAGCGATATCCCAGAATAGACTACCCTGGCATCCTCTTACAACCCCGGTGGATATTCCAGTACGCTCATAAAAAAGAAGAATGGAAGTTCTAAATTTTGACTGTCTAACGCCTCTATCAGTTTACTTGCTGACCTGGCCCGGGTGTATATGCACAAAACGCTGTTCTTTACTTTGTTAATTTTTTATATTGTTTGGAGGCTTCGGACGCATTCTGAAATCGTACTCGGTTTCATCGCAATTAAAATACGACTTCTTTTGCTTTAATCGTTCGCAATCATCTTCGTTTTTTTTTCTTCTTCTGGAACCAGTTTCGTCGAAGATTTCTTTGATTGTTCGTATGTAGAATGGAGTTTTTAAGATCTGGACAGGACCGACCTTTGCCCCAGGTTGAGTGTCAGTCATGAATCTAGCGATGCCCATGTCTTCATCTTCAGAAGATTGTTTTTATTTTCTCTTCATGAGATTCTGGAGCTTCGATTTTGATTTGATTTTGGTCGCTTTTGAATAAATTTATTTTTATTGTATACTTACGAAACTCTTATCAATTTTTTTTTTCGATTCAGTACCTATAGTGCTAAGTTTTTAAATTCTGGTAAGCGATGGACGGCACTGTCACCTTTCAACTTTTATCTGTCACCTTTCACCTTATATGTGTCATGTCATTGTACGTAACGAAATTAGTTCTTCCAAATCTTGGAAAAAACCAAAATTGTATATACTACCTAGGAAATAAGAAATAATAAAATGTTTAAACGATTATGTTTGGTCTTCAAATTTCCAAAATTGATTAGTTCGCTCTTCAAATTTTCAAAGTCTTGAAAAACCCAAAATTTACATGAATGAATGTAATGTAACGAAGTAAGCAGTAATAAACCGTACCTACCTTTCAACAATGTGGTACACAGTTTTTTTTTTTTTTTTTGTATCTTGTGTATCTTTCCTTAAAGAATTAAATTTGAATAAATTTGTTAATTTAATTTTTTGTGACAACCGAACTGATTTTTTTTAAATTTATATTTATGTAGATTTTTTGATAAATATAGTTCTTAGTGAGTGTTATTTTTTTATGCCCAACCTACACCATAGTTTTTTTTGTTTTAAGTATATATAAACATTACCGTATTCGAAAGCAATGTTGTGTCAAAATTTCAAAGCCATTGGTGAAGAACTTTCGGAGATTAGCGGTTAGGAACAAACGAACATTTACATTTTTATTTATATAGATATAAGTACGAGTATATAATATAAAAAAAAGATGCATGAATTAATAAATACAATTGTGACAATGACCTATGAGTTATTTACTTCCGCACCTGAGGCCGAAAGATCTCACTCGTCACCCGTACGCCTTTCTTATTTTAGGGGGGATGATTGTTGTTTTGTTGTGCCAATAAACTGGAGACCTCACACAATTCCTAAGAATCGCTTACAATACACATGACAGAGTTCAACTATTACTAAAGGTTCCTCATGTGTCATACGTTACACTTTAAAAGGAACAGCAACCGAACTATGTAAATCAAACAACTAAACAACGACATGGCCATTGTATATGTATATAGAACCTATAGTACTATCATCAAGATGGTTTTTGTGTTGTGTGGTGTGGTGTGGCCTTTCTGGTTGCTGTTTCTGTGTATATACAAGTGCGCCCTCAAACGACCACACCAACACCACACCACACAACACAAAAATTGTATATAAATTTGCATAGTAGGTACTCATTGTATATGAATTTGCATAGTACTCTCATGAACACGTTCCACCCTTGCGTCGGCCACCTAGCGATCACACCACTTACTTGTTTAAATAAACACACTGTGTCAAGGCAAGTGAAATACAGTAGAAGTAGAATGCGTGGTTGACTTGAAAGAAGAGATGATCTACGTTTCGGAATAGGTAAGGAAGGAAATAATGAGCAGTGTTTGAATCACTCTCATTTTTAACGTAAACGCAAGAAGTTGTTTGCTTGTGTTCTCGTGGAACAAAACAGTTATAACTTTCACTTTTTCTTTTTTTGAAAATACTAACTCATTTAATAAATTGCTTGAAAATGGACAATAGATGCCACCAATCTGAAAGCAGCAGGTGTCGCTAGTGTATGTGTGTATTCTTATTCATTTTTCACTTATTGTACTTTTTGCAAAAATTGCCACTTGTGGTAGTTAACGCTTCAAGGTTTAAATTGTTGTACTTTTTCATTTCTTAAAAACACTACATGCAATGAATTTTTAAGAAAATCACCGTAAGATGGCTAAACTGAAATTTGCATGGTATATATAAATTATACGCTCTAATCAGCAACAGAAATGTGGCAAGTGTATCTGTGTATTCTTTTTCAATTTTTCCCAAAAGTGCCGATTGCATAATGTTTCATAATTATTTTGTAAGAGCTCAACTACTAAAAAAACATATGTCTAATATTTATATTGATAATATTTCTTCATATAGGGAGGTTGACATTCAACAACATGTTCATCAACTTTTGTGAACTTCACAGTTACTACTTACTAATTACAGTAGAATCTCGAAAACATGAACGGTTCTAAAACATGAACAATTCGGAAAGATGAACGTTTTGATGAGACTTCTTTGTTCCGGGCGACAGGCTACTATGGAGCATTTTTTTAAGAAAAAGGTCTAAATGAGTGTATATTTTGTTTAACTCTTTGTTATTTTTTTTTTTTTTTTTTTTTTTTATTTATAACTTTTTTTTTTTTTTTTTTATTTGAAAAATTATTCCTATATATCTTGATTACAGATATAAATATTTTGTTTTTTATTATTATTATGTATTTTTTTTTATTTTTTTTTCATCTTGCTTAAATTGAGGTTTTTTATATCGTTATTTCCTTTAAATGAATTTATGTATTTAAAAAAAAACCATTTAACTTAAGAAATTATTATATATTTGTTACAGTAGAAAGATTAACCAATGTAAAATCATATCTCTGTACTTTGATGTCTGTAAATTGTGCGTTCTACTGTCACACCTACTTGCGGCCTCTTCTGCTTCTGCTGCCAATGCGTTGATATAGTTACGCTTGTCACGTCGCACGCTACGGTGAACTTCTCCCATCTTCATGCGGTACTCTGACTCTAGTTCGCTTCTGCCAGCTGTTGGAGTTGCTGCAATGCGAACTTTGAGCTGTTTTCTTTCTTCGATCCTAGCCCAAGTTTCTTCGGAAAGCCACGCACTATTTCTTCCTTGCGACCGACCGACTATACTTTCAGCACCGGATATGAAAACATTTTTCACAGCACACCAATGGTTTTCGATGGAGGTGGGTTCCGTGCTGCTGATTGCTCTCAATCCTTGTGAAAGATGGTCCCTTAGTTGTTGACGGACTGTGGGATCCTTAAGTCTATCGATATTAAACTTGGGCATTCGGGTGTTTTCTTGGGATCTCCGAACTGCAGCTGTGGGTAATCTTACGGTAGCAACCATCAGATGGTGGTATCGGGCAATTCCCATGTCTGCACCTCTTCTGTTTCGAACATCCTGGAGACTGCCGACTGATCGCGAAGTGGCCGATTTGGTTGGAAGTTGCTTGTCTGGCTGTTGACACCCAGCTGATTTTGTGGCACGCCTTGTGCTCAAACATGGTTCCTCCTATAACGAGTCGGTTGGCGTTACAAAAATCGACAAAACGTTCGCCATTGTCGTTGCGACTTCCAACACTATGCTTCCCCATGACATTCCTAAGCCCGTTATTGTCATTGCCAACCTTTGCATTCAAGTCTCCCATTACCATTATGATGTCTTCGCGTGGTGTGCTTTCATAAGCAGCACTCAGCCGGTTATAAAAGGCCTCTTTCTCCTCGGCAGAAGAGAGCTCCGTTGGGGCGTAACACTGTATGATGGTGACGCGACGTACTCTAGTCCGGAACCTAGCTTTCATGATCTTGTCATCTAAGGGCTCCCAGGAAATTAAGCTCTTGAGAGCTGTTTTAGAAAGTAGCAATCCAACGCCAGATTCACGGTTACTTCCAGGTGCCTTTTCGGAGTAGAGCAGTGCAGTGTTACGGGTTGGAGGCTTATACTTCCCCGAGCCCAACCATCTAACTTTACTGATCGCTAAGATATCCATCTTATAGCGCATGAACTCATTCTTTAGTTGGAAGAACCGGGCATTTTGAGGACCTTCACTACTGTTGTCAATCAAGAAGCGTCTTCACATTCCAGAAACCAATCTTTTCCCGGGTGCAATAGCCAAAAATCATCAACGTGTTAGCGCTCCTTATCCGAGGCGTAGTGTCGGTTTCGTTAGCGAGAAATTATTTCAGTTTCGAAGAATGCTAACCGCAGAAACCTATCCTAGAAAGTTAGGCCTTTCGCACTTGTAATCTTAGCCCATTTACGTATATAGGTATACGCAAATAGTTGCCCGGGGACCACCACGACGAGGTAAAACAAGCACTTCACCGTGACTGATTGTTGCGCTACTGCTACTGGCCCAGACCAAGTTCTGAGCAGTCAATAGTTTCAAAATCAAGCACGATGCAGGCTCCCCAAACCTCACTGTTAACCCACCTCAATGGTTCCAGCTTTTTTTCTGAGTTTTCGCTGAATGCTTTCATATTCCGGATTTGACATTTCATGTGTCAGTCGATTTGTTTGTTGTTATTTTTCTCGCGTTTTTTTGCAATTTTAATTTATTGTTTTAAACAATTTCGGTGTAATACGAGTATATCTAAATAATTTTGGTACTTTGCACATATATGCAAACAATGTTTTTGTTTTAGATGTAATGAATGCCCCTTAGGTTTTTCTGGGCCCGAAAATAGTACCACAAAAAACGTGTTAACCCTTTTTTTATATGATTTACTTTAAAATATCATAAAGTTGGGTAAAGTTAACGTTTAACATTTATCAAAAATAATAAATAGTTTGAAAATATTTTAAGAAATCTATATAAAAAATAAAATTTTAATAATTAATAAAACTACAAATTATTATATAGCTATCGGAAAAAAATTGGGGTCTCTATAAAGTTTATTAGGGTACATGAACAGTTGTCACTAAAAATTTCTGCAGCAGTATGCAATGGAAGGAATCAATCAAATTCATTTGGTTCAGAAACTGGTGTCCCACAGGGACAACAACGAGAATCATTTACCAGGGGTAGTGTCTCCCCCTGTCTAAGCTTTTCCATATATCCTTTTCTTTCGGGCTTGTTCCGAGCAGTTGGAAAACAGCACTTGTCCAGCTTATCCAAAAAATAGGCGAATTTTCTTCACCCTCTAATTACCGACCATCGGTATCGATGAAACCCTTCTTCGTTAGATTAGTAACTTTCTTTCGAATCGCTCTATACAAATAGTATTAGACGGATTCAAGTATGAAACTAACAACATAATTTATTGTTGGTGTGCCACAGGGTTCCGTTTTGTCTCCGACCCTCTTTCGCATTTTCATTAATGATCTCCTATCTGCAACTACTAATCCATTAAATTGTTTCGCTGACGACAGCATCCTTAGCTTTTCATATTCGTTTCCAGATTCACATCCTTGCTCTTCGGACATGGAACTGAAACGGCTAAATATGATAAGTAAAGGGTGCGCTAAATAACTTTTTAACTACTACTTAAACTACTGAATATTTTCTCAAATTTCTTTTTTTATTTGAAAGAACAATCCTTCTGGTTAGTAATGGAAAATAATTTCATTCAAATGGCTGCCTCAGCTGTCCATGCTGTAGCCTACACGATCGGTCCAATTTTTAAGCACATTATCGATTGTGTGCAGCTGTATTTCATTAATAGATTCACGAATATTGTACTTTAAAGCGTCAATTGTCTCTGGCTTGTCGGCCTAACACTTATCTCTTACGGTACCTCACAAATAGCACCGTCATCCTTTTGAAACAAATGTTGCCAATATCCTCCTCTTCAATTTTTGTGAACAAAAATTTGTTCAACATGGCCCGATAACGATCGCCATTGACTGTAACGGCTACTCCTTGTTCATTTCCCAGCGTTGTTCAAGCGTATACACAACCATATTCGTTCAGCGGAAGGATAAAACTAATTATCTGTCAAATCAGACATGAGCTAAGTGTTACCATTCACAAAATAAGTACTAGTTGAAAAAAAACGTTAGATGACGGACCCGTTAAATTAAATTCTGATTTAGACAGCATTGTACAATGGGGATTAAGAAATCGCGTAGAATTTAATGCTTCAAAAACTCAATGTTGCCTTCTGTCGTTAAAGCGAGACGTACCCCCTGCCACTATCTATGAGTGGCACTTGTAGCGAAGAAACTAATCAGCTTGCGATTCTGCGATGTGTATCACAAACCATCTTTTGTAGAATGATGACATACTTAACGTAACCAAAAATGCCGCAAGATGTTCAGGTTTCCTTTGGAGATGCAAGAAATTATTTTCCCCTTCTGAGCTGGCTATTATCTATAAAAGTTATATACGTCCAAAGCTTGAGTATAACTCTCATCTCTGGGCTGGTTCTCCAGCAACTTACTTAATCCTCTTGGACAGTATACTACAAAGACGAGCCTTCAAAATGATCGAAGACAGGAACAAGAATAACCTCTTCCACGCTCTGTCTTTCCCTCTCATTGTGATATACTGAAATTCAAGACTAATGTTCACCGATATCAAATCCCCTCCTACTTACCTAAAGCTCGCACTGTGTCTCTGACATAGAAAGGGTACATGAAATCCCCTTGAGTGCGTGCTAAATATATAATAAAAAAAATTATTGCAAAGCACAAAAAAAAAGAAATAAAGCACAAATGTTTGATAAGACCGCGAATTATAAACAGTCTTTAAGAAATCCTCAACAAAATAGGTGCAGGCATGATACCGCAATCGGACGGTTGCTAACGTAAGATTACGTACAGTTGCAGTTCGGCGATCCCAAGAAAAAAATGGAATGCTTAAGTTTAATAACGTGGGCAAGGATCGAAAAAAGGAAATTCTTCAAAGCTAGCATTGCAGCAACTCCAGCAGCTGAAAGAAACGATCTAGGGTCTACATGCTGTTTGAAGATGAAATAAGCTCATCTTACCATATCAAAGTCCAGGAAGTGTACAAGACTGTAAAAAGGCTCAATACACTCGAGATGCCCAAAAAAATCAAGGCGTGCAAGAAGCTTTAGCTTAGATCAAAACACCCAATATGGTTAAAGATGCTCAGGGCTGGAAAGACGCTCAGGATGAGCAATCTGTTGAAGATACACGAAACAAAAAGTTTAAACATATTGCATAAAATGCTCTAGATATGCAAAGCGCTCAAAACCTTCAAGTTCTTCAAGCCAAAGACACTTAACTAGACCAAGACGTTCAAGACATATAAGGCACTTAACAAATTTGTGTGTATCTTTTTAGTTTTCCATTGTCTTCAATTATATTGTCGTGTTTACCACCTCACAGAAGATACTCAAATCGCTTACGGCGCTAAATATGAGCAAGATAAGTTTTTTCAAGGTACGTTAGACTTTCAATGCCTTCAAGACTGTAAAAATCTTGAAGGCACGTATAAGAAACTCAGGATGCAGATCACCTCAACTTGTACAGGACTTTAAAAATGCTCAACACGTGCAAATCGGACACGCCACTGAAGACGCTCAATACGCGTGCAATACTTTAAAAACATTTCAGTAGTTGAGTCACTCAAGAAGTACATAACGCTGAGTTGCTCAAGAGTTTTCCATGTACCTACACAAAGCTGTATTAAAAAAATGTAATTGAATTGAATTTGATCCAATGAACACAGTATCTTTAAAATAATTCTAATTACTAATGGTATTACCGAGGTTTGTCATTACTTAATGGAAGTAATTTATGGATGTGGGGTGAGCAAAAGTACATACAAATGTGAAGCAAAGTCGTGCGTATGTATAAGAATTTATTACATAGAATTTCGTTCGAATTAATGTTACTTATATAAGTTAACGACAAACAAGCTAAAAGCTAAATCGGCAATTCTTCCGTTCCCGTGGGAACGTTATTGGGTCAGCAGCAAACACGAGCGCTGCTTTTGCTGACGCAGCGTCTGACAGGAACACAAGCCAGTCGCTGATATGCTGCAGTAGCAGTTTATAATAAGTTATTTTAAGTTTAGTTTTAGAATTGTAAATCAGTCTTAAGTGAACAGTGAATTAATAAAGATGTTTTTTTTATAAACCAAAAATAAAAAATAATATAATTGGTGCCCAACGTGCTTTAAAGTTCATAAACATAAGTCGTCCTCAAGCAGCACGCCGCGAATGTAACTAATAAAAGCAACCCAACGTGCTTTAAAGTTCATAAACATTAGTCGTCCTCAAGCAGCACGCCGCGAATGTAACTAATAAAAGCAACCCAAAGTGTTTTATAGTTTATTAACATAAGTCGTCCTCAAGCAGCACGCCGCGAAAATAACTAAGAAAAACAACCCAAAGTGTTTTAAAACTCATAAAAGTCGTCCTTAAGCAGCACGCAGTGTAATCTAGAAACAAAAACCAAACTAATTGTGACTCAAAAAAGTAAAATAAGTGCAGTGAATCACGCTTGAATCGATCGATAAAGCGAACAACGAGGGAGTGCGAAGCGGGTACCGCAGTAGGAAGCGAAAAGGACATCTACCCTCTCGCCAGCGTTGGAACATGAACTCACTTACCACAATTATTTCGTAAGAAAATTATTAAAGTTAGAGTTAAGAAAAAGTGATGACTATTTAAATTAATTATTATTTTTATACAAGTTATTCAACAAGTACCTATTTAAAACTAAAATAATTGCAATTTTTTTTTCTCTCTCTTTTGTTAATCTTATTTCAATTTTATTAAACCATACATTTTAGTTCATAAACTTAAATTAAAACATAAATCTTAATATCCCATTTTAATAAATATTTCCCAAAATTCCCAAAACTACGAAAGAAAGTAAATTTAGGAAAAGAAACATGCCGGAAACCGCAGTTTCTAACCCTTTACCAAACATCCAACTCCCAAATTTTAACTTACCCCCTCCCAACCCAAACGCAGCTACTTCAAACCAAGGTACAGCAATGGCCACACCAGAATTAGAATTAGAACTTGTCACAAATATTGTTTCAAGAGTAATGGGTCCAATTGTCCAATCAATAATAAATCCACACGCGAACTTTTATAAGGGTATTGAACAAAGTATTGATGCTCAATTTTCCGGGAACTTAACCGATATCGATAAAGTACCTGATGTGGTACGTACTCTTAGGGATTTCTCAGGAAACCCTGGCGAGTATAGCTTTTGGCGAAAGAGCGTTGAAAGGATTCTCAACATTTATAACCATCTTAAGGGTACACCAAAATATTTCGGTATTCTCAATACCATAAGAAATAAGATTGTTGGCAATGCAGATGCAGTTTTAGAATCTTATAACACACCCTTAAACTGGGAATGCATGTCTAAATGCCTAACTACCCACTATGCCTACAAACGTGATTTAGGTACACTTGAGTACCAAATGACAACTCTTACACAGAATAACAACAGTGTTGAAGAATACTATCAAGCAGTATACAAACATTTATCATTGATACTTAACAAAATCTCTAGTATGAACATTTCTACAGATGCCATGCATTTACTAACAGAAACTTACAGAGATAAGGCATTGGATACTTTTATAAGAGGACTCAAAGGTGATCTACCTAGACTACCTAGGCATTAGAGAACCAGCAGATCTTCCTCAAGCTCTGTACCCCTGTCAAAAACTTGAGAATCAAAATTATAGATCTCAATACGCCAATACTCCTAACTCTAATTACAGAAAATTAAACACTGAATTACTACATCGAAAATCAAATCAGATGGTACAACAAGAATTTTATCCCCGTTTAGCTCACGTACCACGATTCCCACCACAAGTTCCACTACGCTCATACCAAAACCCTCTATACAAGCCGCAATACAATCCTCAGTACAATCCGCAATATAATCCCCAATATAATCTACAATACAACCCTTTCCAACAGAGACAAAATGTTCCACCAAGGCCAACAGCCTCAAAACCGCTAACTAGGCCTGAACCAATGGACATAGATCATAGCATTCGATCAAAAGGCATTAATTATATGAACAAACCCAATCCCCATAATCCTTTATACGGAAAAAGCCCGTTAAACGTCCCTACTCCATCTACACAAATCCATCCAAACAAAATGCAAAGAAACTTTCATTTATCGACAACCCATGACTCCAATAATCCTAACCTCGAATCCTCAACCATAACTGAACCATATGAACAATATTGACAAGGTACCTTTTTTCCTGACAACACCACCCAACAAGGAAATGAAGAGTACAATTCCTTAATCGCCTCAATGAATAATGTTGAACTAAGAGAAGAGTCATTAAACGAGTATATTTCGAAATACAATAATAACGTCGAACCATTAAATGATTATTCAGACATACATTTTTTAGATTAACGAGCTCGTCCCTACCTTACTTCGAATGTAAGACAAGTGATGGAAAAATTCTAAAATTCCTAGTAGATACGGGCTCAAACAAGAACTATATCCAGTCAAGTTTAGTTACAAACCCTATCCCCAATAATCAAAATTTTAACGCGAACTCAGTTGGTGGCAACATCGAAATAAGCCATCACACAATGATAAACCTTTTTGGCATAAATTCTATTAAAATACAATTTTTTATTCTTCCAACACTTAAGTCTTTTCATGGTATTTTAGGCAATGATATAGTTTAAAAGAACTATCTGCAGTTATTTTCACAAAGGAAAACTATATGTTAATTAATAATCAACTCAAAATTCGGTTAAAACAACAAATTTCACAGTCAGTCAATTCTATTAATATTAGAGACAATCACATGTCCCGATACCAAAAAAACGAAATACAAAAACTTACAGAATCATATCCTAATTTATTCGTCGACCCAGACGAAAACTCTCTTTCACTACAACGATAAAAGGCAAAATTCGTACATTGAACAATGATCCAGTCTACTCAAAATCGTATCCCTACCCAATGTCTTTGAAGGATGAAGTTGAAAAACAAATAAACCAACTTCTTAGCGAATTTTGGGTTGTACCCAAAAAAATTGATGCGTCTGGAGAAAAAAAGTACAGACTAGTTATTGATTACAGAAAACTTAATATGGTTACTATCCCTGATCGATACCCGATTCCTAAGATAAACGAAGTCCTATCTCAACTCGGACAGAACAAAATTTTTTCGGTATTAGACTTAAAAAGCGGTTTCCATCAGATCAAACTGGATGATGCTGACATAGAAAAAACAGCGTTCTCTGTTAAAAATGGAAAGTACGAATTTGTTCGACTTCCATTCGGACTAAAAAACGCACCATCCATATTCCAAAGAGCTTTGGATGACATCCTACGAGAATATATAGGCAAGATCTGTTTTGTCTATATAGACGATATAGTTGTCTTCAGCAAAGACGAAGAAACCCATTTCAAAAATCTTTCCACTATATTTCAAACCCTTCAAAATGCAAACCTTAAAGTCCAAATGGACAAGTGCGAATTCCTAAAAGACAGCGTAGAATTTTTAGGATTTACCATATCTTCAGAAGGAATTAAGACAAACCCCAGTAAAGTAGAATCAATAGCAAAATTCCCATGTCCAAGGACATTGAAAGACCTTCGATCCTTTCTAGGCCTTTCAGGCTTCTATCGAAGATTTATCAAAGACTACGCTAAGCTAGCGAAACCCCTGACGGTCCTTCTCAGAGGCGAAGATGGACGAACGTCCAAGAAAGCATCTAGTAAAAAATTCATAAGCTTAGACGACCAAGCCCTTGAAGCTTTTCAGAAAATAAAGAACATCCTTGTTTCAGAAGACGTCATTCTTAGATATCCAAACTTTAAAAAAGAATTTCATCTTACTACAGATGCTTCTAACTACGCAATAGGTGCAGTTCTAGAACAAGATGGTAAACCCATCACTTTCATATCGCGAACACTTTCAAAATCAGAAGAACGATTTGCAACAAATGAGAGAGAAATGTTAGCTATCATATGGACACTCACCACTCTTAGAAACTACCTTTACTGTACATCAGTTGTAAAAATCTTTACCGATCACCAACCACTAACGTATGCCGTAAGCAACAAAAACACCAACCACAAATTAAAAAGATGGAAGGCAATACTAGAGGAATACAATTATGAGCTTAAATATAAGCCTGGTAAAAATAACGTTATAGCTGATGCTCTACCGAGACCACCGATAGATACTTACTTACTTAAGGTGGCGCTACAGTCCGGGACGGACCTGGGCCTCAACCAACATGCGTCTCCAGCCAGCTCGGTCCCTAGCTAGCTGTCTCCAGTTTCGCACGCCAAGTTGGTTGAGGTCCTCTCCCACTTGCGTGCGCCACCTGAGCCGCGGTCTTCCTCTACTGCGCCGTCCCTCGGGATTGGATTCGAAGACTCTCCGGGCCGGAGCGTTGATGTCCATGCGCTCTACATGACCCAGCCATCTAAGTCGTTGGACTTTGATTCGCTTGACCAGGTCAGTGTCGCTGTACAGCCCGTACAGTTCATGGTTGAATCTTCTCCTCCACTCACCATCTATGCAGACGGGACCAAAAATCACCCGGAGAATTTTCCTCTCGAAGCATCCTAAGACGTTCTCATCCTGCCTTGACAAGGTCCAAGCCTCAGCACCATAAATAATAACTGGGATGATAAGCGTCTTATAAAGGGTCACTTTGGTTGCTCGAGAGAGGACTTTATTACTCAATTGCCTTCTAAGTCCAAAGAAGCAGCGATTTGCAAGAGTTATTCTCCGTTTAATTTCAGCGCTGGTGTCGTTGTCTGAATTAATAGCGGTGCCTAGGTAGACAAAATCCTCAACTACCTCGAAGTTATAGCTGCCTATGGAGACGTTTTGTCCAAGACGTCGCCGTTCTATGTCCTTTCTTGAAGACAGCATATACTTCGTCTTGCCCTCATTGACCACTAAACCCATCTTCTTCGCTTCCGTCTCAATACTCACAAACGCGCTACTGACATCACGCATTGATCTTCCAACTATATCAATATCATCAGCGTATCCGAGTAATTGGACAGACCTTTGGAAGATTGTGCCCCTGGTGTTGACGAGTGAGTTTTGCACAATTCTTTCCAGAACGATGTTGAAGAAGTCGCATGACAGTGCATCGCCTTGTCTAAAACCTTTTTTGACATCAAATGCGTCGGTGAGATCTTGTCCGACCTTGATGGAGCAGCGTGCATTCTCCATTGTCATTCTGCACAAACGGACAAGTTTGGCAGGGATGTCAAAACTAGACATTGCTCTATACAGTTCTTCCCTATAGATGCTGTCATACGCGGCCTTGAAATCGATGAAGAGGTGATGGGTATCGATTTGAAGTTCCTGGGTTTTTTCCAAGATCTGCCGTAGTGTGAATATTTGGTCGATGGTGGACTTTCCTGGTCTGAAGCCACACTGATATGGACCTATCAGGTTGTTGACGAACGGCTTCAGACGTTCACATAGTACGGCAGAAAGGATCTTGTATGCGATGTTCAGGAGACTGATGCCTCTATAGTTAGCGCAGTTCAGAGGGTCTCCTTTCTTGAGGATTGGGCAAACAATGCTGAGATTCCATTCATCGGGCAAGCTTTCTTCCGACCATATTTTGCAGATGAGTTGGTGCATACTCCTTACCAAGTCATCGCCTGCTGCTTTGAACAGTTCGGCAGTGAGGCCGTCAGTCCCAGCAGCTTTGTTGGACTTAAGATTGGATATAACTATCCTCACTTCGTCGAGGTCGGGTAGGCGGAATTGTTGGTCTGCGTCGCCTAGGTCGAATGGTGCTATCTCCCTTACAGCGGAATTCGATTCGTCATCGCCGTTATAAAGCTTGGAAAAGTGGTCTTTCCATATTCTCAGCATGGACTGCGGTTCTACTACGATGTTCCCCTGATCATCTTTGCAGGCTTCGGTTCGCGGTCGGTAACCCTGGGAAGTCTTTTTTACCTTTTGGTAAAACTTCCGAACCTCATTCCTGTTGTGACATCCCTCTATCTCCACGATCGCGAGCTTCTCGTGCTCCCTCTTTTTCCTTCTGAGAAGCCGGTGTTCCTCTCTCCTCTTCTGCTCGTAGAGCTCGCGAGCAGCTCTGGTCCGTCTGTGCAGCGCCGCTTTGTATGCCTGTTGTTTAGCTGCATGCGCTTGCCGGCACTCGTCGTCAAACCAGGGGTTTCGCTGTGGTGGCCGTGTGAAACCCAGCACTTCAGAGGCGGCATCTCTGATGGCTGCTTGGCAATGTTGCCACTGGTTTTCAATACTTGATGCGGGCAGCATAGGACTTCTTAAGAGGTTGTTAGAGACTCGATCGGAGAAGGACATGGCGATCTCTTGCGATTGTAGCCGTTCAACGTCGAATTTTCTCACAGTAATTCCTTGTTTTGGCTTGGATCGGGATATCCGTAGTCGTACCTTGGCTACAACGAGGTAGTGGTCCGAGTCAATGTTGGCCCCTCGGAACGTTCGGACATCCTGTATACTGGAGAAGTGCCGCGCGTCGATCGCAATGTGGTCAATCTGGTTGACGGTTGATTGATCAGGAGATTTCCATGTCCCCTTGTGGATATCGAGATGTGTGAACTGCGTACTTGCTACCAGAACGTCTCGCCCCGCAGCGAAGTCGATCAGCCTGAATCCGTTATCGGAGGTGGTGTCGTGCAGGCTGTATTTCCCGATTATGCCACCAAAGATGTCTTCTCTTCCTAGCTTGGCGTTAAAATCTCCTAGGACAATTTTAATGTCATAGCTAGGACATTGCTCATATGTTTTGTCCAGGAGCTCGTAGAATATGTCTTTGGTGTCTTCATCTTTCTCCTCTGTAGGGGCATGCGCGCAAATGAGGCTTATGTTGGCGAATTTAGCCTTGATGCGGATTGTCGTGATGCGTTCGTTCACACTGCTGAAGCTTAAGACTTTTTGCCTGAGCCTAGTTCCAACAACAAATCCACACCCAAATAGTCGCTGCCTTCGTTCTCGGTAGCAGTCGCCGTAGTATACATCGCAGTCTTTTAGTTTGCGTTTACCCGGTCCATCCCATCGCACTTCCTGGATGGCGGTAATATCTGCTTTGCAGCAGTTTAGGGCTTCCGCTAATTGTTCGGCTGCACGTGGTCTATTAAGGGACCTAACATTCCACGTACAGATCCGAAGTTCGTTGTCCTTATTTCGTTTGCTTGGTTCGTCATCAGTAAATCCGTCCGTATCCGAGGCTTGTTGTTGCTTCGCAACTAGATGTGTTTGACGTGGTCGGGAAGTCACCCCGACGACACAACCCCCAACCTGGAGGGCCAGATCCTTAGTTTAACTCCAAAGACGGGGAGCCGGATAAACCGCTCCTTATAGGCCTGAGCTCCGAATATGTCGTAGTAGCCCTATAAGGTGTTCACTAAGTAGTTCAACCTGACTGGAACTGTAGACGCCACCGTTGATTCCATCCTGGGAATTCTTCCGCTGCCGTCTGGATAGAAAGAAAGGTGCCTTAGTGGGAACACCTCTCCCCCCCTCTCTCGTTTGCTACCCCCAACAACCTTCCACTGGGGTTGATACCCAATCTCCAGCTGAGGTACTAGGTACCCGATGTTCACCGCGGGGAGGTGAGAGTAGGAGTTGGTAGACAGAGGTGGGTTTTGAGAAAAACCTATGGACGCTTGTGTCCTCTTGGGTGCACGTGTCTACCATTTGAACATCAACACTGATAGATAGCAATATTAATTCCCTAACCATCACGCAACACAGTGATGAAAGTTCAGGACAGAACCTCATACAAATTGCTAATGAACCTCTAAATGTGTTCAAAAACCAGGTTATTTTATCAAAAGGAACCATAGCTTCTTACAACTTTAAAATCGTTTTCCCTACTTATCATCGACACACAATTATGGAACCAGAACTCTCTGACGAAAAACTCAAGGATATATTAAAACGTTATCTTAACCCATCTGTCATCAATGGCTTACAAACAAGTGAAGAAGTCTTAGGGAAAATACAAGAACTTTACCCAATCCACTTCAAACAATATAGAGTAAGATTTGCCAGGAAAATGGTCACAGATTTAGTAGACGAAGAACAACAAGAATAGTAAGGAAAATAAACTTCAGATCCTGACCAAATTCTACTTCCTCCAAATGCGTCGTAAAGTCGAAAAGATAGCGAAAAATTGTACAATATGTAAGGAACACAAATATGACAGACACCCTTGTAAACCCATGATTCAAGCAACTCGCATGCCTACGGACAAACATTACACATAGACATCTACTTCACAAACAAACGAGTTATCCTGACAGCTATTGATAAGTTTTCAAAATACGCTTTAGTAAAAATCCTAAAATCAAGATCCGCTGAGGACATAAAACAACCTCTAAGAGAATTAATACATTCATTTGGCGTTCCTCAAACTATAATCGTAGATAATGAAAAATCCTTAAACTCTAATGCAGTTCTCTTTATGATAGAAAACTTTTTCAATATAAAGGTATTTAAAACACCTCCATATACGAGAACAGCAAATGGACAAATAGAACGTTTCCATTCTACACATTCCGAATTAATACGATGTTTGAAATCCCAAAATCCAGACTTCACATTCCCAGGACTACTTGACAAGTCAATATTTGAATATAATAATTCCATACATTCGACTACAGGCAAAAAACCCATTGAGATATTCTTCGCAAGAAATCTAGCAAATAATCTTGAACAGCTTGAAATAGAAAGAGAAAAAACGACACAAAAAATTAAAAAAAAAAAACAAGACTCTGATCTAGAATACCATAATAAAAAGAAAACCGTAGTTAGAGACTTTTCCATTGGAGAAGTTATTTACGTTAAAATCAACAAAATATTAGGAAATAAACTCTCTCCTAAGTATAGAAAGGAAATAGTAAAAGAAAATAAGAATTCAACCGTTATTACAAAATCAGGAAAAACCATACACAAAAGCTTAATTAAAAACTAATTTCCTCTCCTTCCCTTTAGGTTGCTGGTACTCTTTTGTACCATACATGCTAACGTCCAAATATTAGACTACACCAATTCCCAACTTATTAAAATAAGGACAGGAACCGCAAAATTCAAAAAGGAAATTTTAGGATAATCCATGTCATCGATATGGAGATGTACGAAAATTTCATCTTGCAATTAGAAACATTTGTGTCCACAACAGTCAAACCTCATCATCCATTATATCCTATCCTCCCCTTTGAAATAGAGAGAATTAAAAATTGTCTTAAAAGATTGAAAATTAATGTTAGATCAAAAAGATCATTAGACTTTATAGGAAGCGCGTGGAAATGGATCGCTGGAAATCCAGACCACATCGACTTTCAAATTTTAACAAATAAAATGAATAATGTATTAGTAAACAACAACAATCAAGTTGTAATAAATAGAGTTACCCTAGAAAAATTAAACGAAATAACAAATGTAACAAATAATATAATTAAAACTTTGAAAGAAAACATAGAAACCGATATTGTAGTGAAAATTAAATATAAATTAGAACTTATCAAAGAAGAAATAATAAATATAGCTTACGCTATACATTTGGCAAAAGCCAACATTATTAATTCTTATATTTTAATTAACAATGAAATTAACACTACACAGACAATTATGAATAACGAAAATATTCCTTACATAAATATTGATGAAGCTCTTGAATTCGCTAATGTAAAAATAGCATCAAATAATAAAAATATTATCTATATTGTTACTTTACCTACAAGCGAAAGTGAATCTTGTAGTGTTTTCATTCTTAAATCTATAAAAAAAATAATATTGTTAATAAAATTCCTTATGAAAAAATTCTACAATGTAAAGAAACAATTTTTGGAATTACTAGAGATTGTAAGAAATATAACGAACTAGAAATATGTAATAGAGATAGTATCACAGACATAAGCACTTCTAACTGCATCCCAAACCTACTCAAAAGCATGACACCAAACTGCAAAACAATTAACAACGATCATATTCCATCAGTAGAGGAGATATCAACAGGTATACTTCTGCTAAATCAATTCAGCGGTCCTGCAGTAATCAATAACGAGACCATAGAACTCAACGGAACTTTCATCATACGCCACGCAAACACTTCAATCTCCATAGCAGACAGAGAAATAATAAACAAAGAATCAATTCAGTACCAACCGATGCCAGCAATTCTTCAACCAACATCATTGTTAGATGCAAACGAAGAATTCCTATCACTTAAGAGGCTAAAAACCCTGTATTCCAACGGAACTTCAAAAATAGAACAACTAGAAAAAGAAAATCTCATCCACATTACAACCAGCTCAATAACAACTATTTGCCTAATATCAATAGTATTCATATTTGCTTACAAATTATTTGGTAAATTAAGAAGAATTAGAAACAAGAAAGATGAAGTCATATCAGCACCAATACCAACCGAAAGAACAAAACCTATAATAATTGGAATAGAAGATATTGCAAAACATTTGAGGTCGTCGAACGAGGACGTTCGAAATTAAGGATGGAGGAGTTAACGACAAACAAGCTAAAAGCTAAATCGGCAATTCTTCCGTTCCCGTGGGAACGTTATTGGGTCAGCAGCAAACACGAGCGCTGCTTTTGCTGACGCAGCGTCTGACAGGAACACAAGCCAGTCGCTGATATGCTGCAGTAGCAGTTTATAATAAGTTATTTTAAGTTTAGTTTTAAAATTGTAAATCAGTCTTAAGTGAACAGTGAATTAATAAATATGTTTTTTTTTATAAACCAAAAATAAAAAATAATATAATTTATATGACGTAATATACAAATTTAAATAAATAATACAAAACATTAACACTTTAAATGATTTCCTTGTTTTTTATGAGCGGCTATGCCATCGGGAAATTTGTAATGTAATGGTAGCAAATAAAACGGAAAAAGGAAATGTCCTTCTGCCACCTTCTTTATAAGAGACTGGTTCTATTTATATTTTTGTTTGCCAAATTGTTAGACAATTCAAGAAATGTAGGTACTTTTACAAAAAAGAATCTGAAATGTTAAAAAAGTGGGTTTATGGCTAAACTTTCACCACACCAGAATAAAGGTTCTATGTTGTGCAATGAAAGGACTCAACATAATGTTACGGTAAATGTTACCGTAATAAAAACCAGCCTTTGGCCGTTTTCCTTTTTCTTGGTTGTGGCTGCAAAATATCAGTGAAGTTCATCAACCACAGGTGTACCTAGCCTTTATTTTGCAAAAGCAACGAAAGCAGATGTACACCTGCTAGAGTACGAGAACGAGTTCTGCCGGCGTCGTCGGTACGCAGCGCCTCTTGTTTTCTTTTATTCAATTTTATTAATTTGCATAAATAAATAATAATTTACCCTCCCCTCGCGACAGTGAGAAAAAGTGTAACAACAAATCAAGTCAAAAAAGCCTTTTTACTCGTTAACCGAAACCCTTTTGCTGCATTGTACAAAATGAAGGTTTTATTTGATCAAAATGACAATGATTTAAAATAACAGTAATAAAAACGATTTACCTTCTTTATCTAGTGTCAACACTTCATTAGCACACTTCAACAGCTTTACCTCGATTCCTAATTATAAAAACTTGGAAACTTTTATTCTTAAATTAAATTATTTCCTGTTAAGTGATTTAAGTAACTACATTAAAATAAGGCGCATGGCCATGCGTTTTTTTGCAAGCACTTGTGAAGAAAATTTTTATGAAAAAGTTAAATAACTTCTAAAAGGAAAAAAACAACTACACCATCGCAAATCAAAAAAAATCAACTCCGACATGTTTGAAGGACTTGACTTGTCACAGGCTTACAATCGATAGAGAGCTGAAATACTTAAACATCACGATAAAGTAGCCTGAATGTGTAGTGTACCCTCAAATCTCAGGACACTTTGACGTGTTGTAGATTAGCCAGCACAACGAGTATGGTGGACCGTAGTGGGTGGGTTAGATAAGTTAGATAAGTTTAAAGGGTATTTTTTCGTTCATACATACGTACATATTATCTAAGTTGACGTGTGGATGTGCTGGAGATCTCCAGTAAATTGCACTCTGCTGTGACTGTGATTTTGATATGAGTGGTGATTTGATACATCTTCTTGATGATGGTGTATTACATCTTACACTCGCTGAAGTTTGAATAATATCTTGACGGAAATTAGTATTACCACCGCCACCGCCATTGCCACCTCCAACGCCTGGCCATCCCACGCATGCATCTCGAAGTTGGCGCTTTTGTTTTAGTGAAACTGAATTTTGGTGACGGGGTACATGAAGTGGAAGAGGTTTTTGTTGTTTGTCAAAGTCATTTGTGCAGTTCGTTTCATTAGAACTTAAATTCGATTCTACCAAGAACTTGTTAAGGCTGCTGCCACTTGAATTGCTGTAGGTGCTATTCAATTGCTGATGGTGGCCATGCTGAGGCCGAATCGCAAATCGTCCACCAAGCCTGCAAGAGGAAATTAAATTCAAAATCAAATAAGAGAAAAGAATAGAAAGGAAATAGATTACAAGGTACCTACAACTAATTGAAATGATTTTGCAGTTTTCGTCTCAGCTACATAATATAAATTAATAATACTATTTAAATTGATTCTTATGTTTTTTTGATCAAACTACACAATTAAGCATGGTTGTAAGACAAATAAAAATTTTCAAATACTTTTGCAGAAGTATATATTAATTAATTATTAAAACAAAATGATAAAAAAAGTAACCAAAACATTATTTTTTATAATTATAGATATATATACATATATATTTTTTTTCAAAATTTTTTATAAAATATTTTTAAAAGGTACAAAATAATTACTTAAAAAAGAGCAGTGAAAATCCCGTCAAATATTTTTAAATTAATTTTTTGGAGGAATTTCATGAGAGGAAAAAAATAACTGAGTTTTCTAACTGCAGAGAGTTTTGTGTTACATTTAAAGTCGGATGCACCCGAAGTTTTTAAGAACTAAGCAAGCTTTCAAGTCCCAAAATTACGTTTTTTTTAAATACCTTATTTTAAAATTTAAAAGTCTGTATAAATATAAAACTGTTAAATAATTAATTTTGTAGTATGCACAATTGGAATAATAAAAACCCTTCGTAAAATAACAATAATAGCCCCAGGGTAAAAACAACTTCCTATTTTAATGATTTGAAATTCTAATCTTGTGATATAGTTTACAGTAGATTTTTTTTTCGTATAATCTATTAAGATGAAGTGAATTTAACAAAAGTTTAATTTGCGTCTTAACAAGCGCTTCACTGTTAACTGAAGAGTCCAAGTCTGGTTGCTGGGAGAAAGCATCAATTATGCATATAATTGATCTAGAAATAAGCTTAATGCATTAAAGTAAATAGGTACTCGCGCAATTTATTTAAATGTTTGTTATGTAGATTTCTTATAATAATAAAAACTTCACTCAAATAATTCCATTAATTCAAAAAATTGACTCATCGGCAATTTAGTTTGTCATGGAATATGAGATCAAGTATTCGTATTCACAGCTACACTTTTTGGTCTGCCTGTGCTTTTTTTTAGCTCCAGTGAATTTATCATTTTTAACCAGTAAAACTATTCTAATAATTATATATTTTTCATCAATTGATAAACATTACATCGGCATTAATTTGTAGTCTTTCTGTTAAAATTCAATAGAATTTTATATTTAATTTAATCAAAATAAATTTATAACTAAAAATTATTGAGTGATATTCAATTCCATTGCAACATAAATTACTCCCGTTAAGGTGTTTTATTTATTCTACCGGTGAGTGAAACATTTGTTGTATATGTTCTGCCTCAGAAGCAAATTTGGTGCTACACACAACATCTATATTTTATCATTGCAGGCATTTCGTAAGCTGTGAAATATATTCCATTCTATGCGCTGGACCTTATCGTAAGCTAAGACATTTTGTAATCTTTTACTTTTGTCTCATTTCTCCTGGTGAGTGATATTAGTAGATGTTCTGCCGTAGCCATATCGATACTTCCGGCTCATACATATATTTGTCATTTTCTTTGCCATCAAAAACAATCAACTCTGTTCGAGATTAAAGCACAGCTGATATTTTTCACCACACTATCCAAGACACAAACCTCTTTTCCAATTACACAACCCAGACAATAATAATACACTACGAACCAAATTTTTTATCGGCAATTAAAAGCAAAAAAATAATTATAACAAAAAAAAAAAATTAAAATTTATAATCATCATTACTTCGAAATATGACTACATGCGCTATATGTGTAGGAAATACAGACTACATGATAGATTCCATTATGCGTCATGGCAAATGTTGCAAACTTTTCCATACCATGTGCATCGACGCTCCGTTCAGCACCATTAAGCTGTTTAAGGAAAGAAAATCGTTTTATTACTTTTGCGACGAATGTGATCCTTTTGCATTTGCAAATATTACTCGTGATGTACTTAAAAATACAAAACATCTTGAAAATTTGCATTCACAATTACTTCATCTGACTGAAAAAGTAGAAAATTTATCTAATCATCACCAAAGCTCACAAAATATGCAAATATGTAATAATGTTATAAAATCATGTAAATAACTCAACAGTGCAACATACTGCTATACCTTCAAAACGAACTGTGAACTTGATGTAGATACTTCAACACAAAATCCATCAACAAAGAAACCTGCTACAAATGTATCTTCTGTTCCAATGCCTTTATCCATTCAACCCACATTAAATATCAATAAGCTTTCAACATCAACTCTTCCATCTCATCTACATACATCAACCGACATTTCAATCATCCATGTCTAGCTTGCCTTCCTCATTGTAACCAGATTCACCAATAGTGTCTAGCCTAAAAGTTGTAGAAGGCCTTAAAACTTTATTTATTTCCAAGCTTGATCCCATAACGAATGCGCTAGATATAAAAACCCATATTTCATCAAAGTTTGGAACTTCTTCAATGATAAAAGTTGAAAAGTTATTGCATCGTAACCATTCAAGGTATTCATCATTTAAAATTCGAGTTCCTGATTCAGTTTTTCATATAATAAACTCACCATCACTTTGGCCAAATGGTATAATAATTCATGAATTTGTAAACAAACAAAATATCAAACAAACTGCAAAACATAATCCTTTTCGCTTGCGCCCGACAACGCTGAATCACCACAGAAGCAGCTTCAACAAATATTAATTTATTATCAAAATGTAAATGGTCTTAGAACGAAGATCAATTCGATCTATAAAAATGTCAATAACCTTCCCCACGATATTATTGTAATGACAGAAACTTGGCTGAATAACTCATTATTGGATACTGAGCTTTTCGACACAACGTACCAAGTCTTTAGGCGTGATAGACATCACTCAGATGACCTTGATACAGTTGGCGGCGGAATCCTAATTGCTGTGAAGAACTCTTGTATATGTACTTAGGTTGATACTTTTGACGATTCGGAAGTAGAAATAATATGTATCAAAATTAAAATGGTCTATATATGTACCTCCAAGTTTTATAAACAACTTGTAACAAACTTACAATGCACAATATCTTCAGACACCAACATCGTATTTCCTGTGAACCCTTCTGGAACTAATGAGTTCTCAATAATTGATGGTTTGGCTTCGTGTGGACTTAGTCAATTTAATGGGGTTGCTAACCGTTTCGATAAAATTTTGGACTTAATTTTTTTCTCGGATACTATAAATACTGATACATCTGTAACCCCGAAGAAGACCGACACCATCCTGCTTTAGATATATCGCTAAACATTAGCCTATGCAATGACTTTGAAAAATCAAATGACAATCTAGATTTCAATTTTAAAAAATGTAATTTTAATCAATTATGGAATTTGTTATGTAATGTTGACTGGAATCAAGTCTTTTTTAATTGTAATATTGACGAAATGTGTTTAAAATTCTATGATATCCTTTTTAAATGTTTTTATGAAACAACACCTCTACGTAAATCTAGTAGTAGATCTAATAATCCACCATGATTTAATACTGAGCTTAAAAACTTAAAAAATAAAAGAAACAAAGCATGGTTGAAATACTCCAAATCCAGAGCTAATGAAGATTATGTGGCTTACTCCGTACTGAAGTTTATGTTTTCTGACTATTCTAATATTTTATATTCTGATTACATTTTAGAAATAGAAAAAGATCTAAAAACGAACCCTAAAAGCTTTTGGAACTTCGTGAGCAGTAAAAGAAAAATAGATGGCTACCCCAACTCTATGTCTTTCAATAACACAACCAGTCATAAACCTGGAGAAATATCTAATATGTTTGCAAATTTTTTTAAAGATGCGTTTGCAGAGTCTTGTTCTCACGAACCCTCGAATTTTCGTGCTTCTCTCCCGATTTTTTCACATCTAAACACAATTAACTTCTCTATTTGTGAAGAATCTATTGTTCAAAATATTTTGAAACTCGATGATTCTTTCAGCCCCGGTCCTGATGGCGTACCATCTAGTGCATTAAAAAAATGTGTATCTTGTTTATCCTATCCCCTATGTGTTCTATTCAATGAATCTTTAAATTCATCAAAGTTTCCTATTATGTGGAAAAGTGCTTTCATAACACCAGTCCATAAAAAAGGGTCAAAAAACGATATACATAACTAACTATCGCCCTATTGCTAAATTGTCTGTAACTCCCAAATTATTTGAGTCCATTATCTATAACGTCTTATCTTTTAACTGTAAATCCATTATTTGTGATAACCAACATGGGTTTGTCCAAAAGAAGTCAACTGTCACAAATCTGTTTGACTTTGCCTCCTTTTGTATCGATTCCTTTGAAGATCGAAAACAGGTAGATTGTGTATTTACTGAATTCAGCAAAGCTTTTGATAAGCTTTGTCATAAAACTCTTATCAATAAACTAAATTACTTAGGATTCAATGCCAGATTTCTAGCCTGGATATCATCTTATTTAGAAAACAGGAGATATAGTGTTACTTTTCGTAATGTGTGTTCTGATCAATTTTTGGTCAACTCAGGTGTACCACAAGGCAGTCATTTAGGGCCATTACTATTTGTTTTATATATCAATGACTTGACATCAATTATAAGAAATTCATCTGTGCTTATCTATGCCGAAGACATCAAAATTTTTAAAAGAATAGCCTCCATCAACGATTGTGAACAACTTCAAGAATATATTTCCAGGTTCAGGGAATGGTGCAATACAAATCGTCTTCTATTAAATATTGAAAAACGCAAAACAATGTGTTTTACGCGCAAAAAAACTGTATTAACTTACAACTATATGTTAGATTCTTTTTCATTATGCAGAGTGTCTGTTTTTTCTGATCTAGGGATTATTCTAGATTCTAAATTAACATTCATTGACCACATTAACCACATTATTAAAAAAGCTAATAAAAATTTGGGATTTATAAAAAGATTCTCCCGTGACTTCCAGGATCCTTACGTTCTTAAGCTTTTCTACATATCTTTTGTCAGACCAGTACTTGAATATGGCTGTGTAGTCTGGGCGCCTTTCTATTCAGTTCATATTAACAGACTTGAGGGAATCCAAAGGAGGTTCCTACGATTCTGTCTTCGTTTTCTTCCTTGGTCACAAGGGTCGACACTGCCCCCCTATAACAATAGACTCATCTTAATAAATCTTCCATTACTTTATATTACTTTATGTTATATTATAAAATTAGTTAATGGTTCGATATTATCTCCATCAGCTCTATGTCGCTTGAACTTTAGTTTTAGCCAAATTAGCCTTAGAAATCAACGGTCTCTTTATCCTACATTCAGCAGAACAAACTATGGTATGAACAGTCCCTTAAATCAATTGATTTCAGTCTTCAATAAGTATAATTTTTTAATTTCTTCAATTAATGACAATTTAAAATGTAGTAAATTTAAATTGTAATTGAATTTGTAATGTATATATATATTGTTTAGTTTAAGTTTTTCTAACGTTAGTACTTAACGGATTAAATAAATAAATAAATAAGTTCTGGTTATTGATGATCGGTTTTGATTCCATTGAGCAAACATTGTTAACTGTTACAAAATATCTTTTTTTTTCTAAAGTTCCATATAGTCTTAAATATTCCCCTACTACTAAATCAAACTGAACTAATCAAGTTCAACCATTTAAATGCTTTTATCATCTTTTTCTTTAATTATATGTACATAAATGTAAATCAATTTCTTTTTATGTGAATGAAGTAGGTAACGTAGGGTAGACATAGGCATATATGTATACACATCCCATTCCAAAGAGTTCAACCTTAATTAATAGTTTTTATGTATATTACTGTAAATTCCTGAAACACTGAAATTCTACAATTAATAGGTAATGCTTGAAAAATTGTTAAATTTGTTTCCCTACAAAGGACATGAGAGCGACCAACGACTGACGAATGAGCGAATATTTATTCATTTTGACATATCTTTCATATTCAGCCATGACTATCCACAAAACAAACCAAGTCGCGCGAGTTACGAACTAAACATCTGCAACGAGTGGCTTGAAACCACTTCCAAGCCGTTCTATTTTTTTTTCAAATACACTATTCACTGCACTCACATCTTTCAAAACAAATCAAATGAATCATCAACTCAAACCAAAACAGTAGAATCATGTATTTACTTGAAACGAATACACCTTTTGATTTTTTTCTCAAATGCATCGAATACAGCGAGTTTATATCGAACACATCGAATACACCGAATCAAATACAACAAATTAATTTAATTTGAATTTATATATTTGTAAATGTTTTCATTGATTTTTCGTTGTTTTTTATTTTTTTTTTTATTTCTATAGCTATACGAAAAATCTGAAATTCTAACAGTTCATAAAATGCGGAATTCTAATTTTTTGGTAAAAATTTCAAAACGCTATGTTACCGTTAAGCGAAGTTATTAAGCTAAACGTTTTGAATTTTCTAACGTTTTTGACCTGTTTTTTCAAGTTTTTTTAAAATATTTTCTAAACGTGTTGACATAAAAATCTGAAATTTTGACACAACATGTAATTCATTCTATAAAAAATAATAAAAAAGAATTAAAATTATAAAAAATCACCAAGTACCGTTATTGGCATAGAATCGATTAAAAACCACACAACTCTTTATTGCTTGAATGTAGTGTGTTAATTTTTTCATATATCGCATCTGTGTAAAAAATCCTATTTTTTGATATCTCATTTGTAATTTTACGTGCCATACAAGCGTCACAATCATAAAATAAGTTTAAATTGTAAATACACTAGAATTGAATTAGAAATTTTTTTCCCGGTTCGTCGCTGCGACGAACTACATCGGTACATTAGGTGTATTCGATGTGTTTATAATATGTTACGCTTGTTCTGTTCTATTTGATTCAAGCATTCAAGCCTAGGATAGAAACCAAATACTGTATTCGTTCTGTTATAAAGGGATCGAATCGTGTGCAGTGTTTGTTTTCAAGAATAGTGTATTCATTTTCAGTGTACACTACTTTCTATGAATGCAACGAACAGAATACACTGAAGTACTGTGCTTGGTCAGGGAAGGCAAATGAATGTATTCATGCAGACCTCTATTACGAACCCCATTTCCGCCAACTCCCAACATCAGCAATATCAACATAGCTATACACTCAAGTTCAATAAACATAATGTAGAAAATGAACTGCAATTCACTGTAATGCAAAGTTGACAATAAGCATTTCTGGAAATAACGCCTAATCAGCGTCTGCTAAACTTCCGGCGATTCTTAGAAATCACCTAAGCAAATAATAATTATTAAGTAGGTTCAATGTTAAAGCCAAACATATTGTACATTCATTATCATTTTGTCTTTCAATTAATAAAGTTATATTTTTTTTAACTCAAACCCGCAACCACGACCTTTAACTCGCGCGAACAATTTGTTCGTCGAAGTGTGAATCGTATGTGGAACGCGAATAGAGTGACAATTCGTTGCAATCAATTTGCAATTCAGAACGAATAATTTGTTGTCTCAAATTTATCATGCTTTATCAAACAAAAAGCTTAGTTCATATTTATTCGGTCATTCGTTCGTTGGTCGTTCTCATATGAATAGGCCTTAAAAGTACTTTGCGTGGTTCGCTTTGTGGATTCCAAGGATTTAAAATCCCGTTTTTGGGACACTGCCCAAAACTCCGTTGCTCCGGTTAGTATACGATACTATAGAAGTATAGACACGCTTCGTTGATTGTGACTGCAGATATGTACATACATAGATATACATATTCTTAGAACTTATATTTAACATGCTGGATGCTTTTAAAAGTCTCGAATAAATTATGAAAGCAAAACAATTCTAACTTTTGGCAAAGTAGATGAATATCTCTAAGTCTTACATAAATTCTAGAATTTCAAAATTTTGGGAATTTACGGTAACTAAACAAAAATGCATCACAATTTATACGAGGATTATAGAAATATACCAACCTTCGAAACAGTTCACTCTCGGGATGCTCGGCAGCAAAACGAGCCTTTTTCCTAAGTAATGGAATCGTTAGTGCATATGTGGTTACCATCATTACCATCGGGATGTAAAAAGCCACCAGGGAACCAAAAACAAAGAAAGCTCGGTTATTTATCACACAGACTCGTGGATGTGGCATGATGTTGGACTTATTTATAATTCCTGAAAAAAAAAGAACAATAATATTTGAGGTAACGATTAATTTTGTAGGTGGGTACATATTTATTATATTTATAAATAATTTTATTACAATGAGGTTGAGTACAAAAGTGGTGCAAAATGTTTAATTGTACCACGAGATACTATGTACTGTACATAAGTAGGTATATTGGGAAAGTTTTGGATTCGTGAAAAAATTCTAGATTTTGATCAAACTTGACATAAATATGCTAGAGAGTTTGAAAGTGGTCTCGCGGTTCTACCTGACCGTCTGTTGAGCTACAGGTGGTTGGATTTTGTTGAAACTACGGATATATTATTTTATGGGCCGTATCTCCACTGCACAGGTTTTTTTTTGATATTTTATTTATTATTATCTTAATAATATTGAATAGTAAACTTTTCAAAAAAAAAATAAATATTTTTTTGGATAGAAAAAAAACATTTTTTGCAAAAGTCCATTTTTTTAAACGGGTGGATTTTTGAAATTTTCTTCTGAAGTATACTATTAATTACTTAACATTTTTATAAGAAATAAAATGTTTTGTATGAATACAAAATTCTGTACGTCAAAATACTGTTTGAACAAAAGACTGAAGTGCAAAATTCTGTTTTGTAAGATTCTGCAAATGCTGTATTTTCGATACAAATTGTCACTCAATATTAATAGGATCCTAGTTGAGATATTGTAGCCAATAAGGAAATAGAATAATTCTCAATGTACATATAATGTGTAGACGTAAGATTGAAAACAAGTATAACAGTTAAGTCAGTAGTATTTAAGGAATTGATTTTAGGAAAATTAAACAGTCATTTAGAATAGGTACTCAACTAAATTGTTGCCTTTTTATTCTCAACAATTATGCTCGCCTAAACAATCAACCGTGGTACGCATACGCCAACAATAGGGACCAATAAGAACAACTGATAGACCACCAAGTTCCAACACTACAATTTATTCAGCCACAGTTCCACACGAACTGAAATTACAAAATAACAATGTAAACAAAGCTTACATTGTTTACAACTTTAAATTGACAACACATTTTTTTACTGGCGGTCTTTTAAGAGATTTGTATTTAGTTTGGATTGGAATAGTGACGCCCCAACAACGCTTCCAAATTGTACAAGTTTATCCCGATCCTGATTTTCATATGAGAATTTTGTTTAGCGATTAAGCTAAGTTGAATGGTTACGTCAATAGAGTGTGTGAATTTAGCCCCCCTTTTTTGAATTTGTAATTTTTGAAAGTTGTTCCAGGTTGTTCCTGGTTTGTTCCGGATTGCTCGAAATTCTTTTTGAAAAATATTGAAAAATGGGGGGTTTAGACCCCAAAAACCATTTTTGACCTAGCCTCCCTTTTTTCGAAAATCGAAATTTTGAAAGTTGTTCCAGAATGTTCTAGTTGTTCTGAACATTGTTCCAAATTTTTGGAATCCTATGCTCAAAATTTCAGAAGTTACAAGCAAAATTCAAAAAAATTCTAACTTTTTTCATTTTTTTCACTTCTAAAATTTGTTTCAACCATTGTTCCAAAATATTAAAGTTCTAAAATATATATCTTTAAGGGTATGGCCTTCGAAAGTTTTGTTTTAAATCCAAAAAACGGTTTCCCAATATTTTTTTTTCAAAACCCTTTGATTTTGAATACTTGATTTGAGGTACATGTGCTGAACAAATATTCTTTTTGTACAATCATAATATCAGTCTGAAAATAATTTTTTTAAAAACATCTTTAAATTTTTCAATTTTCAAAAAATTGCATTGGCCCCCGCTTTTCAAAAATCAAAAATCTGAAAATTGTTCCAAGTCAAACCTACAATTATCTGATATTAAGCAAAAATTTGTTCAAGAATATATAAAACTAAAGGCGCAGTAAAAAAAAAAAACAAAAAAACAACACATTTTATGATCGAAAATTTAAAACTTGATTTCTTTTCTTTTAGTGGCTATAAAGAAATATGTAAAATTTCGTTTCTTTCAAATTTATTTTAATCATAGAAAATTTCAAAAAAAATATCCCCATCGCCCCCTTTAAAGAAACCCAGACGGCCAGACCTAAAATATGTTCCAAATAGACATTTTGTCAAACCCCATTGTTTCAAAATTTCATCAAAAAATATCCATAATCAAAGATTTGATGGGTAAAAAACTATTTCTACGATATTAAATAAAAATCTTTATTCTGACTATTCTGAGCCCCTCTATTTTAAAAAATCAAAAAAAAAATTCCTTCTTAACAAAGACATTTCCAGATAAGATCAAGAATCAATAAAACAACTCACCCAATCTTGAATTTTGAAAAAAAAAATTAAATATCTCATTTTAATACACTCCACAACACGCAAATATTATTCAAAATACCAACAAACATCATTCCTAACAAAATTTGCCCCAACATGCATTTCTCTAAATAACACAAGAAAGTATGAGAAATAACAAGTTTTGCTTAATATCAGATAATTGTAGGTTTGACTTGGAACAACTTTCAGATTTTTGATTTTTGAAAAGCGGGGGCCAATGCAATTTTTTGAAAATTGAAAAATTTAAAGATGTTTTTAAAAAAATTATTTTCAGACTGATATTATGATTGTATACAAAAAGAATATTTGTTCAGCACATGTACCTCAAATCAAGTGTTCAAAATCAAAGGGTTTTGAAAAAAAAATATTGGGAAACCGTTTTTTGGATTTAAAACAAAACTTTCGAAGGCCATACCTTTAAAGATATACATTTTAGAACTTTAATGTTTTGGAACAATGGTTAGAACAAATATTAGAAGCGGAAAAAAACTGAAAAAAGTTAGAATTTCGAAAAAAGGGGGCTAGAATTTTTTCCGATTTTGCTTATAACTTCTGAAATTTTGAACATAGGAGTCCAAAAATTTGGAACGATGTTTAGAACAATTAGAACATTCTGGAACAACTTTAAAAATTTCTATTTTCGAAAAAAAGAGGCTAGGTCAAAAATGGTTTTTTAAAAATATTTTTCAAAAAAAAATTGGAACAAACCGGGAACAACCTGGAACAACTTTCAAAAAATACAAATTCAAAAAAAGGGGGCTAACTTCACACACTCACGTCAATAAACTAAACTGCCGTATTTGGAGTGAAGATAATTCTCAAGTGTGTGTTGAAACATCCAGAAAAACCGAATGTTTGGTGTGCTTTATGGGGCAATATGAGAAGTCTCTAGTGTAATCCGATAACTTTGAGGACAGCTTTTACCTCCTCACCGCGATATACGGCCATAAATATTGGAAAAAGTGATCGGAAATTGGACCTCCGTCCGAGCCAGCCGTGGCGGACATATGCCAAAAATTATATTTAAATTATAATAAAAAGATTATCTTTCGGACATTGTGAATTTCATGACAATTTCTAAAATTCAACTTTGTTTTTTTCCATTTCAAAGAAATATATTTCTGATATATATTTACAAAATTTTGAAATACATAATTTTGGCCAAATAATACAGATATTATTTTAGGACAAAACGGAAATTTGAAAACCAGAATTCTGATCCGCTCCCATCTTTGTTTCTAGGAATGTCCTATTTGCTTATTGTCATTAGAAATGCAATATATAAGGGAAATTTATAATTTCAAAAACTAATCACGAAAAGGTATTGGGCTTTATAGAACTTGTGATTGTTAAAACAACATAAGTGAATTTTTTTCTTACAGGAGAGCCAAAAAACCTTATATTTTGACGACGCGGCCGCATTGACAATTTTAACGTTGAAATCTGATTAGTTTTAAACAGTTAAATTTTTTTAAGAAATGTTCTTAGTAAAGGAGATTTTTAAAAAACTAAATTTATTTTTGGTGTTGTTTTAACACCCAACGTTTTGTTAAGAGCTAAAACAACACAAATACGTTAAGTTATGTTGTTTTTATACTCAATTTGCAACGCATAAGTCTTACAGAAAGCAGCTGAAAATGAATAAAATAACACATTACGCTGTTTCACAAAAACCAACTAAATACACCTTTTCCGAGACTGAGTAAAAATCTTATTTTAGGGGAAAAAAAACCCTTTTTGCTAGTGTCAGATGAAGATTTACTCATATTTTCTTTGTTTGTTATTATTTTCTTTGTTTGTTATTCGATTTTCAATTTTTGTTGTCTGAAAGGAGAGGAACACACCTTTCTAAGGGTGTTTTTTTTATTTTATATTATAAAAATGACAAAAATCAAGACCTAAATGTTTTTCATTTCTTACTTTTTTACATTTTTCTGACTTTGATAATCTTCAATTTTTTTTTCAATTTTTCAAAACTAAGTTGAATTCTGCTCTCAAAAAGTCTTTTTTTAATCAAATCGTCCAAAAATTGACTTCATTTTAGTGAGCAACATAAATAATAATCCTAAAAATAATATATCCCAAAAATGATTTAAAACTGTCATTTAGTTTTTATTAATGGATAATAAATCTTAAAATTTGAATAACTGAGTCTTTTTTCAAATTTTTTTCTTTAAAGAAATTTTATTTCAAGAACTGAGCTTTTTCGTTTTGTTTTTGTTCAAAAAAGTAAAAAAAAAATTTTTTTTTTTTTTTTTTTTTTTTTATAATATGCGCGCGCTCAAGGAGATTTTTTTGGTTTACCCTTTATATGCATCAACAAAGCGCGGGCGTGAAGGATAGGATAGGATGGGAAGGGAAAGGTGTGTGTGGCGAGAGGTACTGAGACTGAAGGTGGTGGTTGTCTCAGATGTTACCTGGGCGGCTGGGCTGAAGCGGAGAAATTTCCGTGTCTTATATCTATGTCCCTTTATAATTCGCATTATTTTGTTCATTGTCATATTTGTTGGGCATACTAGTATTTACTCAATCACATGTTGTTAGTGTTATGCCTGAACAACATGTAATGAGTAAACCAGCGGCCCAACAATGATCAATGATAATGGAAAAAAACAAGACATAGAACTACGGCTGGGATCGAACCTGTGACCATTTGGTTGACAGGCGACCACGCATACCATCGCGCCACGGCAAACCCCAATCATCTTTTTTTTTCTTTTCACAATTAATTTTAAAGCCCCAAGCAACAATTGATGTTCAAATAATAGACACGTGCACCCAAGAGGACACAAGCGTCCATTGGTTTTTCTCAAAACCCACCTCTGTCTACCAACTCCTACTCTCACCTCCCCGCGGTGAACATCGGGTACCTAGTACCTAAACTGGAGATTGGGTATCAACCCCAGTGGAAGGTTGTTGGGGGTAGCAAACGATAGAGGGGGGAGAGGTGTTCCCACTAAGGCACCTCTCTTTCTATCCAGACGGCAGCTGAGGAATTCCGAAGGTGGAATCTACGGTGGCGTCTACAGTTCCAGTCAGGTTGAACTATAAGGAGCGGTTTATCCGGCTCCCCGTCTTTGGAGTTAAACTAAAGATCTGGCCCTCCAGGTTGGGGGTTGTGCAATAGGGGTGACTTCCCGACCACGTCAAATATATTAAGTTGCGACAACAACAAGCCTCGGATACGGACGGATTTACTGATGACGAACAAAGCAAACGAAATAAGGACAACGAGCTTCGGATCTGTACGTGGAATTCTAGGTCCCTTAATAGACCACGTGCAGCCGAACAATTAGCGGAAGCCCTTAACTGCTGCAAAGCAGATATTACCGCCATCCAAGAAGTGCGACCGGGTAAACGCAAATTAAAAGACTGCGATGTATACTACGACAAAGGCAGCGACTATTTGGGTGTGGATTTGTTGTTGGAACTAGGCTCAGGCAAAAAGTCTTGAGTTTCAACAGTGTGAACGAGCGCATCACGACAATCCGCATCAAGGCTAAACGCCAACATAAGCCTCATTTGCGCGCATGCCCCTACATAGAAAGATGAAGACCCATACATTGCGATCAACGCGCGACACTTTTCCAGTACAAAGGATGTCCGAACGTTCCGAGGAGCCAACATTGACACGGACCACTACCTCGTTGTAGCCAAGGTACGACTACGGATATCCCGATCCAAGCCAAAACAAGGAATTACTGTGAGAAAATTCGACGTTGGACGGCTACAATCATGTCCTTCTCCGATCGAGTCTCTGACAACCTCTTAAGAAATCCTATACTGCCTGAATCAAGTATTGAAAACCAGTGGCAAAATTGCCAAGCAGCCATCAGAGATGCCGCCTCGGAAGTGCTGGGTTTCACATGGCCACCGCAGCGAAACCCCTGATTTGACGACGAGTGAAGGCAAGCGCATGCAGCTAAACAACAGGCATACAAAGCGGCGCTGCACAGACGGACTAGAGCTGCTCGCGAGCTCTACGAGCAGATGAGGAGAGAGGAACATCGGCTTCTCAGAAGGAAAAAGAGGGAGTATGAGAAGCTCGCAATCGTAAAGATAGAGGGGTGTCACAACAGGAATGAGGTTCGGAAGTTTTACCAAAAGATAAAAAAGACATCCCAGGGCTACCGACCGCAAACCGAAGCCTGCAAAGACGATCAGAGGAACATCGTAGTAGAACCGCAATCCATGCTGAGAATATGGAAAGACCACTTCTCCAAGCTGTACAACGGCGATGATGAATCGAGTTCCGCTGCAAGGGAGATAGCACCATTCGACCTAGGCGACACAGACCAACAATTTCGCTTACCCGACCTTGGCGAAGTGAGGATAGCTATATCCAATCTTAAGTCCAACAAAGCTGCTGGGGTTGACGGCCTCACTGCCGAACTGCTCAAAGCAGCAGGCAATGACTTGGTAAGGAGTATGCACCAACTCATCTGCAAAATATGGTCGGAAGAATGCATGCCCGATGAATGGAATCTCAGCATTGTTTGCCCAATCCTCAAGAAAGGAGACGCTCTGAACTGCGCTAACTGCGATGTCTCCTGAACATCGCATACAAGATCGTCAACAACCTGATAGGTCAATATCAGTGTGGCTTCAGACCAGGAAAGTCCACCATCGACCAAATATTCACACTACGGCAGATCTTGGAAAAAACCCAGGAACTTCAAATCGATACCCATCACCTCTTCATCGATTTCAAGACCGCGTATGACATCATCTATAGAGAAGAACTATACAGAGCAATGTCTAGTTTTGACAGCCCTGGCAAACTTGTCCGTTTTTGCAGAATGACGATGCAGAACGCACGCTGCTCCATCAAGGTCGGACAAGAAATCACCGACGCATTTGATGTCAAAAAAAGGGTTTAGACAAGGCGATGCACTGTCATGCGACTTCTTCAACATCGTTCTGGAAAGAAAAGTGCAAAACTCATTCGTCAACACCAGAGGCACAATCTTCCAAAGGTCCGTCCAATTACTCGGATACGCCGATGATATTGACATAATTGGAAGATCAAAGCGTGATGTCAGTGGCGCGTTTTTGAGCATTAAGACGGAAGCGGAGAAGATGGGTTTAGTGGTCAATGAGGACAAGACGAAGTATATGCTGTCTTCAAGAAAGGACATAGAACGGCGACGTCTTGGACAAAACGTCACCATAGGCAGCTATAACTTCGAGGTAGTTGAGGACTTTGTCTACCTAGGCACCGCTATCAATTCAGACAACGACACCAGCGCTGAAATTAAACGGAGAATAACTCTTGCGAATCGCTGCTTCTTTGGACTTAGAAGGCAATTGAGTAGTAAAGTCCTCTCTCGAGCAACTAAAGTGGCCTTTATAAGACGCTTATTATCCCAGTTCTTATTTATGGCGCTGAGGGTTGGACTTTGTCAAGGCAGGATGAGAACATCTTAGGATGCTTCGAAAGGAAAAAAAATGAACTGTACGGGCTGTTCAGCGACACTGACGTGGTCAAACGAATCAAAGTCCAACGACTTAGATGGCTGGGTCATGTAGAGCGAATGGACATCAACGCTCCGGCCTGGAGAGTCTTCGAATTTAATCCGGAGGGACGTTAATGGTGAACATAGTTGAAAATATGATAATTTAAAGCATAAGAACGCTATCTAAAAACGAGAATAAAAACTTATAAACTTCAGGTATTTATAAACCAAAAAATTCAAGTTTAAATGTGAAGAAATCAGTCTCAATAAAAATCTAAAAGCAAACGTCAAAGATTAAACAAAAAAAAAGAAAACAAAAAAAAACAAAAAAAATAGAAATAAAGAGAAGAAATAAAACTTTTTCATTAATTACAACAAAATAAATCTAATATATATCACAAAAGTATGCAACATTAACTGCTTCTGCGAAATTTATTAGCGATATCTATCTACTAACAGAAAAATTAAAACAATCAAGTCGCAAACCTAACCTTTTACACATAAATTACAAAATCACATTTAAAATTTTAGCTGCATATAATTCACATTTTTTTTTTCCAAAATATAATATCATAGGTATATACAAAATATGCCTGATAGTACTATAGTTTTCATATACAAAGCAATTTAGTAGTTAGGCTTAAAAACAACAAGCTGATTGTAGATGGAAAAGTGTTAACAGATGAAGAGGTAGCCAACATAAAAGCGCATTCATATATTTACGTCGTGTGTTGCCGAGCGTATTTAAAAAAAACATTTATTTGTTTTTTTTTCTTTTTTACTTTATTTAATTTATTTCATTTTTCTTTTATTTTTATTTGATTAATATTATTATTTTAATACAGGAATATTTATTATTATTTTCTAGAGAGAACCCGCTGTCCTAAGCATGGCTGCACTTCTCTAAAGAAAGGTGGATTAACGACTGACATCTGACAATGTTCTAGTTAAATTATTCAACAGGTAGCCACGGTCGGGAAGTGCTCCCGTTATTGAAATATTCATATTTCATTTGAATAACTGAAATATGACTATTTAGCTTATGCGCTTGTTGGTGAGAGGGAAAAAGGGGGTGTGTCCATAGGTGACAGGTTTTGCTGTGTAAGCAAAAATGGTGGGAACCCGTTATTTAGGAAAGCCGTTAGGCGAAGGGAAGTATATGGGGAAAGGGGATTATGGGTGTAGGTGGAGTCTCAGATGTAACTCCTCCCCCCTTACGATTCTGCTCCGGAGAATCAATATTTTGAATATTAAATTTAATTTTATCTTTAGAATTTTTATTAAAAATTAAAATGAAAGCAATTAAAATTGAAATTATTAATAAAGATGTTCCAAAATTTATAGACATGTGCGCAATGTTTTTTGTTTTAATTTATTCTATAAGTTTACGATTTTCTAAATGTTTTATTTGTAAGTCTTCTGTGGAATAATTCATTACAATATTTCTTATAGATATGTTTTTAAAATTTGGTATTACAAAATTGTCGTAATATGCAAAATTCTCGTATTTAATATTATTAATTTCAACTTTACAATTCTCAAATCTTATCAAGTTATTTCCTATTATATTTATACTATAGTTGTGACAGTTATGCAATATTTGTGTATATGGTATATTTTTTGTTATTACAATGTTATTTGTAATTTGTTTTATTTCTATTTTTCTATTTTCGATAAAATTACATTCAGGATTATCTTTAAATATATTGCTAAGACAACCATCTTTTATTGGTTTTAAATCTCTTAATTTTACTGTTCCATTTACATATTCATAATTTTCAAATTCGTCAGTTATTATTTCTTTTTGAGATGTTAACAATTCTAAGTAATTTTTATTAGGAATCGGTTCTATTAAAATTTTATAAAATTTAAATTTGGAATAATTTGGAATTAACAATACAAATATTATTTGATTTTCCTGTATAATAACTGTAGATTTTATTTTGGATAGCTCATTCAATGATATATTAAAATGCTTAATTTCTTTAAGTGATAGTACACCATGTCCTAGAACTCTTAGTTGGCTCATTAAAAGATTTTCCTTGACTTTTCTCACTTGCTCTTTCAGTAACTGAATATCGTACTGGATTTGAAATACATATTGCATGTTTGTTATTTCTTCAAATTCTTTATTTACTAAGTTCCCTATATTAGATAACTGATCCTTAATCTCTAGTTGTTGTCCGTTTATGTGTCTTGTTATGTTGTCTATAACTTCGTTAAAATGTTCGTTAATTTTTATCTGGTCATTAAGTCCATTAATGAGGTTTTTATTGTTTTGTTCGTTTAAGTCTAAAGCTTGTTTAATTTCTATTTCATCGTCGTAGTCCATAGTCCCTGCAAGGTATTTTAAACCTTTTCCTATAATATTAATAAGTCCTCTTCTCTTTCTAGTATGGCTATCTAATATAAGCTTTCTATCTCTTGTTCTAATTGTTTTAAACTACGCGTTAATGCTGGAAATTCATTTTCAAAATTTAATTTATTCACATTATGTTCTAAAATATCGAGGTTTTCTGTCCACGAACTAAGATTTACTTTATGCAAAATTTTTGTGTATCCTGTTATTACTTGAAGTTCCTCGTTTCTTATCGAAACATAACCTTGTCCCATATTTAAATTTTGTATGTCAATTTGTTGTCCAAATGTCATTGTTGTTACTGTCAGTATGGTCAGTAAAGTGGTTAGTTGTTTCTGAAAAGAAATATTTTAAGGGGTTCGTTCGAATTTATTGTTCGAATTAAATTGTGGGATTAGATTTTATATAGTTTGGTTTAAGTTTGTTATGAGTTCTAGTTTTTAGATAGGAATGTTTATTTTGCGTAAGGTCTACTTCAGTTTCGTTTCTGTTGTGTTTGCTTATGTATCGTTCTTTATTGTTATTAATTGTTTCTATTATTTTAGGATATTCCTGATTTGTTATTGTTCTGTTTGTAAATCCGATAGGTCTTTTTTTTTGTCGAAGAGTGAATTGTTTTGTTATAAATCGTAACAGCTTTAAAGACTTTGTTGCGTAAAGTGTCATTATTTTCTTTATCAGCGTTAAATGTTCGTATGTGCTCGTTAAGAGTCGAGTGGAATCTTTCGATGTCCGAATTTCCTGTCTTATGGTATGGTGTCGTTATGTGTAAATCAACATTATTCTCTTTGAGATATTCTTTTATTACTATTGATGAAAATCCTGTTTCACCATCAGTTACTATCCTGTCTGGGATTCCATTATTCGCAAATCTGTATTTTAAAGTGTCTATGACGAATTTTGAAAATTTGTCTATCATGGTAGGTTAGGTTAGGTTAGGTTAAGGTGGCTGTTGGACGATTTCCAACACACATAGACCAAAATTAGGTCCGTTGTGATACCACATGGATCAGTTGATCTACCTCACTCATTGAACCAGTTAGAGCTGCGAATGAAGCATAGGAGACAAATAATGTCGGAATTTATTAGATCACTGGGATCATTGAAAAAGAAATCTCCAAGGTGGAGTTTTCGTCTTTGTGACAGGGCGGGGCAAGTGCAAAGGAGATGAGAAATCGCCTCCTCTTCCTCTTCGTCCATACAACTCCTGCAAAAATCATTTGCAGGGGCTCCAAGTCGAATTGCATGCCTCCCTATTAAGCAGTGACCAGTTAAGACACTTATGACGTAGCCAATGTGCAATCTACTAAGGGAGATCAATTGTTTGGAGCGTTTGGCACTAAGTTTACGCCAAATTAGTTTAGTCGCTGCACAGGTGGTGATGTTATTCCATCTGTAGTTTGCTCTCCCTATTGTATCTTGCTTCAGCATAAGTTTACAAGTAGCTAAAGGCATACCTACGCCAGCTTTGTGAGCTAGCAGAGGTAGCGTTGTTCCTCTTTTTGCAAGTTTGTCGGCTTTGCAATTTCCTGGAATGTCTCTGTGGCCCGGCACCCAACAAAGGTGAATGTTGAACTGTTTGGCCATCTCCGTAAGAGATGATCGACAGTTTAAGGCTGTTGATGAATTCGTAGAGACAGAGTCCAGGGATTTTAACGCAGCTTGGCTGTCAGAGAAGATGCGTATACCAGTTTTTGATATAACGTTTTCTCTAAGCCTGGAAAGGACTTCCTTAATAGCCAGAATTTCTGCCTGGAACAAGCTACAGTGATCAGGTAGACGGAAAGAGAGACTTAAGTTTAGTCTTTCGGAGTAAACGCCTCCACCAACCCCGTCATCCGTTTTTGATCCATCTGTAAAGAAATTAATGGGATCATCGTTCAGAAATGATGTGTCCTCCCAGGTAGACCTGGAAGGGATAGTCACTCTGAAGCTATTGTTATTGAAATGGGGAAAGGGGATGGTGTAGTCAATATTACTATTAATTGATCTGAATGAATTCAGAATAGCAGAGTGGCCAATCTGATAATTGAACCACTGTGAGGAGGCTTGAAGCCGTACGGCAGTGTTTGCAGCCGTTTGCTTACTGAAAAGGTCAATCGGTAATAGATGGAACAGAACATCAAGTGAGGCGGAGGGGGTAGAGCGAAGTGCTCCACCCATACACATGCAGGCTGTTCGTTGGACTTTGCTGAGCTTATCACGATTTGTCGCTATGTCCAGCGCAGTCCACCATACCGCTACTCCGTATGTAAGGATCGGCCTTATAACCGAGATGTATAGCCAGTATGTAATGCGGGGCTGAAAACCCCATTTATTTCCAATGGCTTTTTTACAAGAGAACAAGGCTACTGTGGCCTTGTTTATTCTTTCTTGAATGTTAGGTTTCCAACTTAATTTCTTATCCAAAATAAGACCCAAGTATTTTGCCTGTTCTGAAAATTTAAGTGGAACACCGTTTATGCGGGGAGGGTCGATGCGTGGGATTTTGTATTTCCTGGTGAAGAGGACAAGATCTGTTTTATGTGGGTTAACACCTAGTCCACACTGATTTGCCCAATTGATGAGCTTATTCAAAGCGTTCTGTAAGAGTTCTTTAAGTGAATTGGGATGTTTTCCCGTCACTGCGATAGCAACATCGTCCGCATAGGCAAACACTTTGTATCCCTCTCCTTCTAGAGTGACTAGTAGTTCATTTATTACTAAGTTCCAGAGGAGAGGTGATAGGACACCGCGTCTATCATGGTAACAAACATTAAATTGATGTTGGCATACCATATATCAACATGTATAATCTGGTTTGGTTTAATTGGTGTTTCAGTTAGTTTTAAAGATGTTTTGTAAGGATTTCTTTCGTATTTTGCCTTGTTACAGACTTCGCAATTATTTATAAATTCTTGAATCTTGTCTTTGAGTTTTGGGCAGTAATAAACATCTTTTATTTCCAAATAAGTTTCATTAATTCCTCTATGGTTGAGTAAGTTATGGGTTTGCGAAATAACTAAGAGTTCTTTTTCTTTATCTTCTAAGTCACCTAAGAATTTGCTGCATTTAATGACTTTAAGTAATTTATTATTGTTGAAGTATTTCAGATAGGTATCTTGGAATTGTGCAAAAATATGGTCATCAGTAGAATAGATTCCTAAAATTCCTTTTGGAGGAATATATTTCTTCATGATGTCTAACATAAGGTCTTCTTTATAAATCTTTAATTCGATGCAGTTCTTTTTTTTTGAAATGGGGTGTATATTTTATGGTTAGTTACGTTATTGGGTTTGTGTAAAATAATTTGTATTTTGTAGATATTAACAGGTGTTTCCACAATCGGGATGTGGTTACTACTATCTTCATTTGCGCTGTGGATAGTGGCAATTACTGATTGTATGTCTAGATTTTCATCATGGATATCATTGAGGTGTGTCACATCTTCATTGTGATAGACCTCTATTCTTGATAATCCATCGGCGACCTGGTTGTCCTTTCCTTTGATGTATTCTATATCAAAGTTGAATTCTTCCAGTTTAACCTTCCACCTTTGTAGTTTAGCATTTGGTTCTTTAAGCGAACTAAGCCAAACTAGGGGTCGATGGTCGGTTTTAATTGTGAATTTCCTACCATATAAGTAGGGTCTGAAATATTTTATATCTATATTTGAATCAACAATAGCAAGAAGCTCTTTTTCAATTGTAGAATACTTTGTCTCATGCTGGTTCAACGTTCGACTGTAAAAACAGATGGGGTGACTTTCTTGACTTAATACACCACCGATGGCATAGTTTGATGCATCTGTTGTCACAGTGAATTTCTTTTCAAAATCTGGATATTTAAGGATTGGGTGGGAAGTAATTAAAGTTTTAAGGTTTTCAAAACTTTCAACGTATTCAGGGTCGTTCATTTTAATTTTTGCACCCTTTTTTAGGAATGCAGTTATAGGTTTTGCTACTTTGCCGTAGTCTTTTATGAACTTCCGGTAGTATCTGGTGATTTCAAAGAATGCCTTGATTTGTTTTGTTGTCGTTGGTATTTTGTACTCTTGAAATGCAGAGATTTTGTTTGGGTTTGGTTTTATTCCCTCGGTCGTAACGATGTGACCCAAGAATTCAGTCTCTTTATTTAGAAACTCTGTTTTATCAAGTTGAACTTTAAGATTGACCTCTCTTAATCTTTGGAATATTTTCTTTAACGAAAGTATATGCTCTTCTAATGATGTTGAGAAGATGATGATGTCATCTAAGTATACTAGACAAATCCTTCCAATAAAGTCTGATAGAACAGAGTTCATCAGTCTTTGGAAGGTAGCAGGCGCATTTTTCAATCCGAATGGCATACCAACGAATTCGAAATGACCCATATCGGTTGAAAAAGCAGTTTTTCTAATATCTTCATCTGCTATCTCGATCTGATGGAAGCCTTTGGCTAGATCGAGTGTTGTAAAATATAGATTTTCCTAGTTTGTCGAATATGTCGTCCATATTCGGAATAGGAAACTTGTCATCTATTGAGACCTCATTTAGTCTCCGATAATCAATAACTATCCTCCATTTCTGTTCACCAGAAGCGTCTAACTTCTTGGGAACAATCCATATTGGAGAATTGTATGGAGAATTGCTAGAGCGTATAATACCTTGGTCGAGCATTTCTTGTATCTGTTTGGATACTTCAGTTTTATGTATTTGGGGGAATCTATAATTTTTTGTATAGATAGGAATGTCGTTAACCGTTCTAATTGTATGCTTAATCGCATTTGTGAAGGTTAAATCGCTTCCTTTTTGGTAAAAAATATCAGAATAATTTGAAATTAATTTAGTAATTGAATTTGCTTCTTCGATATTTAAATATTTGATTCTGATTTGATCAGAAATCGGGGCTTTACTCGTTTCCGTATGATATATTTCCAATTTTGGAATTTGGTTTTCATACTCTTCTAATTTAACAAGTGGGATTTCCATTTTTTCTTCTTCATATTCATTGAAGTAGATTGGGATTTCCTTGTTATTTATAGATAAGATGTTGGTAGTAGTATGTTGTTGGCTATTAGTCCATCATAGGTATCGTGAAATTTATATTCTAAGAATTCTGCGGTCTTATCACCCATCCCGAATTCTTCGAACAGAGGAATTTTCACTTTACTGAATGCAAAAATAGGACTTCCTGCTGTGTTTATTTGTGTGGGGTTTGTTAGTTTAATTTGCCATTTCGGGTGGCATAACCCTGGATTTAGAATACTCGTTTCTGACCCCGTGTCAATGAGTATTCTTAACCTGTACTTATTATTTTTAGTCTTAATTATTATATAGGGAAGTCTACCCCTGGGCTTTCTTCCCGAAAATCCTGGATGTTATTTAACGTATGAGATTCTCTTTGGTAGGAACCCGATAATGTATCCATCGGTTCGGAATCAAAGTTTCTCCAATTTCCTGAATTGTTGTTATAATTGTTGTTCCAGGATTGACCAGAACCAGAATTCCTGTTTTCATTATAGGGATTATTGTTGTTATTGTTATTATTATTATTTTTGGATTGACCAGAACCTTGGTTTCTGTGTCGTCCAGACCCATTGTTATAATTGTAGTTATTGTTATTATTATTATTATATCGGGATTGGCCAGAATTAGAATTTCTGCTATGTCCAGACCCATTGTTATAATTGCAGTTATTGTTATTATTATTATTATATCGGGATTGGCCAGAATTAGAATTTCTGCTATGTCCAGACCCATTGTTATGATGATGGTTTCTATTTTGTCCAGACTCATTATTATGATTCTGAGTATTATTGTGATTATTATTGTGATTATTATTATGATTATTATTATTATTATTGTGATTATTATTATTGTCATTGTTTCTATTCTGTCGATTGGTACATATTAAATTTTGTGTATGCATAACCAGCGTCATGAAGAATATCCATGGCTTCCTCCAATGTTTTAGGTTGTCTACATATGAGTATACCCTTCATTGGTTCTGGTATTTTGCTTGTGAAAAGTCTAAGTGACATTTCACAATTTTTTCTTATTTGTAAAGAAGAATGTAAGGATTTGTCAAGTTTTGTTTTAGAATTTAGTCTCCTGAGGGATATCTTGATTCTGTCGTAAAAGTTTTGGCAATTGTCATAAAATTTAAGACTTCGTAGGTCGTCATACAACTGTTCTACTGACCTCCTGTCACCAAAGTATTGGTAAAGGACTTTCTTGATTTCCTCCCAGGTGGAGGCATTATTATTAATTTCTATTGCTTCTCTAGCCTTTCCTATTAACTTACTTTTAATGATATCCAAAAATATAATTTGAACACTTGTTTCAAACCTACTTAATGAGGGATAAGCCCTGTCTAATAACTCTATGAAATTGTTTAAATTTTGGTAGTTACCATTGAATGTAGGTAACCCGTTAAGATATTTAATTGGATCAAGTTAAGGGATTATTATTATGGCTTACTCCTAAAACTTGGTGGTGTTGCTGCTGTTAATGCTGCTGCGGTTGCGGCTGCTGCTGCTGCTGCTTCTGTTGAAGAACGTGTATATTTTAAACAAAATTTGTACTTATTCGCACTTATTATTTTTTTAAATAGAATTTGTACTTATTCGCACTTTTTAAATAAAATTTGCACTTATTCGCACTTGTTTTGCTTTTACTTTTATCGACTGCGCCATTTACGTCGTGTGTTGCCGAGCGTATTTTAAAAAAAACATTTATTTGTTTTTTTTTTTCTTTTTTACTTTATTTAATTTATTTCATTTTTATTTGATTAATATTATTATTTTAATACAGGAATATTTATTATTATTTTCTAGAGAGAACCCGCTGTCCTAAGCATGGCTGCACTTCTCTAAAGAAAGGTGGATTAACGACTGACAATGTTCTAGTTAAATTATTCAATAGGTAGCCACGGTCGCGAAGTGCTCCCGTGGGAAATGAATGCACTTTGTTATTGAAATAGTCATATTTCATTTGAATAACTGAAATATGACTATTTAGCTTACGCGCTTGTTGGTGAGAGGGAAAAAGGGGGTGTGTCCATAGGTGACAGGTTTTGCTGTGTAAGCAAAAATGGTGGGAACCCGTTATTTAGGAAAGCCATTAGGCGAAGGGAAGTATATGAAGAAAGGGGATTATGGGTGTAGGTGGAGTCTCAGATGTAACTATATCAAAATAAAAGAAAACTCTCTGATGATGACCCTGATAAAGATCCCGAATCAGACAAGCCGATGAGTTCGAAAACTGGAACAACTAAGAATAGCTACAGGACAACAGAAAGAACTAAATATAATACATCCTCATCCACATTTCCCTGGATGAAATATGTGCTAAAGAATACGAACGAAATCTGAACCTTCACAAAAATGTTTGCTGGGTAGTAACATCGCACAAACACACGAACCATGACAACTAGCAAACAAAACACCACCACAAACTCGTAAAATCAACCCCAGCATGTCAATTAACAACGAAAATGAATTCAAAATGGAAATAAAGTCAGATGAACCTCCAATCCGGATGGCCACCGTGAAGGATTTCGGCCAAAACCCCCCCCCCCTTAATTTTAATTTTGCAGAATGCATCTTTAATAAAAATTTTAAAAATGAAAACATCAACCCAAACGAGAAGTTTCAAAACAAGAATCGATTGTACTCGTATGTGGCTACACTTAATACGAGAACACTTCAATCAACAACAAAATTCAGGGAACTAGAAAATGCCAAACAAGATAAATTGGGATATAATCGGCTTAGCAGAAGTAAGGCGACAAGGCGAAAGTATTCAAGAACTCAACAATGGAAATATATTTGCCTACTATGGAACGATCAATGGCCTCTACGGCGGCGTCGGTTTTCTTATAAAAAAGAATTAAAGACAAATATTCAAGAAATTAAAGGATTTAACGACCGCATAATAGGAATGAAAATATGATTAGGAAACTGTAATATTTCCGTTCTACAAATATATGCTCCAACTATGAATGCAACCGATGAAGAATTAAACCGCTTTTTTAAAACAGAGATAGTAATAAATAACAATAGGATATTTCAATGCTAAATTAGGATTTAGAAAAGACGGAGAAGAATCAATTATGGATACGGAAGTCGTAACGAAAGAGGAAGTCGGCTTATTCAATATATTTGGCAACATAAACTCATAGTTGGAAACTCACTTTTCAAAAAAAAGCCAAAAATCAATGGACTTGGATCACGCCAGATCAAAAACACAAAAATCAATATGATTAAAGATGTCTCCGTTTTAAATAATTTTGATTTTGAATCAGACCACCGATTAGTTCGTGCTGACTTGATTATTAATCATAAAACTGGAAAGCTACACAGCTACACAGCACCACACGAAAAGTAATAACGAAATCAGTGAACATCGAAACAATCAACAGCTATAACGCAGATCTTCACCAACGATATCATATTATATCAGGAATGAATGAACCATTTCAGATAACATAATAATAAAATAGAAATGACTATCAAAGAATCGGCTGATAGATACATCCTTACAGCAATGTCACAAAAACCACAAAAACTATCGAATGAGACTCTGAATTTAATAAAGTTTGAGAAAGTCTTCAAAAGAAACCAAACCTTGATGAGCAAGAAATGCAAGAGCTTAGAAACATAAGGAAAAACATCAAGAAAAAATCACAGAAGGATATCAAAAGGTTCAATGAGAACCTTTTAAAGACAGTCATCGAAGAAACAAAATCAATTAAAAAAGCGAAGAACGCAGTCCAAGAGTATAAGGAGTTGATAACTACAATATCCGAAAATGGTAAAAAGAATCACGATAGGCAAACTATCAACCAATTAGCTACGAATGTCTATACTCAACTATTATCAAAACAAGTTACAACAACCGAAGATCAATTACTTCTACAACAATTAAATCAGGAAGAAGAATTCCCACCTTTTCTTACCAACGAAATAGAAAAGGCAAAACTTAGCTTTAAGAACGATAAAAGCAAAGGTAACGATGGGATAGTAGCAGAATATCTCAAGTTTGGAAAATTTTCATTGGCCAACTGTTTGACTGGCGACCTGCATCGTGCCTGATCGGGAAACTATTGACTGCTCAGAACATGGTCTGGGCCAGTAGCGCAACAATCAGTCACGGTGAAGTGCTTGTTTTACCTCCTCGTGGTGGTCCCCGGGCAACTATTTGTGTATCCCTATATACGTAAATAGGCAAAAATTACAAGTGCGAAAGGCCTAGCTTTCTAGGATAGGTTTCGGAGGTTAGCATTCTTCGAAACTGAAATAACTTCCCGCTAACGAAACCGACACTACGCCTCGGATAAGGAATGATAACACGTTGACGACTTTTGGCTATTGTACCCGGACAAAGATTGGTTTCTGGAATGTGAAGACGCTTCCTCCAACTAGAGAATGAGTTCATGCGGTATAAGATGGATATCTTAGGGATCAGTGAAGTTAGATGGTTGGGCTCGGGGAAGTATAAGTCTCCAACCCGTAACACTGTACTACTCTACTCCGGAAAGACACCCGGAAGCAACCGTGAATCTGGCGTTGGATTGCTGCTTTCTAAAACAGCTCTCAAGAGCTTAATTTCCTGTGAGCCCTTAGATGACAGGATCATGAAAGCTAAGTTCCGGACTAGAGTACGTCGCGTCACCATCATACAGTGTTACGCCCCAACGGAGCTCTCTTCTGCCGAGGAGAAAGAGGCCTTTTATAACCGGCTGAGTGCTGCTTATGAAAGCACACCACGCGGAGACATCATAATGGTAATGGGAGACTTGAATGCAAAGGTTGGCAATGACAATAACGGGCTTAGGCATGTCATGGGGAAACATGGTGTTGGAAGTCGCAACGACAATGGCGAACGTTTTGTCGATTTTTGTAACGCCAACCGACTCGTTATAGGAGGAACCATGTTTGAGCACAAGGCGTGTCACAAAGTCAGCTGGGTGTCAACAGACAGACAAGCAACTTCCAACCAAATCGACCACTTCGCGATCAGTCGGCGATTTAGAAGCAGTCTCCAGGATGTTCGAAACAGAAGAGGTGCAGACATGGAAATTGCCCGAGACCACCATCTGATGGTTGCTACCGTAAGATTACGCACAGCTGCAGTTCGGAGATCCCAAGAAAACACCCGAATGCCCAAGTTTAATACCGATAGACTTAAGGATCCCACAGTCCGTCAACAACTAAGGGACCATCTTTCACAAGGATTGAGAGCAATCAGCAGCACGGAACCCACCTCCATCGAAAACCATTGGTGTGCTGTGAAAAATGTTTTCATATCCGGTGCTGAAAGTATAGTCGGTCGGTCGCAAGGAAGAAATAGTGCGTGGCTTTCCGAAGAAACTTGGGCTAGAATCGAAGAAAGAAAACAGCTCAAAGTTCGCATTGCAGCAACTCCAACAGCTGGCAGAAGCGAACTAGAGTCAGAGTACCGCATGAAGATGAGAGAAGTTCACCGTAGCGTGCGACGTGACAAGCGTAACTATATCAACGCATTGGCAGCAGAAGCAGAAGAGGCCGCAAGTAGGTGTGACAGTAGGACCGTCTACAGAATTACCAAAGAGCTGACAGGTGTCCAAAGCTCTAAACAACACCTGGTAAAGGACATAGACGGATCACTGCTAGTTTCGGATGAGGACCAGATCAAAAGGTGGAAGGAGCACTTTTCTGCAGTTTTAAATCGCGTTTTCACCAGTGAAGTCAACCTATCACCTAATGAACCGTCCGTAGTAACAAATTCCCGAATACGCACTGTATACCCCAGTAGAGAAGAAATCTTAACAGCAATCAGAGCACTGAAAAACAACAAAGCGGTTGGACTTGACGGCATTCCGGCAGAGCTCTTACGAGCAGCAACATCGTCTGAGCTCCTGCACCCACTCATAGAAAGAGCCTGGGAAACAGAAAATTTTCCTGAGGAGTGGAAAAAGGGGATGATCGTTAAGCTCCCAAAGAAAGGAGACCTAACTCAGTGCGAAAACTGGAGAGGAATTTGCGTGCTGCCTGCTGTAGCGAAGGTTATAGCAAAAATCGTCTTAGAACGAATAAAAGTCCACCTAGAAGACACCCTTGACGCCGAACAAGCGGGTTTCCGCACTGGATCTTCCTGTGTGGATCACATCAACACCTTGCGGATCATCATCGAACAGTGCGTCGAATATCGTTCACCACTTCACCTGCTGTTCATCGATTTTGAAAAGGCGTTTGACAGTGTCAATAGAGAATTTATTTGGCTTGCTCTGCGCAGGAGGGGCATCCCGGATAAATTGATTGCTATAATCAAGGCTACATCTGATGGATCCAAATGTCACGTTCTGCATAAAGGGAGGTTGTCAGAGGAATTTGAAATCCAAAGTGGAGTTAGACAGGGTTGTATACTGTCACCAATACTGTTCCTGTTGGTAATAAGTGATGTACTGCATGCAGCTTTGTCGAATGTAAATGGAGGAATTCAGTGGAATCTGCTATCACACCTTAAACATCTAGACTACGCAGATGACGTATGCTTACTCTCTCATAGGATCATGAATCTCCATCAAATGACAACAAGGGTGGAGAGAGAAGCTGAAAGCGTCGGGCTTAAGATCAATACGGCAAAAACAAAGAGGATTAGCCTTGGAACTTCCTCATCTACTCAAATAGATATTTCTGGACAACCAGTAGAGATGGTAGAAAGTTTTCAATACCTTGGGAGTATTGTCTCTACTGATGGCGGGACCGAACAAGATATAACCAGCCGAATCGGGAAAGCAAAGGCTGCGTTCGGAATGCTGTTCAAAATATGGAGGAACTACTCTATAAGCTAAAAGACCAAGCTACGATTGTTCCGCTCCAATGTAGAATCCGTGCTTCTTTATGGATGCAGCACTTGGAAAGTAACACCCACTGTCACAAGAAAGCTGCAAACGTTCGTGAATAGATGTCTGCGAAACATCTTGCGGATTTTCTGGCCTAACCGTATCTCCAATGATGAACTTCATGCGAGGACAGGTCAGGAACCCATTGACTCTATAATACGAAAACGTAAGTGGCAGTGGATTGGACATACGCTTCGAAAAGGCCACGAGTGCATTGCGGGTCAAGCGATGCAATGGAACCCTCTCACGCAGCAAGGCAGAGGAGTGGGCCGACCTAGAAGTACTTGGCGAAGAACGGTCGAAGAGGAATCAGCACAACTGGGGAAGAGTTGGAGAGAGCTGAAGTACATCTCCAGAAACCGAACACGATGGCGCGTAGGAGTAGTGGAGGCCCTAGGCCCCGCAAGGGGAACACCACGGACGTAAACGGTCTGAGGACCTAAGTAAGTAAGTAACTGTTTGACACATATTTTCAACCAGTTTTTCGTCACAGAAGTAGTCCTAGACCAATGGAAGAAGTCAGAGATAATACTCATACATAAGAAGGTCAATAAAGACGATATCAACAACTATCGACCTATAAGCATAATATCATCAATTTATAAGGTCTTTGCGAAATGCTTATTTTAAAGAATAAGAACTACTCTTGATTTTAATCAACCTTTTCTCTACAATAGACCATTTACAAACCATAAGCCAAATAATAGAAAAATGCAAGGAATATAAAATAACAATTTACTTTGCATTCATAGATTTTGCAAAAGCTTTTGATACAGTCGATCAGAACTTTGTTTGGAAGGAACCAAGGCATAGATGACAAAATTGTTCGAATTTTAAAGAAAATGTACGAACGGAGCGTGCGTCGCACGCATAAAAAGAGAATGTATAGGATCAGAATTTAAAATATCACGAGGTGTAAGACAAGGAGATCCTCTCTCACCAGCACTTTTTTCGGCAGCTTTAAAAGAAGTCTTTAGAAAGCTAGACTGGGAGAAAAAAGGTCTAAAAGTAAACGGCAGATATCTTTTAAATCTTCGATTCGCAGACGACGTAATACTTAGGTATCTCGAACAGCAGTGAAGAAACAATGTTAACAGAATTATGCTCTGAGTGTGCAAGTATTGGCTTATCTACCAATCAACAAAAAACTAAAGTCATGGCAAATGGTGATGCCAATGCAATAAGTACAACAATAAAATACTTCAGTATGTAGATTACTGTTTCCTTTAAAAATAAAGAAATGAAGAATGTAGAACAAAGGATCACAAACGCATGGAAACAATTTTGGAATGTGAAGCATCTACTCGACTTAAATATTTCAAGCAAAACAAGAAAGTATGTGTTTGACGCAACAGTACTTCCAGTTCTGACCTATGGGTGCCAAACATGGCAAGTAACAAAAAATATTGAAACCAAACTTCGAACATGCCAAAGAGCAATGGAAAAAGATATTTTAAACGTTCGCATCGTGCAACGAACAAACCGCAGAATCCTAAGATCACAAACCAATTTTGAAGACGTAAGACATAGGCTAAGGAAACAAAAATGGGACTGGGCAAAATTGACAACAGATTGGGTACCACTAGATAGTAAAAGAAACGTGGGCAGACAATTCAAACGCTGGAAGGATGACATCCGAGCAATATGTCCCTTATACTGGCGAGAGGCGTCTGAGAAGTCTGGGGGAGGCTTATGCTCAAATTACATAGTAAATAAGTTTAAAGATAAAAAAAAAAAAAAACTTGATATAATCAAAATTTACATATCTAAATGCTTAAATCTTGTATCTTTAGAATTTAAGAAACTTATTGAGTGAATAAAGCTTGTAATAATAATAATAATATTATGTTAAAAAGAAAAAAATTGTAAATAACAATTTTCTATGTAACCTAAACAAAACAAATTGAGAGAAACTCTTTACCTTAGCTTAAAGCTAGAGCTAGTGTCGAATTCTCGTCTGAACAAAATTGTCAATTTAAAAGCTAAGGGAATAAAGATTAAGGAATAAGAGCAAAAGAATAGAACTGTCTAGAGCAACCTTAAAAATAAGATTTTAATTCAAGCGTGTCATCAGACTAATTGAAGTAAGATACGGAATGTATGTTGTATATGTATACGGAAGCCGCGGTTTGAGATGGTATACAGTTTTTTTCTGAAAAAGATGTCGTAGTTAAACTAGGTTTATTTCTTTAGGCTTTACTATTTTCACTTCTAATAAATGAAAATTTTTTCAAACCAGCATATAAGCCTTTCAACCAAATTCAACGTCTTTAATTCATTCAAGTCAATTTTCTACGCTTTTTTATGATGTATAAGTTTAGGATATGGTTGAATACGGAGATGTTGATTTAAATTTGTTTGAGCAAAATAGTTCTTCATTATCAAATAAGGAAAGACGATTGGTATATGGAGAAGTGCCCCAATATCGCTTTTGCGGGCACAGAAGTCTTGCAGATTGACCGGGATAGTCATACATTTTTAAAGGAACATTTTTACAAAACCATTAAAAAAATCGAAGACTGATTGAAAAAACATGCAGAATTTTATACAACCAATTATAACATACGTGACAAAAACTACTTCCTAGATTCTTTGAGCTCCAAAGATATTTCATTAATAGAAGTGATGTTCTTCCTTTGAATGGAAGCTTATATAATGAAAGTTACGGTAGATTTTGCAACAATTGTGTTATCTTAAAGCGAAGGAAGATTATTTCCATTTTTTAAGCATATGAGTTTTTTTAAACATGCTTCGGATGACGTTCATTTTTAATGCAGGAAACCACAGAAGTATTAAATGGAACGAACTGGCGGCAACTTGTAAATTTTCTCAAGTACCTACGGCTATTATTTCTGGATGGTGTTCATCATAGAATATACATGCGTTACCATTTAAAAAAAAAGACAAAATTACTTAGCTTAGATTACTAAAAGAATTCTTACTTTGAAGGTAACAGAGCTCATTAGAAACAAAATTATCAAGTTCATTGAAACTGAATTAAAATTTGTATCTGACTGTATCTAGTAATCTCTGTAAGAGTTGTCGCTGCAGGTTGAGCAGAAGGGGTCACCATCGCGTGTGCTGTGACTGTTTGTGCGTTTTTGTCGACCCCTCGCCCCCCTCCGTTTGTCTTGTCGCGTAGTGTCCTCTTCATAAAACAAAAATAATAATAATTAAAAAAAATAATAGAAAATAACAATACAAAAAGAAAAAGAAAATATGCAAGAAAAAAAGAATCAACACTAAAAAAAAAAAAAAAATCTTAATGACCGGCATTACGGCTTTCGCAGCATTTTCTCTTTTATAGAAAAAAAAGTCCACTGGTGACTTGATGGCTTATCTCACCGAGCAGTGGAACCAATCTTTACATCGCTTGGGAGAAGTTAAGATTATTGCACTTGATATTTCTAAAGCATTTGATAAAGTTTGGCATCCTGCTCTTTTATCGAAAATGCGTGCTTTTGGTATCGATGAAACCCTTCTTCGTTGGATTAGTAACGTTCTTTCGAATCGCTCTATACAAGTAGTACTAGACGAATTCAAGTCTGAAGCTCACAACATAAATGTTGGTATGCCACAGAGTTCCGTTTTGTCTCCGACCTTCTTTCTCATTTTCATTTATGATCTCCTATCTGCAACTATTGTTCCATTAAATTGTTTCGCTGACGATAGCACCCTTAGCTTTTTATATTCGTTTCCAGATTCACATCCCTCCTCTTCGAACGTGGAACTGTAACGGCTAAATATGATAACGATAAGTACATTAAATTCTGAATTCATTGTATAATGGGGATTAAGAAATCGTGTAGAATCTAATGCTTCGAAAGCTCAATGTTGCTTCTGTCGTTAAAGCGATACGTACCCTCTGCCATTATCTATGAGTGGCACTTGCATCGAAGAAACCAATCAGCTTGCGATTTTAGGTATGTGTATCACAAACCATCTTTTGTGGAATGATCACATACTTAACGTCGCCAAAAGTGCCGCAAGATGTTTAGGTTTCCTTTGGAGATACAAGAATACCCTTCCACGCTCTGTCTTTCCCTCTCATTGTGATATACTGAAATTCAAGACTAACGTTGACATCTCCTTTCAAATCCCCTCCTGCTTACCAAAGACTCGCACTGTGTCTCTGACATATAAAGGGTACATAAAATCCCCTTGAGTGTGCGCTAAATATAATTATATAAAAAAAAGAACTGAACAAAAAAGTTTCACCAGTGGAAGTGAGATAATAGAAGATGTATTATTATTATGGCAAAAAAGTAAAGAAAATGATACAAGTGTTAATACTCAGTGGGATGGTGTTTAAAACTTGCTTTTAAAATTTATCTTGAGAAAAAATAGAATTTCAGTTTATTGGCTTTTAGGAATGAAATTTTTAGGTGAGAACAAAAAATGTCATTTAAAAATTTGAAGCGATTAATATTTAAAAGCGTTTTGGTATTATTTCAGAAAAGTCAAAAACAACCGGCTCTGAGAAACATACAATATCTACAAAAAAAAGTAGGGGTTAGTATAGTGTAATACCTAAATCATGTACTAACCTAAAACTGTTATTGAACTAGATACCATCATTGCCATCATCCAGACGATGGCAATTTTTATTCCGGCCAGCCGCTTTGTCGATCGATGTCGCGAGCCAAGAGGATTACGAATTCCTAAATAACGTCCCAAGCTGATGAAACACATGTGCAGGATGCTTGAGGAGCAAGCTAATACATCACAAGTGACATAAATATTACACCAAGTCACTCCGAGCGGCCAATAGCCTGAAAAGATAAATAAATTTTAATTTAGAATCAAATTCTTACTTTTTTTACATGGGGTTTAAAGGAAACAGCAGAATTTTTCGATGAACAAATAAAGGTATCCTATAAATCCTTTGATAGAAATATTTATGTGGGATCAGATAAATTTTTAAGCAACATACATACATACATGTGTTTTTTTTTTGTGTTTAGGTATTCAAATACATATTAATAATGCTCAATGAAAAAGGAAACCCTGACATATTATGTAGATAATAAGCCAGTCACTGACCTTTTTTCTATATTCTTCTTCTTCTTTTTAAGTAACTAAAATAATTTAACTGAACATTAAATGATATACAGGTGAGCTTTTATAAAGCGCAAGTCAACTCTAAGCTAATAAAAGAGAAAAACTAAACCAATTGATTGAAATAGGTAGCGTAAAGGTTTAGTTTTGAAATGAACTGAAAAATGCAAAGTAGAGATCAGAAATAATTGTCAACCTTTATGATCTAGGAGCTGGCGACACTAAAAATTGTAAGATTTGCGGACTCATGATTTTATGTTTTTAGTGTAATTTAGGTGCTCGACAGTGTTGTTCCATGTAGACAAAAAATGTAGACTACATGATTGTCTAAGTGTAAACAATTCAACGTAGACAATTCATCATTGTCTACATGTCAATGTAGACAATCAATTTTAATTTTTCAACTTTTTTTGTCTACATTGTCGACATTGTCTACATTGTTGACACAATTGTCTACGTAGAAAAGTGGACAATCAAAGTCGACGCGTGCTTCAAAAATCCATCTTTTTCCTTAAAAAGGGGCAAAAACTACATGCATTTTGTTGAATTTGATAAAGCAATTTTAGATATTCACCTCGATTACAGAATCCGAAAAATTTTATTCCCGCGAACTTGCTTTGTATATGAAAACTATAGTACTATCATGGTGGAAGTCGAATGGGGCGACATCTAATTTACCTATGCAACCCTTACTCTTTTTTTTTTGCGGAGAGCTAATGGAGGTTTTAAATGATATTTATTGATATTTTTTGGATGCAATAATCCAAAAAATAGTCTCCTCTTGCCCCTACCACCAATTTTCGACGCTTAAAGACTCCCCAAATCGAATTTTACACCTCACATTTTGCAGCGCCACCACCAGGACCTCTGCAACCCTAAAAAAAACTCGCCATGATAGTACTATAGTTTTCATATACAAAGGAACTTGACTCGATCCACAGTCAACTCAGAATCCGATGAATGGTCTGCGGATGGCTTCCGACAGTTTTTTCCAGTTTTTACTATTAGAGAATCCGTCGCAAGAACCTTCATAAATGTCGGTAACGTAGTTTACATTTTATTCGATTATGAAATACTCAGTCCATCCGAACTCCATATAAATTTTGGCATTTCAAATCCGCACCAAAGTTGTTGCGTATGCAACAAAATACAAAAATGGAAAGCTTGAAAAAGTAAGTTTAACATTTGAGTTTTAGATTATAGTTTTGATTTTTTTGCAGAAAAAGAACAACAAATAGATTCCAATTCGAGAAAATGGTAAAATTGTCAATAATTAATTAATTAATTAATTTTATTGGTGTTCAGTACAAATATCCATACCAAGCATTCTTGTGTTTCTGTCTCCATTATCGTATAGCGATTTTTAGTACAGGCATGCACCCAAACAAGTGAGTCGTGACTCGAACCAGGAAATTTAGCGTTCACATACCTACCATTTTAAGGTCAAAAACTGTCAGCATCGATAAGAAAGTTTGAAAATGATAAGGAAGTTTTAAGAAACGGTAATGTAGATCTTCCGCCGGATTTTATGATTGTTATTTATCGCGTAAGTGAGTTGAGTGTGGATCGAGTCAAGTTCGCGGGAATAAAATTTTTCGGATTCTGTAATCGAGGTGAATAACTTAAAACTCTACCCAGGCAATACAAAAAATCTTCGATCAGACCACTTGAACAATGAAGAGAAACAAGTTCTTTCAAAACTTATAAATAAACATAAAAGTATCTTTTACAATAAAGAAGATGATCTATCTTTTACTAGCCACATTAAACATGTGATCCCCACTATTGATGACTCACCCGTATACACACGAATTTACAGATACGAACAAATTCATAATAATGAGGTTATTATAAACACGAAATTCAAAACATGCTTTACCAAGGAATCATTCAACATTCTACTTCACCCTATAATGCTCCTATTTGGGTAGTTCCCAAAAAAGAGGAGAATACGGGAAATAAAGAATGGAGAATAGTCATCGGCTATAGAAAGCTCAATGAAAAAACTAAAGAAGATAAATACCCCATTCCAAGCATATTAGATAAACTAGGACATTGTAATTGGCCACGTTCACAAAGTTATCTAAAGCAATCCAGATTGGTTTGTGTTGTTGTAATCTCTTGAGAAAAAACAGCTGATTATAAAACATCTGTTCTCAAAATAAAAATCAACTCAACCGATCTAAAAAATTCTCGTATATTCAGCTATCTGAAGAGAAATGTCAAAAACAGCTGACTTGAATTGACATCAAACAGCTAAATTAACCTATCCGGTTTTAGTCGTTCACAAACATAATACGGATACTCGAGTATCTGAGATAGCATATCTCAGCGCAACGTGAACGCGGCCATTACCTTACAACATTAGACCTCAAAAAAGGTTTTCATCAAATAAAAGTTGATAAAAAGAATAGGGAAAAAACTGAATTTTCTACACAGTCTATGGCCAATACGAATTTGTGCGCATGCCTTTGGGTTTAAAAAACGCACCAGCAACATTCCAAAGGCTCATGAACGAAGTCCTTCAAGAATTCATAGGGAAAATTTGTTACATATGTACCTATACCTTGACAATATAATCATATTTTCCACTAGTCTCCAAGAAGACATAGATTCTATAAACAAAGTTTTGAGTACTCTTAAGAAAAGCAAATCTAAAGGTATCTTACAAATCAGAATTTCTAAAAAGGGAGACTGAATTCATAGGGCACATTATTACACCAGATGTTGTTAAACCTAACCCCAATAAAATAAAAATAATAGAAAAATTTCCCATACCAAATACGGTAAAGGAAATGCAAAGTTTCCTAGGTTTAACAGGCTATTACAGGAAGTTCATTCCAGACTACGCAGGTATAATTATAAAACCCTTTAGAATATGTTTAAAGAAAAATGCGCTAATCAACAAAAATAACTCAGAATACGAGGAAGCATTTAATAAAATAAAGACAATTATGTCAAATGATCTACTCAATCGCCACCCAAACTATAGGTAATAAAGAATTTACATTAACTACAGACGCAAGCAACTTTGCTATAGGAGCCGTCTTATCACGATCACTTGGTCCTTTGTCATTTGCTTCTCGTACAATAAACAAACACGAATGTTATTTGCTAAATTCAATTGCGGATTCTAATTATTTTCTTGTTTCTTTTGTAAAATGTCCTTAGCTAAAGAAATGACTAATTGTGTACAACAAAACACCGTGTTTAAGCAAGAATGATTTCAGTAGACAATGTTGTTTGCTTTTAGTTTTTTACCGCTTAAATTTGAAGAACATAAAGAAGATTGGTTTGAGATGCCTTTTTTTGTGGTGGTATGTATTTGGTATGTAGTCATTGCGTAAAGATAAAAGCCCCTTGATTTTGCAAAATCTGTGAGATTGTTTTGATTGTTTTCAAATTGAAAAGAATAAGGAAAAATTAACTTAACTTTTGATCCAATGAAATGATTTCTTGAACTTAATACATTTTTATACTTGAGTCTTAAATGTGTGATGTAGTTTTGCCTTATTTTTTCTTTTAACATTTCTTAAATACTAATCTACGTTAATCATATATGTATGTAATTGTATAATTTTAGGTAGATATATTAGCGGTGGTGGTTTTGTTAGGGATAATGGTAGAAATATAATAATTGTTCTCTGTAAAACGAAATATTAAGTTACTTTCACACTTTATTTGTTAAAAGACCTATGTACCATCATACCATTTTGTTTGGCCACAAAACTCATAGCAATCAAAACAAGATTTTTTTCAGAAAAATAAAAAAACTAAGAACATACATTACATATGTACGTATAGTTATTACATACTCGTATATGTTTTCTGTATATTCACATTTCTTTTTTTTGTATGTCAGAATGAAAGAAAAATTCAATTTCGATTCAATAATATTAAATCATGATGCCTTCTTTGGCATTCATATTATTAGTAATTTATTTCTTCGACAAGTAAGTAATACTTATTGACATGGAGAGAATTCCTTCTAAACCCTTTCACCCATATGAACACGACGAAATCTATCTTACTCTTTGAGTTGCAACGTTAAGCTACAAGATTATTATAATGTGAATCGGAAAGGATTTGCTTCATCACACTATGGAGTAAATGCATGAAAAAACTAGACAAAATTATTTTTTGGCTTCAATGGGTAGATATTCATCTGAAACAATATTTTATAACGTATAAAATATATTTCATGTTAGGTATACCTATATAGGTAAAAAAATATGTTTTTTAATTATAAATAACGTTTATTTGGGAATATGTACGAAGATTTATTTTCTTAAAATAGGTAAATGTTTATTCCGAAAGAGACTCTGAACAAGACTAGCTTTCTTCCTCAGAATTATTATTATCTTCTTCTTCAGAGTCATCGAATGGAGATGGAATCGGATCCTCAGATATAAGCATTTCAATTGCTTCTTTCGAAAACGATTTTGTTTTTTTAATAGGATGAGACCTAATGCTTGTTATTAGGGGGTCAGATGTTAATAACAAACGATTAAGAATTTCTACATTGCAATTTTTCCTTGAGTTTTCCCTTGTATCGAATGCAAATTTATCAAACTTGGAAATATCGATATTATATCCACTGGACAGAACTTCTACAATAATATAACCTTCAGCCTATAAATTAACTGAATGTCAACACCTGTTATTTCGGCAGAAATTTGTGAATCTACGACTTGTATTGCCATCATTTAAACTCCCGAAACCTGGCTTTGGTACATCCACTATTAGACCGAGTTGGTTTTTGAATTTTTCTTGCAATTCTCGTTTTTTTTCTTTGAAAATATCTTTATCTTCTTGTTTTCGAATTTGCCATTTTTTAAAGGAAGCTTATAAGCAATATGCAAAATGGTTTGGAAAAGACAAATTCTTGAAACAACATGCCTTGTCTAACAAATATTTTTCTAAATAATCCATTTTAGCTTTAAATCCACCTTCAGAACATGTTTACATCACAACATATAAAGGTTTTTTGGTAAAAACTATTAAACCAGATGATCCTTCAAATATATCAAAATTTACGTTTTTTAAGAAAAAGCTTAAAAATGCATAAAACATCACTTTTTCTAACACAAATAACAACTAAGGTTGTTACTTTACACAAACAACTCAACGGAATAACGGAAAGTAATAACAAAACGATTAGAAAGAAAGAACAAAAAACAGAAAAATGCATTTTATAGGCATTTTTTAAATTAAATCACAAAAACTATTAAAACTCAATTTTTTAACAGGAACCAGAATGAATATATTAGAACACACCTGCATATGTACTATCCATGTTAAAAATTATATCAACAGTTGTAAAATATTAAATAAATATTGAATTGAAATTACAACTTTTTTTTGTTGATGGTGCAAAAAAAATATGTTCTCCTTTTTACTGACTTTGAGCTAGTGCTGCGGCTAAATTATTTGGAGTAAAAAAGTTTACAGTTTCTTAATCTACAGACATTTCTCTAACGTTTGGTTAAAACTTTTCTTCTAAATTCTGCAATTTTTAAAATCGACTTTTGTCTCGTTTTTGCATGCTTTTACTCGATAGTGCATCAGTTTGAATTGCTGCATGGAGTTTTGGCCTTTGGATGACAGGAAAACAAAAAGCCATAGATATAGGTATGTATGTAGGTACATATGTATGTTACAAAATGGGTATATTGATCAAATTTTTATTTTAAATCCTCAACCAAATGTGTGCATACATATCTGTGGCGTTTGGTATAAATGAGTTAACTCCAAAAATTTTTCTGTTCGGACTGCCATTATGTTTCTTTTTGGCTATAGGTATTTTCATTCTATATTTAAATGAAAGCTGTATCATCACTAGAAATAAATGTAATTAATTGGTCCAAAGATGATAAGTACGGTTTTAAAATTTTAAATTTGATATAAACCTGATAACTTATCATATTTATCCCAAAAAAAAAATTGAGTTAAAAAAATACTGATATGTCCACTAGAGTGGGGTCATTTTGTCAATGTCCTAAAAATGTTAAGGATAATATATAAAAAATCTGTTCAAAACTTTATTGCAATATGTTAACGTTAACACGTGCCACCGAGCACTTAATAGGCTTGTCGACAAATATTTATAAATTTGAGAAAAAACAAAAACAAAATGGAATATTATTTGATGCATAAAAGAAAGAAATTAAAATAGTTCAATATTAAACTTAAATTTTAGATTGATTGCTTTTGTTTACCTATATCTGGAATTTTCTTTATAGACTTTTTTATCAGTCCGGAATCTATAGGTGTGTTTTGGTGACAAACTGCAACCCAGTCAGTCAAAATTTAACAAGAGATACAACAACAAAAAACTACTGGCATTTACTTTAACCTTTGTATATATAAATTATAGTACTATCATGGTGGAAGTCGAATGTGGCGACTTCTAATGTATGCGGGCAACCCTTACTCTTTTCTTTTTGTGGAGAGCTTATGGAGGTTTTAATCGATATTTATTGATATTTTTTGGATGCAATAATCCAGAAAATAGTCTCCTCTTGCCCCTACCACCAATTTCCGATGCTTAAAGACTCCCAAAATCAAATTTTACACCTCACATTTTGCAGCGATACCACAAGGGTCCGTGCAACCCTAAAAAAACTCGCCATAATAGTACTATAGTTTATATATTATACAAGCCTTAACTTTTTTTCCCCATTGAATAAGAAGTACAGTTGTGTGAGTTACACAAACCCAAATGCATTGTCACAGGGTTGGAGTGAATGTGGACGGCTATTTGCTGGGGCGCCGAAAGGAATATTTTGCTGAGTTTTTTCTGGATGGTTTAGTAAAAATATGTGTAGCTAGAAATACTGGAATATGGTTTCTTTCTTCTCAGAAGTACTTATCCACATACAAAGGAACATAGCTGTTACTGTAAGCATTAAAAGAAAAAAAGGTTTTTTAATTTAGTTAAATTTATTCGATCAAATAAATAATTGAATGAATTTTTTTTTGGATTTATTGCTGGCTGGATTATAATATCGTACAAAGCACACTTGAAGTAATAAAATTAAACTTAGCTCTCACAGGAATTTTAGATGGATAAATGAAAGCATAGTTTTTAGTTTTATGTATAATTTTAATGAAAAAAAAAACACTATCAGATATATTCCTCAGTCAAACACATAATTTGAAATCATAATTTATTTCAATACATAACTTTGCACTACGTGCGCTTAACTTTTCTTAGCGCCTTGCCATCACCAAGAAAAACTTATCCGTCCCTGTACTAAAATTTCTAATCTGACATTACAGATTGTACAAATGACATGATTAAATTATATTTTTATTTTGAAAAATATTGCTATTTTTATCTTAAAATACCATGAAATAACAATTAAAAAGTATTGTACGATAACGTATTTACGTAAATAATATCACTTTAAGTTACTTTTTGTGGAATATGAGCCAAGACTTATGTACATACTTGTGAAATAAAAACTTTTTGTTTTTCCGGTTATACAAGTTCTTACAAGTTTTCACGCAGCACCTCATGCTGATTTATATTTTAATAATAATATGCTTCGAATTTCAACTCAAATTGGCTTTTATTTAACTTTTTTATTAGTTTTGTAGTACGTTTTTCACTTTTTTAAAATCTTAAAATTTTACAACACTAACTCTCAGCAAGGCAAAATGACAGATGAGATTGCATTTTTTTTTTGAATTTTAAACTTCACTCACGTACACTGTATACATATGTACCAAAAGCCTCTTCCTCTATTTCTTATTCAATGTTTTTCCCATTCAAATTTTACTTGACAAAATAGTATGTCTTACTCACAGGCAGGGGCGCTGATGTTGCTATTTTCATTTTATATGTACGAGTATGTTGGTATGTTCGATTTTGTAATCTGTATTTTTAAGGCGGAGTTTATAAAAAAATGTTTTTGACCGATGTCGTTTAAAATGCTTTCAACAAAAAGATTATAATTTTTGAGAGATGAACTAAATTAACAAACTCATGAAAAGTTCAGCGTCAATCAAACATCAAAATAGTGAGAGCCCACTGTCAAATAAAATGAAAATGTCGAACAAAAACACGAAAATGTGCAGTGTGAAAGCCTATTTGGTTTGGTGTGGATAGTATTAAACCAGAATCAAGGCTTATTATTGTTATTTCGTAATAACGATTTTTTCGAATTAGTCTAAGTTATCATTAAAGGACTATTTACATGAGAGCGACAAACGACCGACGAATGAGTGAATATTCGTCCATTATGACATTTATTTCACAAGGCCTTTTTTATTTGTTGCGAATGACGTTTGACTTTGACAAATTCAGTCATGACCAACCACGAAGAAAACAAAAACAAGATTGATTTTGAGGTTAGTTGCGCGAACAATTTGTTCGTCGAAATGTCGATCGTATGTGGAACGCGAATAGAGTTTGACAATTCGTAACAATCATCTTGCAATTCGCGACGAATAATTTTCTCAAATTTATGGTATTTTATCAAACAAAAAGCTTAGTTTAGTATCGGAACATCAAAACCAAATATATTTCTGCCATTTTGATTAAAATTTGTGAAGAATTTAGGTTAATAAATTGTTTTAATCTAATTTATTCGGTCTTTCGTCGGTCGTTGGTCGTTCTCATGTGAACAGGCCTTAAGTGTAAGATCCGGAGTGCTTAGAGATAGAGAAATCGAACAACCCTTAAAGTCAAACTATAAGCAAGCATGGGTACCAATCTGTTAAAACTAAAATAAGTGAAACACATTTGCTGTGGATCGTTTTCTTGATTTTTTTTTTACTCTGTTGTGCTACGTTCTCAACAAAACACACCTTATAACATTTTTCGAAGAAGATTTGAAATTAGTTGTCAATTCTTCGATAAACACCCGTCTAATGACCATTTAGATGAAGATTACCAATACGGTGTAAAATTGGTTAAAAATTTGAGAGTTCTCAACGATGTAGCCGAAAGACTCATTAAATTAATTTCAGAATATAATCAAACTTTAAGTTCTGATGAAGAGCAAAAACAATACATTATTCAAGTTCTCGACAAATATAAAAAAATCCAGATATAAACAAAAACACACTGCTGCAATCAATCTAAGAATGTAAGTTTGAATTATGCTTTAAATTTCTTTCTTTTATGCATAAAAAAAATACGTGAGTAGGAGAAATTTCCGTTCCGATCGGATAGGGCAGAATATTATACAATGATTGAATGAATGAATGAATTATGTGGGTATATTAATTTGCACTGCGACCTTAAGTCTTAAGATCTATTGTACCCTCCTTTTGAACCGGATGAGGTTTTTCATCTACAGTTAATCCTCCAGATTCGTACATTTTAGGAATTTAAGAATTTGGGGTATTTTCAGGGAATGTATTTTGCTCTCTTCTACATGGTGCCTGCCCAGATATTTTTGTCTTTGATGCACTAGTGCATCGCATTTACCTATTATGTGGTCCGGTGTCTCCTCATGAGCGTTGCAGAATCTGCAAAAAGCACTGCTCACTAGGCCAAGGATGCTGAGATGTCTTCTCAGTTTACAATGGCCTGTGAAGAGACCTGTTATTTTCCTAAGACTTTTCCTACTTAGGCTAATACAGGATAGATAACGCTCTCGGTTGTAGTTCCCGAGTAGTAGTTTGGCCTGTCTTAGTTTTTGGAGTTCTTTCCAGATTTTTGATCTTGTTGCCTCCTCTAATAATTTAATTTGGTTATTAATTATATTTTCTCCTATACCACAATAGGGCTCTGGTCCCGTTAGGGGTCCCTTTGCTCCTATTTTAGCTAGAGAGTCGGCCTCTTCATTGCCCTGTGCACCAACGTGACCCGGTACCCAATGAAGTGTGACTTTGTTTACCTTGCCCAGTTCATTTAATTTATTTATACAATCCCATACTAGCTTTGAAGAGATGGTGTATGACTTCAAAGCTTTTAGTGCGGCTTGACTATCTGACATGATGGCAATGTTTTGGTTTTTGTATTTTCTATCGATGTTACGTTCTGCGCATTTTCCGATGGCATTTATTTCTGCCTGGAATATGCTGGTGGACTGTCCCATCGGTATGGACATTTTGGTTCTAGGCCCAAAAATCCCGCTGCCTTCTACTGTCTTCCATACACAGCTCGTTCGTTTTAGGTTTAGCTTGTAAATTGTCGATAGAAGAGCTCTTCCTATTGGTTGATCAATCAAAAGGATTCTTTTAATTTGACGTTTTACATTTTATTTCTGTTCCGTGGTTGTATCAGTTATGGTATTCTTAGGCGGCGATAACATTGACGACGACAATACCATTTGATGATGTTTGCTTCGAGACTGTAGTTTTCCGTTTCGCTTATCCAGTCTCTTTTGCAACTTAACTCCGTACGGAAGTGCTTTTCGAAGTTGTGTGTGTTGATCATGCCATCCCTTGGAATGTCAAGAAGGTGGAATCGGGGATCGCATTCCGTTCCCTGCAGCTAATGATTTTCCCTCTCCCAGTACCCTCCTTAGCAAATCTCATGATGGCTCCCTTGGCAGCACTTTCTATTGTCACCTGTAGTGGCGTTAGATTTAATATGTTTTCCATTGCTGCTGTAGGGCATGTTCTCATTGCTTTTCTAATTTTTTCCTAGTGATTATTAATTCGGTTATTTTGTGCCATGCAACCGCCCCATAGGTAATGATGGGTCTTACCATCATGGTGTACATCCATCGCAAGATGTTTGGTTTGCAACCCCATGATTTTCCTGCAATTCTTTTGCAAATCATCAGGGCTTTAGTGGCTTTCCCGACAGTTATATCTACATGTTTATTCCAAAGGAGTTTATTATCTAGTGTAATGCCTAAATACTTGATCTCTTTTTGGGTGTCGATTACTTCTCCTGCCAACCGTATAGGTTTCATTCGTGGTAGATGTCTTTTCTTAGTAAATGGTATTATTGTCGTCTTTGTGGGGTTGATGTTCAAGCCCACTGAAGAACACCACTTCCAAGTTACAGTAAGTCCTCTCTGTATTATGTCACAAAAAGTTTCCTCAAATTTTCCCAAGGCTGTTAATACGATGTCATCGGCGAAGCCAATACATCGTATACCTTGAGAAGTTAGAGTTTCCAGTAATTCATCTACTACCAGACTTCACAGTAAGGGTGATAGTACCCCTTCTTGAGGACACCCTCTTGTTGTGATGACTTTCTGAACATTTTCTCCTGCGTTTGCTTCCGCCGTTCTCGTACTTAGCATTCTACCTATCCATCTGGTTATGGAGATGGGTACCCCCTTTCTACTAAGAGCCCTGTCAACAGCTTCATGCGAAGTATTGTCAAAGGCCCTTCTATATCAAGGAAGGCACAAATGGCAGTTTCCTTGCCATTTAAAGCTAATTGTACAGTGTTTGTAAGTTCGTACAGAGCCGTTTCTGTGGATCTACCCGCTCTGTAAGCATGCTGATGGCGATTTAAAGGCATGCTAGTTTAGATTTCTACTCTTATATAGTTATCAATTACTTTTTCCAAGTTTTCAGTAAAAAAGATGTCAACGAAATTGGCCTGAATGACTTTGGATGGGTTGTATCTTTTTTCCCCATAATAATATGCAAGATCTGCAGCCATTTATCGACCCGATTTATTATATTTTTTACAAATTTTAAAACATACGCTTTCTCAGTCGCAAGAAGTGTAAACTTTTTTATTTCATTTAAGATGAATTCTGTTATTTGTTTTTACTCTTATTAATCTTAATTAAGATGAATAAACTTTTTCTTTGATAAAAAAAAATTAAGATAAGTGTACTTTACATTGATTTCCATTAGGTACCTATTTGTCTTATAAATCTATAAAAAACTACGAAAAATAAACTTTTTTACTATGAATTTATCTAATGAAATGTATTCTTAACTTTGAATTATCTGTTATTTTGACTTATGTACACATGTGTGTATAAACTTAAAAATAAATTCATTTTTATGATAACTGCCAAATTTTCTTATATTTTTTGTACGTTTGCATATGGTATAAACATGATAACTGCCACAAAATTCAGATACATACTCGTACATATATGCATAAACTTAGAAAAATAATTCCATTATTTCCAAACACTTTTTTACAATGCTTGAATAAACATTCAAATGCGTTTTCTGCAAAACTCAAAAAATGGAGTTATCTCATTTAACCAAACGCCACAGTTATGTATAATCATTATTTTATAATGTTTAATATGTACATACATACATGATACATAATAATGTAAAAATTGAAAAGAAAAAGGATTACTTGATGAAATCGTCAATCGGATGGATTTACTGGCAGCATATTAAAAGCATAATGTTTTATAATATCAAAATCAAAATCAGTGAGTAGTTACCTATTAAGTGGAAGGAAAATTGTTTTAAATTAAAACCTGTCTTATTAATACGGCTATAGGAATTAGAAGGAAGTGTATGTCTGAGCATCATTTAAAGTAAAATAAAATAAAAGAAAATCAACACGCAAATTAAACGTTTTTGTTTACCGTTACATTCAAATATGAGACTTTTAAAGAGGCAATTTCGTCTAGTAAATAAATGTTTTTACTTTTAAAGTGAGCTCTTTACGTCGCTGAATTATTTCAATTGGTACTACTGTTAATAATTATTATTTAGGATAAATTTACTCGATCCGATCGAACTTTGCGAGATGGAAAAAAATTAGTCCCCACAGGGAAATACTGGGATCTATTTTTTTTTATCATTTGTATATTTTTTTACAAATTGTATATTGTACATTACAAATTGAGAAAGAAAAATCAGTTGTCGGTCTTCATAGATTGGTTCAGATTATGGGGTAGTTATAGTTTTTGAAGATTTCCACCTCCGACAAAAAAAGAAAAAAAATTAATATACATAACATATATACCTACAATAGTACACTTTATCATTTTAAACCAGTATTCTTAGCTACAGTTCTAATTACTTTTTAAAGTTTTTATTAGACTATACTTTTATATGCATTTTTTTGTCAAAACGCCTACGTATGTATGTATAATGTGATGAAATTTTTTATTCATATAGGTACCTAATTACAAACAAAGGAAATCATAACCAAACCTTCAAAAAAGACACATAAAATAATTGGGTTAGCCGCATTTTCATTCACAAAGACTTACCGAGAAATGCAGGAATAGCGCCCAGTGGCATAACAAACAAACTGACCAACAAATCTGCTATTGCCAATGAAAAAAGGAAATAGTTCGTCACATTTTGTAGTTTTCGATCCAAAGCCACAGCCAAGCAAACCAAAATGTTCCCCAAGCCACCGGCAAAAATGAAAGCAATCACAAAAAGGAATACCCATTCGTAACCATGTCCTTCCCGGGCTGTATGATGTAATCCGACATTATCCGTCGACGACCACATTTCGCTTAATTTACTGCTTCCATTATGTGCCAGCGTTCCACTTCCGACCATTGACTGATTAAATAATGCAAACGAACTTGACCACCAACTATATTCTGTACTTGGATTTAAACTTAAAATGCACTCGAGATTTTTGCTCTTGCTCAGCATCGAGGTTGGCACACTGGGATTGACCGGCAAGTTCTCAGATAAATTCTCAAATATCGATCCAATAAGACCATCACTCGGCTGAGAGCACACAAACGTCCGACTTTGTACTAGATCACAATTGACACTACTATTAGTGGCCACCATTACCGCCTCGAGTGTTGGTAGTAATGGCAGCTGATTGGTAACGAGATCAGGTAACTTTGAAACGACTAAATTAAATTCAGATACGGGATTTATGACATTACGAACTAGGAGCATGGTATTGAGTATGCAATCGTTGGCATACGAACTCAGTGTATTTTCCACCGCATTTGATGGCAGGGGCTGACACGCAAAGTGGGCGCTCTTGGAGGAGCTGTGGAAGGATTCGAGTAGGCATTTGTATTTATCAGTCGGTGATGGTGCCGATGACGAGGATAATGCTTCTGGATTCGGTAAGGTACACAAAATATCCGGACCCCAGTAAGAGGACCATGTTTCGTTGGCCACTCTGCATAAGTATACGAGGTTGTCAAAGATGTGGGTAGCCGTTGAATCTGTCTGCTTGATGGTATTTTCCGGTTCTGTTGTGGTTGACAGTATCGGATTTGGGTATGAAGTGGATCTGATGTTATCGAAGGATGTTGATGCAGTCGTAGACATGGGTAGTTGTGATGTTGGTCGTTGACCATCATATCCGTACGCACCCATTTCATTATCAAGCCTTGCGATGTGATTCCTTGACGAGTTATTAATTATGTCCAGTACTTGTGTTTCAGTACTTTTTTAAGATTTCGTAAAGATGAATTGAAAACTGAAAAAAGAAGTTAAATACCAGTTAAAACAAAATATTGAAATATATAGAAATAGAAATAGATTTTAAAATCAATAAAGGCTACTATAGACTTTATTTTTTGCTGTAGTCTCCATGTTGTGTTCAAGTATTTTATGTATGTTGAATAAAGATAGTATACATTAAAAATTTTGATTTAATTTTTTCAAATATGTATACATATAATAATATGTAGGTAACTTTATTTAAATTGTTGAATTTTCAAAAAGGTTTATTATTTTTTTAGTAAGCGACGCGTTTCCGTTAAAAAAAAAAACATGACTTGAGTCATTTAAGTTCGATGATGGAAAAAAATGAAGTGAAAAATTAACAAATACATATGTATGTATGTAGGTACATATATCAAAATTTAAAAAATATTGAAAAGCAAAAATTTAAGTGATTTTTTTTTGCAAAATGCACTATTTTCTTTTAAAGTTTAGTATATAGGGTGGTGCTCATTTTATCAATGTTAAGGATAATAGATAAAAATCTTGTGCAAAATTCCATTGAAATCGGTCAACGTTAACACGTGCCACCGAGCACTTCCCATACAAATGTAAATAAAATTTAAACTTGGCACAGGTCTTAAGTATAATGATGATCCAATTATGATTCATGACCTTGAACCAAATAGAAAAATACCAACTATTTGGCAATAAAAACATGATCGCATATTGAAGAACAGGTTTTTTTTATATATTACTTAATTTACTGCGATATGAGGAAAGAAGCCAGACAAAAAATGTATGGGAGCGCATGTGCCACATACTTTTTTCACTTGTGTCTATATCCCTCCCTCCATCCGAAATATTGCTGACCAACCACCGAAAATACCTGTCAGCTAAAGAAAAACTATCAATGAATATTCAACAACATGTTTTTTTATGGATTCTGTTCCTGTCGCGAAAATCGAAATACATAAAAAAAAAACTACATAATTGGAAAAAACAAGAACAAAAATATATGAGAGTGCATAATATACGATTTTCGCTTTTGAGAAAGAATAAAGAGAGGTAGCGCTGATATTATAGTGAATTTCGCTTTTGAGAGAGAACTATATACAGATACTGATACTGAAACTTTAGTAGATTTCTTCTGAAGTTCAAACTTCTTAAAAAACGTTTTGAAAAAAAAAAAAAAATTTCAAAATATAAAATAATATATTGTTAAATAGGCTTTACCGCTTTCAAAAAGTGAGTACTAATTTGGTAACTTTGAATCATCACTTGAAGCAATGAATAAAATAAGATAATAGCTCCCAATGCAATGAAGTAAACTATTGAATTAAAAAAAAATTAAATAAAAACTAGTGGATAGCCGTAGTTTTATAAAATACTGAAATTTGCGACATTTAGAGATTTTTCCCTTTCCAAAGTTTTCAATTTAAAAAAAACGTTGATTTTTTCTTTTTGAACTTGAAATCCCTTAGTTTAAGTTTTATGAATATTCTTAAAATGTTAAATTATGTTGAAAATTGACAGAAGATCCTTTAAATGAAAACCCCGCAACATTTAATATGCGGATCTGTATTGTATAGAATAAATAGGTTCATCGGGGATAGCAGAATACCGCGCAGTATTACCGACGTTACCGACATTAACGAGGTGAATCCAGACTTTTCCTACATCTTTAGAAATTAGTCAACCAACGTACATATATCGCGATTAAGATAACACTCTATTTTGTTTTTTTTTTTTCTTTTATTTTTGGGACTGTTGACTTCATATAGACTGTAGAACAATTTCATTAAGGCTATTTATATAAGAATCGCACTCCTCATTAGAAAGATTCCTTTTATTAGGAATATTTGAAGAGGAAAAGTTATTCGAATATTTTCGAGGAGCACAACGTTGGAAACGACAACAGACACTTCGTGTCTTGTCGCGAAAATAAATGAAGAGTCGCCAATCAATGTTGTTGGCATAACTATCGCCATGTGATCGCTATCATATCGTAAAATACACATTTTATTGTCATAGACTATGTCTATTTGTAAACTTGCATCTGCGATACAAAGGAATAGATATGACGGCGGATAACTTAGTTCAACCGGACTATATACATAGCTTTAGTTTGTACTCGATTTGGTTTTCATTTATAAAACCACGTAGGAGATTGGCCAAAACTGTTTTCTTTTATGTTTAACCATTCCTGATGTTTGCATTTAGATCTCCCGCGTGATCTAAAATTTCTCATCGTAGTTTTTGGAATAATTGTTCAAAATCCCTAATGAATTCGTTAGCAGGGGCTGAATGAGCATATGCTGCTATCAAATACAAAAAAAAACTATTATCCCTTAACGGAAGGCAAATATTAGTTGTCTCTGGGCTATGTCATAATAATTCGCTCAATAATTTTAAAAGAAAGTGGTTTTCGTATTAATATAACTGTACCACCACCTTGTATTGAATTTCTCCTACATATATGTTTTAATAATATCATATTTGTCAAATTCTAAATAGTGTCGTTCATTTAATTTAGTTTCGCTCAAAAACAATACGTCACGTTTATATTCCTCATAGAATTGACGTTAAGAGCAATTATTTTTAGTGAAGATATTTTTTTCTATTCATTTTGATTTAAACAAATGTTGAGGAAGGTATCTACCTTCTTCGAAAGATATCCTCCAATCTTAGCAAGATTGTTGATTTGCGTTTGTAAATTGTCAAAACTATTACTGGTTGAGATATTTTTGTCACGCCACCACCGTTGCTAGTCCCAGATGCAAAGGAGATTCCTCCTCTGACGTGATTAATATAATCATTGTCAATTTTTGGGTAACACGTTGTTGTGAAACTTTTTTTTTTGTTTGCGCAAGCTCTGATAATTTTGTAGCTTTCACACCCTCTCCAAGAAGCAGGGTGTCCAATTTTCCCACACAAAATGCAGAATATTTCTTCTTTTGGCGCTTCTTTTTGCACATTACACTGACCTGGTTGATGATTTTCTCGACATTTAACGCATCTGTATATCATATTACAATTCGGGGAGACGTGCCCTAATCTTTGGCAAAGTCTACATTGTAGTATATCATTCTTCCGAATTTCTTCGAAATAAATTGAGTGAATTTCTATAAACCTAAACTTTTCAGGTTATTGATAGCACTGTCTACAGATAACTGTACAGTTATAAATTGTAGGACTTTATTCTGACGTTTAAATCTCACAGTAGCATACCTATAAGCCCCAACAAATTTGAGATTTTCTATATTAAGAGATCTTAGCTCGTCTAGCACTTCTTCTGGTTCATAGCTAACACTTAGACCTTTAAATAAGACCGAATGAATTTTATCATCACTATTAGTATATTATGTAAAATATTCTGTCCTGTTTCATTTATTATTATTACTTACGTTCTTTAACTTAAAATTATCTTTTCCTATCTCTATATTTAATAATTCTGAGATAGTCTGACTATCTTCTTTATATATTTTAATGATGATTTTATTTTTGTCACTGTCGGTTTTTTTTTTTGGCTTTACTGTATGTTGCTGGCTTGTTTGTTGCTTTTTCGTTATTCGTTATTTCTATTGTCATTTTCAATTGGCAATCTGGAAGCAGAAAAAAAGCATTCTGAATGCGTTCAATTGGGCAAAAGTGACAGTTCTGATTTTAAAAAAAAAAGGAGAATTTCTCTTAGGGATTTGAAATCAGAAGCAAAAACAGAATCAATTACACATTCAAAGATTTAAATGTCACACTCGATAAAGGTCATATTTTTTTTAATTTACAAATTGTGCAAACAGTAAAGTGATTGCTTGAAATACTAATACAGTCACACCAAACTTCAAATTTTTCAGAATCGAAAAAAACTGTTCAATTGGGATTCCGAATCTTAAACCAATTCCGTATTGCCAATTGAAAACGACATATGTCTTGTTTTCGTTTCCTCTGTTTTTTTTTTATTTTCATTTGATTAATTATTTCGAGTGATGCTTTTGGTAGTTCATTGTTGTTCTCAAAAGAAATTAATTCTGTATTGAGAGGTACTTCGCTGGGCATATCATCGGTATTATCAATAGTAATTAAGGGTATTCGTGCAACGAGATAATTTTCCGCTTCGCAGAAAGATATAATTTTCCGCTTGACGTTTGCATGAGCTGAGCACCCCATAAAAATTCTTGCATAAATGTGAGAAATAATCAGCTGTCACAACTAAACGTCACAAATTACTTCTCGAAACTTTCTGAGGTTTATTTCTTCGCTTTCTGCATCAATTCTGTGAGATAAATTTATCTGGTTTTGAGTTTAAGTTTTTCACTTGTGTGTGTTTTTTAATTTGGTTAAGATTTTTATGTTTTTTACTTTAATTTTTGTTTTTACCCGCGGGAAGAACATACCATTCGGTATGCGTTCACACTTCTCACTCATAAAACATCTATATTAAATAAGAAACAAAGAAAAAAAGGAAAGAAAACCGTTTTTTTCATTAACCATAATTTTTCCTGATCATAGTTGAACTCGCTGTATCTAACATGGCTCAAGGATATACGTATTATATTTTCATAGAGTTCTATATTAAACATTTCAGATATTAATATGAAATGTCGAAACAGCCCAAAGAGCATTTTCTTTTTTGAACTGGGTAGAGTATGGGTAACTAAAATAAGATTTTTATTATAAAACATCAAAGTCAAGCATGTAAAGATTAATTTGCTTTGAATGAATGAGTTCTTAATAATTTAATTCACTGGACACCAATCATAGAAATAAAATGATGACTTTGTCATAACATATTCTTCTTGTTGTTAGCTGTCAAAATCTCAAAAAATAATAACTGTATATGTACATATATATAATATCCCTTGCGTCATCTTCTTCAGTTGCTCAATGGTATTTAGCAAAATATATTGTTGCTGACCTTATAGAATGGGCTTGTGCGTTTCTGTAAATTTATAATTTTTTCATCGATTTCATATGATTTGATACCATTTTGCGAATATGAATTGTTTGCTTTGGTAAAAATAATGATGAGCAAAGAACACGTACACTTTTAGATATGTACATATTTTTTTTCAAAATCAATTTTGTACAAAGAATTTTTTTTCAAGACTACAATTATAATATTATTAACATAGGAATTTCCACGTTTGCTACATACATGAAAGGGCCTAGAAGGACCTTTATATTAAGTTTTAATCAAAAAGGGCTGTTGAAAATGTCTAGGTCGTATTTCAATTTCCACAACTTGTTTATTAAATAGTTACGATATGAACGCCCCAATCCTCATCGTTTCATTTTTCACAAATATCATACATATATAATACTCTAAAATTTTAGAGGAAAAAAACTTAATTAGTATTGTTATAAAGTTATACATAATTAGGTATTATTATAGGTTTAAGCAAAATGAAAAAATATTACATAAGATTCTATAAATTAATTGGTTTACATTATTTTTTTAGAGTTATATGTAGTTTGATTAAAGCAAAAAAGAGAAATAAATTGTATGCAGTTACATTATTAAAAAAAAATTAAAATGGACAAGCGGAAAACTCTTTATAATAATTCGAGCTCTAGATCGAAAAATTGATCATAATAATTTTACCTGATTATACTTGTTAATGATTAAAGAAATTATTGGTTTAATGATTCACGTATACAATATTTTTGGTAAATATTATATTGTCATTTTATAAATACCCTTGTCCACTATGTTCAAAAATATACAATTTCAAACCGTCGAAAGATTTGACCCTACTTGGAGCGGCCTACAATTGATCATGAGTAAATACTGACTTTCTCAGTAAAATTCCAATTCTGTCAAATGTTTGTCCTTGAGACTTGTTAATGGTCATTGCAAATGCAGGAATTATTGGTGTTGACAACAGTGATATTTGGCAGCACCAATTCATAATTTAAATGTAATCAAGAACTCTCTATATTTGGCAGCACTAAAACGTAATCACCATCTGATGCTTGCTATAACAACCACCAGCATGCACATATAAAAGGGCAGTTCAAAAACTAATATGAACGTTGGAAGTCACGTTAATAATATACGGTGTAATAAATATATTCAAACCTATTTTCTAAATAAACTACATATTTATATTTTTAATATTGTTGTTTCAATTCTTATAAAAGAACACAACAATTTGGCGACGAGGATTCTTTTACGAACTTACTGAGTAATAATTTTTATTGATCTCAAACTCAAATCGAGATGTCAGCCGCAGATGCAATTGTGCAGATTCTCCAACAGCAACACGAGATTTTAAATAAACTCGCAGAAAGCAGCGCTAAACAACAGGAAAACCAAATCAGCAATCTCTCACTCAAGGAAAAGGAGGTAAACTCAAATGGCACGGAACAGATGCTGGAATCACTGACGCAAAGTATTATGCCATTCGTATTTGAGCCAGAAAATGGTTTAATGCTCGAATCGTGGTTTCAGGCGCTATGAAGATTTTTTCACACAAATTTGTTGGAAAAACACAGTGGGCACAATCAACCTTCAGTCCATCATATCAGAACTGACAGTAAGAAACCCACAAAGCAAAAATTTTCTGGAAAAAGTGATCCAAACATAGATAGGAACAAGCCGAGGCGACCATGTTGGAAGTGCGGTGGCATGCATTTTGCTAAAGAGTGCCCCTTTCAAAATAAAAAATGTGACGACTGTGGCAAAATAGGCCATAAGACGGGATATTGTGCAGCATCATCATCAGCATCATCTGTAAAATCATCTAGACGACCAAATATTCAGCCAAAACGCCATAGCAACATTGTATCAAAAAAAATTATCAAAATCACACAAAAGGCATTTTTGTAAACCACATTAATGTAGCAGCGAAAAGAAAATACATTACCATGAGTTTTAATGATATCCAGCTCAAGCTTCAATTCGACACAGCTTCGGATATTACCATAATATCACATCAACAATGGTTAAGCATCGGAAAACCTACACTTCATCAGCATTGTCAAAAAGAGGCCCATTTGTGATCTTGAAAACTTTATATTTAGTTTTTTTCAAATAACCAAATTTTCTGCGAAACTTTAGCTGTTAAATTCAAACAATCATTATTTTAAGATTGAAAAGCATTTTAATTATTTAAAGAAATTTACGAAATGCACATATATTATAGTGATTGTTGATGTATAAGTTGTTTCCACGTGAACCAGGAGGTAAACTTCCACGCGTTTAGTGGAATTTTCTTAGTTCTGTTTAAATTTTTGTTTAAAATGTCAATTAAGTATGTAAATGTCAAATATATACCCGCTGTAAAAAATTTTATTATGTATAAAATTAAATACCTAATGGCAAAGTCAATATCATTGCTCGTTCTCAAGATATTCGAGTCGAAAAACCAATTTTACCAGTTTTTAGTTTATTTTTTTTTTTTAATATTTTTTGTCAAAAACTGAGATTAGATATTTGTCAAAATTTAACTTTTCATAAAAAAGTGTACGTTGTATAAAATAAAATATTTTAGAAGGCACAATCGTTGTTCGTTCTCAGGATATTCGAGCTGAAATACAATTGTAACTACTTTTCTTTAGAATTTTTAACTGTTTTTGATTTTTTGTTAAAAAACTGCCCATTCAATATTTGTCAAAATTTTATCAGTTGCTAACAATTATGTTATGTAGAAAATAAAATAAACAAGAAGTCAATATCGTTACCCGTTTTTGAGAAATTTGAGTCTAAAAACACTTTATACCAATTTTTGGTAGAATTTTTTGTAGTTTTTAATTTTTGGTAAAAAAACGGTCCATTGAATTTTTTTGAAATTTTCACCAGAAGTCAAAAACAACATTTTTCTTAAAATAAAATTATTTTAAAATTAATATCGTTTTTCCATCTAAGGATATTTGAATTATAAAATTTTTTTTTTTCGTTTTTTTGATTTAAAAAAATAGCAGTATATTGATTGTTTTCCAAATTCATATCAAATTTGTATGACGTCATAATGTGTCGAATAAAATTTATTTCAAGTCAATAGCATTATTTTTTCGTGAGATATTTGAGCCCAACCAAAATTTTCACTTCTTTTTTAAACTGCTATAGTAAATAAAACAACTGAATAAATATTAATAAACGCCCTTTCAGCTTCTTTCGAAGTTATTATCTGTAAAACAAAATTTATTTCAAGTCGATATCTCTACTCGTTATTGAGATATCGACGACGAAAAATGGTACCAGAACGTACGGACGTACGAACGAACGTACACACGCACACACAGACATCTTTCTAAAAATGATTGAAATAGGCTCTAGGGACCTTGAAACGTCGAGAAATGTCAAAGATTTCAATTTGACAAATCAGACCGATTATAATAACTCCCTATGGGCAGTTAAAAATGCTTCGGGTGTGAAAATGCACCGAGCGCATTTCAACAAGTTATTGACACAATGCTAAGTGGTCTACCAGGAGCAGAAGCCTACATAGATCACATCATCATTTACGGAACCACTGAAGATGAACATGCTAAGAACCTACATGCAGCTCTTACCAGGATTCAAGATTTTGGTTTCCATTTGCAGTTTGAGAAATGTAAGTTTTTCATGAAGGAAATAACACCTCGGACACAACATTAGTCAACACGGAATCAAACCAAATCCTAACAGAATTGCAGCAATTAAAGATCTTCCTAGTCCAATTGATGAAACCACACTTCGATCATTTTTTGGAGCAATTACGTTTTACAGCCGATACGTTGACAACATGAGAACACTAAGAGGTCCATTGGATGAATTTCTTCAGAAAAACATGAAGTGGAGTTGGACAAATAAACATCAAAAAGCCTTAGAAGATTTGAAAAACGTCATGACATCAGATTTACTGTTTACACACTACAACCCAAAGCTGGAAATAATTGTTGCTGCAGACGCTTGTAATTATGGTCTTGGCGTTCCAGTACATACGGCAAACCGACTGCAGAGATGGGCATTACAGTTGATACAGTATGACTTCAAAATTCAGCATATTTCCTCAAAAGATTTTGGTCATGCAGATATGCTGTCAAGATTAATAAAAACAACTGACACACCAAAAGAAGACATTGTCATAGCATCCATCAGATTTGAAGAAGAGTCTCAAATGATTTTCGACGAATCCATAAAATCATTACCAGTAACCTCAAAGATGGTAAGCCAAGCAACACTCAAGGATACATTTCTTTCTGAGGTATCAAAGTTCGTTTCCACAAAATGGCCTGATGCAAAGAATTTAAAAGATGACCATCTTAAACAGCTTTTCACCAGACGAAACGCACTCTCGATCATCAATAATTGCATCATGTATCAAACAGAGTAGTCATACCTAAGGTTTTTCAAAATCGTATCCTTAATCAACTTCACAAAGGACACCCAGGTATGGAACGCATGAAGGCACTTGCGAGAAGCTTTGTTTACTGGCCGAATATGGACAACTGCATAGAAACTTATGTCAAAGGTTGTGGAAGATGTGCAGCAGCAGCAAAAATGCCAAAAAGACTTTACTTGCTTTCTGGCCACTCACACAGCATCCTTGGGAACTTATTCATATTGACTTCGCAGGTCCAAGAGACGGAGAATACTTTCTTGTCATCGTCGATGCATATTCTAAATGGCCAGAGATATACCAGATGCGCACAATTACATCAGCATCAACTAAAGCTTAGCTACGTGAAACTTTCGCTCGATTTGGAATGCCAAAAGTAATCGTATCAGACAACGGAAGTCAATTCACAAGCGAAGTTTTTAAATCTTTCTATACGCAAAACGGCACCCAGCACATTCGAACAGCTCCATATCATCCTCAGTCAAATGGTCAGGCAGAACGATTTGTGGATACCCTGAAGAGAAGTCTTACTAAAATGAACGGGGAAGGAAGTATCAGCGAAATTCTACAAACTTTTCTACTGACATATCGCATAACACCCAATCGCAATACTCATTCAAACCAGTCTCCAGCACAGATTATGATTGGCCGACGCATTAGGTCTGCACTAAATCTTTTGCTTCCAACTTCAAATCATGTCATCGAACAACGCAACGAAGCTATGGAAACAGCATTTAATCGTCATCATAATGCGAAAAATAGACAGTTTAATCCAGGAAACCGAGTTTTTGCAAAGCAATATCGTGGCAACAAATCCTTCTGGACTTCTGGAGTGATCATTGAGCGAATTTGCAAAGTAAATTACAATATACTCATCCGTTCGCATGCAAACCAAGTCAAATCAAATGAAACTTCTGAAGAACATCAGAAACCTCAAAGAAATTCATTACCTTTGGATATTATTCTTCAAGAATTCAAAAAAGAAATGACTCCATGTACAGGCTACCAGCAAACCGAAACCGAAGCTGTGGATCCGGAATTAACTACAAGATATAATCTTCCCGATAATGAAATCATCACTGAAATAAGCAATACAAACTGCAACGATCAAAACAAAAATGACAACCCTAAGCGGAACATTGAAAATCCAACATCATCAGAAAGTCGCAGTAAACGAGCTCGAAGACCTCCAAAGTGGATGGAATCTTATGTGACAGAGGAATGACATTTCCTTACAAGGGGAGGTGTTGACAAAGTGATATTTGGCAGCACCAATTCATAATTTAAATGTAATCAAGAACTCTCTATATTTGGCTGCACTAAAACGTAATCACCATCTGATGGGCAGTTCAAAAACTAATATGAACGTTGGAAGTCACGTTAATAATATACGGTGTAATAAATATATTCATACCTATTTTCTAAATAAACTACGTATTTTTATTTTTAATATTGTTGTTTCAATTCTCATAAAAGAACACAACAATTGGAAATCAGGAATCTTTGAAAATCGAACGGCAAAATAGTACCGGAATAAGTTCAATTTATTCGATGCATTAAAAATCGGTTATGTTTAGCCGTTCCAGTCAAAATTTGGCAGTCTATAGTATTATGATGCAAACACTTATTCTCATTCTCGTTCCATTAACCAAAGCCTTGGATGTATTTAAATTTCTTAAGAGTAAGACTATACAATTTGGTTTAATTGCTAACTTCTGTGGTGGCAAACCACTAACATTCATGGAATTCAAGAACTCTATAGGATAGTTATTGATATCATTAACATCATCACAGAGTATCTTACCGTAACTAAGATAAACTTTCTGTTCCCTTCTTCACTGTTCTGTATATCATTCTCATTATTAACTATGGACTTTGCATATGAAATATATGTATAGTATGTACTCTCATGTGCACGTTCCACACATCTGTGTTATGTGGTCGTTTGAGGGCGCACTTGTTTATAAACAGAAACCAGAAAATTAGTTAGGTGTTTGATCGCTGGGGGCCGACTTGTGGAACGTGTTCATGAGAGTACTATGCAAATTTATACACAATGGCCATGATAGTCATTGAATAAGAAGTAAGTAGTATTTCTTATTCAATGATGATAGTACTATGCTTTTCAGGCTCCGCGAAATTAGGCCCCAGGAAATAAGCCCCCCCCCAAAAAAAAAAGTACACAACACAACAAAAACAAAATCTCTCTAATTTTAGGGTTTTATTTTTTGGGGCATCAAATTTGTTTCACTGAGTCCAGTACTTTTTCTACAAAATTGCGCACCAATTAGCAGTTTTTGCTAATTTCTCAAAATATGGATATACATTTTGTCAAATATAATACGCTGTGAGTCGATTTCGAAAAAAGTAATTCCAACAATTTGAAGATATTGAATCGTTCTTTCATATAGCGTTTAAATTATTGTCATATGCACACAAATGACTTCAGGAAATTGCGCACCTTTTCACCATTTTCTCGTTTTTTCCTCAAATCTAGGGGAAGGCCTCTTAAGTACCGCTTTGTGTGGTGACAGCAATCATGTTTTAATTTTGAGCCGATATGATGTTTGTCATTCTGGTAAAATCAGTATAACGAAGAGTAGAGTTCTTTCAGTTTGGAGTTTTTGTTAATAAGTTTATTAAAAATGAATTGTGTACAGTTTGTGGGAAAAAGAAGGAATAGTGAATTATTATTATGTTCCTATCCATAAAATGATTTTAAAAAAATCTGTTTATAAAGATCTTAGTTATTTACATAGAATGTTTTGACGAGGTAAAAAAAAACCATCACGAAGTTACAGAATAGCTGCAAAAAATCGCGCAATTTTTTTTTAGCTATTCTGTGTCTCCCTGATGGTGTTCATCTTTCGTCTTGAAAAGATCACTCGAATTTGTTACTTATTGATTTTTTCAACAGGTTCTTCCCATTTTTTTTTTTGTTCGGATAAAAGAACAAAGAAAGCATATGAACATTTTTAAGTATTTGTTTGATAGTTTGGGGTGTAATTTCATTTTCGAAAATAAACTTAAATATAAAAAACTTAATTGGGGCTTTATTTCATTTTTCTAAAAAAAGTCAAAACAAGTTGGAGCCTTAATTCAATTTTTTGGGGCATTTTTTCATTTCAGTGGGGCTTTATTTCATTGGGCATAGTTTCATTTTGAAAAAATACCCCAATTTGGGGCCTTATTTAATTTTTTCTTTTGGGGCCTAATTTTGCAAAGCCTGCTTTTCATATACAAAGCAATGAATATGGCAAATGAATATCAAGTCTAACAATAACATGTGATTGAAAATGCATTGGTATTTCATAAATCGGCCAGACGGCTTCTGTTGATCTGACATACCGGACATTCAAAAAAATTTTAACTTCATCATTTTCAATTCCTGGGCCATCATTTGTTGCATTGCCTAATTCAATAGTTGCACTTTTATACCCTTTGTATAAATATTTAAAGATGTAGGTACATATGTATTTGACACTTTTAACGGTAGTAAAGGCTTCTACTACGTATGACAATTGAATTTGGCTAGTAAAAATGGATAGTATGGTACAACGCAACTTAGCGGTGATCAAGTGAACTTCCTCTGACATTAACACTAATTTTATTATCTCGCCTTTTATACAGTGGAGAGCCGTTAAGATATTCAATTGTATTTTCATAGAATTCTCTTGGAAATTATTTGGTACAATTACAGTCTCTCATATTTAGTGCGCCGAGTTAACATTTACATTTCATATCATCATCATCATCGGCTCGACAACCGGGGTCCGGTCCTGGCCTCCTTCAACAAGTCTCTCCACCTATCCCGGTCTTGAGCCGACGCCATCCAGTTGCGCACCCCAAGGCTTCGGGCGTCCTGGTCTACGCCATCTTTCCAGCGCAAGCATGGTCTACCACGCTGCCGTCTACCATAGAATGTACCACAAAGGACTTTCCGAGCAGGTTCCTCTTCACTCATGCGAGCTAGGTGCCCTGCCCACCGGAGTCTACCGAGCTTAATTTTTGTCACTATGTCTGCTTCAAGGTAGATTGCGTACAATTCATGATTGTACCGTCTCCGGAATCGCCCTTCCTCACATATGGGGCCAACAATTCTCCTTAAGACTTTTCTCTCGAACGCGGCTAAGAGGTCGGAGTGTCTTTTGCTAAGCACCCAAGTCTCGGATCCATACGTGAGTACTGGCAGGACCATGGTCCTGTACAGCAGCAGTTTTGAAGTTATGGTGAGATTTCTGGATTTGAAGAGCTTTGACAGACTATAGTAGGCTTTGTTGGAATTGAGCAGCCGCCCGCGTATTTCTTCTTCTATATTATTATTGGCTGCTACTATTGACCCAAGGTATTTAAAGGATTGCACCACTTCAAATTCGTGCTCCGCTACCTTGATTGTTTGACCAACTGTTCTTCTCGCATTCGACGCCACCATGTACTTTGTTTTACCTTCACTAATGTGCAGCCCCAGATTTTGTGCCGCCTGCTCGATCTGGATGAAGGAATCGTGTACAGCTTGTTCGGTTCTTCCGATGATGTCAATGTCGTCTGCGTAAGCCAGTATCTGGCTGGACCTGTTGACGATGGTCCCTCTTGTTGCCGTGCCAGAGTCACGGATTGCTTTCTCCAACGCCAGGTTGAAGAGGAGGCAGGCCAAACCATCCCCTTGTCGGAGTCCATTAAAGATGTTGATTGGTCTGGATAGCAATCCGGCTATTTTTACTTGGCTTGTTACATTGGTCATGGTCAACCTACAAAGTCGTGTCAACTTATTTGGGATGCCGAATTCTCTCATGGCTTTGTAAAGTTCTACCCTGGCTATGCTATCATAGGCGGCCTTAAAGTCTATAAACAGATGGTATGTTGGGATGTTAAATTCTAGACATTTTTCCATCGCCTGCCTAAGGGTAAAGATCTGATCAGTTGTTGATTTGCCTGGAATGAAACCACACTGATATTGGCCGATTATGGTTTTAGCGTATGGGGCTATCCGTTCTTGTAGGATAGAGGAGAGTATCTTATAGGCGGTACTCAACAACGTGATACCTCTATAATTGCTGCACGTTGTGACATCTCCCTTCTTATGTATGGGGCAAATTATACCTTTTCGCCAGTCTTCTGGCATTTCTTCCTGCTCCCATACGTGCACTATAATATCATGAATTGCTTGGCGTAAGGCTGGCCCGCCGTGGTGGAATAGTTCGGCTGGTATGCCATCGGCTCCCGGGGCTTTGTTTTTCTTAAGCCGGGCTATAGCCTTCTCAACCTCTTCTATGCTTGGTGGCGGTAACATAGGGTAATCTTCTTGAAGTAGTGGAGCCTCTACTTCTGCAGTGAGCTGACCATTTGGCAATTCATTAAAGTACACTTCTCATCGCTCCAGTATGCTTTGGGGATCGGTGATCAGATTTCCCTTTCCGTCCTTGCAGTAGGTGCAGCGTGGTGTGTACTGCGTCATGTTTCGGACGGATTGGTAGAACTTCCGCGCCTGGTGCGGGCCTCGCTCTCGGCTTCTTTCTAATTCACAGATTATGTTCTTCTCCCAGGCTGATTTTTTCTGTCTGTGAAGCCGTTTTTCTATTCTTCTGAGCTCTTTATATTCATCTTCGCGTGCCCGCGTTCTATGAGATTGTTGCATTGCTCGGTACGCAACATTCTTACGTTCAGTCGCTAGCTTGCATTCATCATCAAACCAGTCGTTCCGACTTCTACGACTCCTGCCTAAGATGGAGTTGGCAGTACTAATGACAGTGTTTTTAAGGCGTGTCCACTTCTCATCTACGCCCAGCATACTGGCTCCAGGACTTACTCTCCCTGGATCGAGTGGTTCCAGGGCGAGTCCTAACGCATGTCCAAAGGTGTTACTGGTATTTTCATTGCGTAGTGCAGCCGTGTTGATTCGAACCTGATCGGCGGATGCAATACGTCTTCGCAAGGCAATCCGCCCTCGGAAAACCATACCAACAAGATAGTGATCCGAGTCGATATTGGCACCTCGGTACGTTCGTACCGTCATCAAGTTCGAATAGTGGCGACGGTCTATCAACACGTGGTCAATTTGGTTACGAGTGACTCCATCAGGTGACACCCAGGTGGCTTTGTAGATATCATTACGCGGGTACCTGGTACTCGCAACGACCATGTTTTTCGATGCTGCCAATTCTAGGACTCGAAGTCCGTTGTCATTAGTGTTCTCATGCAAACTATGGGTGCCTGCGTAATGCCTGAATACCGGCTCCCGACCTATTTTAGCGTTCAAATCCCCAAGGATGATTTTAACATCATACCTTGGGCAGGCATGGAGGGCCCTCTCGACTTGTTCATAATAAGTCTCTTTTTCTTCGTCTGAGGACTCCTCCGTAGGTCCGTGAACGTTAATGAGGCTGATGTTCTTGAATTTGCCTCGCACGCGAAGGGTGCATAGCCTTTCGCTTGTAGCGTTAAAGCCGATGACGGTAGACTTCATTTTTTCGCTGACCAAGAAGCCTACCCCGAGCACATGGTGTTTTGTATGACAACTGTAATATAGGTCATATTCTCTTTTCTGTAAAACACCATTCCCTGTCCATCTAATTTCTTGTAATGCTGTTATGTCAGCTTTATATTCTGACAGGGTATCGGCTAGCTGCTGAGCAGCTCGAGCTCTATAGAGCGATCGTACGTTCCATAAGAAAATTCGTAAATCCTCTACATTTCATATGACTAATCTTAAATTGGTCATCATATTAAATCATACACATATCATACATAAACATCCACTTAGGATGTTATGAACTAAAGTAAGGCACATCCATTTCATTTGCAATAGACATAAACATCCACTTGGATGTTATGAAATAAACATTCAAATCCATGGGAACTGCATAGTGTGCATTTCTCATCTCAAAAGGAACTTGGGTGACTGCATCCATCAGATCAGTTATCAATTTTAATAATCATTTCATTTCATTTGGGCGCCGAAAATTGATAACGGTTTTTTGTAGAGGGGTCCAAAACAAGCATTTTTTACTATAGGAGGGGGGGTCTATCTTGCCCCGTTTGGGCGGTAGGGGCAATTTTATGAAAAGAGTACTAAAAGTGAAAAAAAAATTATTAAAAAATAACGGTAATACTTACAGTTAAGTTTAATACTGTTTTTTACAGCCAGTATTTTATACTATAAGCCACTTTTTAGAAAATGAGTTTCAAACAGAAAATTCGGGAAAAAAAACACAAAAAAATTGTTTGAAGTATAATTTCTCAAAACCATAAGATTTAATATATTTTTTTTTTCATAGAATTCGGTGCTTTCATTCATTCCTAATCAAAAACTGAAAACCTTCAGGACAGTTGATCATGTTTCATCGGCTAGCGCAAATGTGTCTGTGACTGATTTATTCCATTGGTTTGATTCCATACAGGATTACTTAATCAAAAACAATTTTTTTTCAATTCTCTAAGACCCTAGTCGTGTATTTAACGGAGACAAAACTAATTTTCTACTCTGTCCGAAAGCTAAATCTGTTCTAGCGGCAAAGGGAGCTAGAAATATTTATGAAGTCGAGAGAGGTCAAGCAAAGGCAAACTTAACGGTTATGTTTTCTTTCAACGCTTTAGGATCAATGAGCCCTCCGATGATAATTTATCCTTTTAAGAGAATAAAGGATGAAATTCGTCAAAGCATTCCCGAAACCTTTTATGAGTACATTTCAAAAGTTTAAATTTATTTTGGTAGTGTATACCAAGATATTTTGGTTAAGTTTTTAGTGGGATCGCAACATTATCTATTTCTAGTGAGAGGGTTTTACTCTCCTTAACTGCCTTGCGATGCCCTTTGCCATAAACGTTTCTAAAACATGTTATGCTACTTTTCCCTGCGTTTAGTACTAATCCCCAAGAGTTAAGATAAGATGTTAATGTGGGCACAGAGTCTTTTAATGTTTCTAGTGCAGCAGGAGGCCTTACTGCACTTGCCAATATTTTAGTATCATCTGCATATAAAAAGGCTTCGCAATCATTTGCTGGGTTACTAAATGGAAAATCATAAAGATATATATTGAACAGTTTTGGAACAAGTAACGATCCTTGAGCAACCGCCATAGAGATTGAAAACTCTTCTGAATATTCGGAAGCAATTGAAATCATTGCTGTCCTAGAACTTAAAAAACTGACTATCATTCGTATAAAGGCCTCAGAAAATTCAAGTGTTATCAATTTAAAAATTAGTCCGTTGTGCCATATAGAATCAAACGCGGCCTGCAGATCTAAATCAAGAACAACAGAACACCTTTTATTCCTGAGATTTTGAACAATTTTATCGTTCAGAACCAGCAATGAATGTTCAGTGGAATGATTTTTTCTAAATCCGAACTGGTTATTCGGAATAATATTTTTTTCATAGCAGAAGTTGTCTAGGTATTCGGCCAAGACTCTTAAAAAAAAACATTTGATAGTAAGGATATAGGACGAAAGTCTTTAATTTCTTTTCCACTTTTCTTCTTTGCTATAGGAATAAGCTTCAATTTTTTCCATATTAAGGGAAAGTACCCATTATTTATGCATTGGTAAAAAATACAAGAGAGTGTTATATCAAGCGTATGAGGGCATTTTCGCAAAATATAGTTAGAAATTTTATCTACACCACAGGATTTTTTGTTGTTTAGACTCATTCTGTGAGCATTTACTTTGTTTGGAGACGTAAAAGGTAGGGCTATATTAGCTGAGGTGGTGTTAGATGGTAAAAATGACGTCAAACATATATTTGCATGGCTGTCTTTAAACTCGTTGACTGTAAGATTAACATGATTTGTTAAGTTTCTGTCAAACTCTGGTATTTTTTCAGAGTACAAGTCAAAATACACTGTCTTAAACGCGATGAGTTTTTCTTCAATATCTGAAAGCTCTTCTCTATTAAAAGTAATGGTGACCTTAGCAATATTCGCTCCAAACTATTTTCTGCCAGCTATTCTGTCAATTTCCTTAAAAGCTTGTGGAGAAGGTTTTATTTTTTTTAAACGTGACCTAAAATCGTTATCAAGATCAATTTTAGCTCTTGCAGCTATTATTTTATTAAGACATAGTATCCTAGAAGACAACTCTTTGTATTCAATATTTACCCTGTTTAAATGTCTGTGATAAATTCTTTTTAGTTTTCTTAGCCAAATGCTTTGAATTTTCATAAGATTTTTTGTTAAAGGTGAAATGTTTTTGTATTTCAAATTTTTAGATATTTTAGTTACTGAATGGTTTTCTACACTTGTATTTATTTTATTACTTGTATTATATCGTCAATATCAGCATTAGAAATATTTGTACTTGTTGGATTCATTCTAGAGAGACTACTATGTAGTTCTATTCTAAAATGATCCCAGTTCGTATCTTCGAAACAAGTGTAGGTAGTAGGAGTATACGTTGAATATTTTTATATTGGTTTCTACACCAAAATGGTCAGAGAGAAAAGAAAATGTTTTGCAAACAGTATTATTACCTGTGTTTAAGGAACTCGACAGCATGAAAAAGTCTAGTACGGATGATGATCTAGGTCTAGGGAATATAGGACTGTTTGGTGAAACTATTATCTATATCGAGATATGGTCCGTTAAAACTACATCACCCCAATCAGGGTGTTGGGCGTTAAAATCACCCCCTAATATATCTGCGTCAAATGATCTTGCGATACTAAGCAGCCTATCTAATTCGCTAAAAAGGGACTGACCTGCAGCTGATGGAATGTAAATACTTCCAACAAGTATTCGCTTCGTGGCCCAATTATTGTTCTGGCAAACTAAGGCACCTAAGCAAACTGAGAAGCTATCACTGTGAAAGGATACTTTATTAATTTTAAACTTTTCTTCAATAACGATGGCTGTTCCCCTACCATCGTCGTTTCTTAGTAGGTTGTAACCTTCGAAGGAAGGTTTATGTCTGTTATGTAATCTTGTTTCGGATATGAAACAGATTAGGGGCTTTTTGTTTTGGAAAGTTCTGAAGAGCGAAATTCTTTTATTATGTGAGATTATGGAGTTTGTATTTATCGAGATAATATTAAGGTTTGTGTTTGAGCCCATTATGTAATGATGGAAGCGACAAAGTCAAGATAGGCGAACATCTTGTCTTATTTACCTTGTAATTTTTGATAGTTTGGCCAAAATTGCCTGATTTTGAACAAAAGTTCTTTAAAAGATATGTTAAACATGTTTTGGATTCGTTAAGGAAGTCGTTCATATTAGTATACTCGCAGATGGTTGAGTAATTTCAACAACTGGAGCTTGGTATACTTTTTCTCTGATTGGGGGTTTGTTTGTATTCCTAGCCATGTCGGCAAAGGAAATTTTTGTCGTTAAATTGCTTACCATGTCATTCACTTCAATTCTCGTTTTATTAGCTACGAATCTAGAACTATGAGCTAACATTATTCTTTTTTCCTTATACCGCTTATAATACTCACAGCTGGGGGAGCTTGCTGCATTCACCCAAACCTTTGACAGCGATAGCAACGAATGACAACGTTGTTCTGTTTCCTTTCCCAGTATATTTTTTGATGGAGAAGATATTTTATGCTAGTTAAATCTTTCGTGCTTTCTCCCACCTCTAACTGAACCACAAAAATATTTAATTTAAGACCTTGCTCTCTAGTTTTAGCAGTCATAAATTGAGTTACATTGCTTATATTGACATTAGGAGCAGCTTCTCTTAATGCCTTTTCAACTTTTGTCACCTCAGTGTCACCGTCGATTTCCTTTAAGAGAATTGTTGGTGCCATGACATAAGGCCAAGTGCCATAAGGCCAAATTTGAAAAATTGGCCTTATGTCACTTTCCGAAAGCGACATAAGGCCAAATTTTAAGAGTTGGCTTTATGTCGCTTTTTAAAGCGTCATAAGGCCAATTTGGTCTTATGTCACTATGAACTGTTTCAAAAAAAGGAAGTCATTATTCTAAAACCTCTAAAAAACAAGAAAAATAAGAAAAACAAGAAAATTTCGTATGTGCATATTTATAAATAAATATATGTAATTTTATAAGAAAGTATAAACAAACATTTAATTCATAACGAATATTTAACAAAATAACAAAACTTCAAAAAATATAACAGATAAATCAAAATAACAACAATTCAAATGTGATTTATGTACTAGTTTATGTACATTAATATTTAACAAAAAATTGGAGTAGAGTTTGTAACAATTTGTCTACAAATTGGGCAAAGAATCGGATTATTATTTTTCATATAGTTCTCCGACAGCTGTGAAAAACAATTTAAACATAATTTAAAATGTCTACAAGGCTGCAGAAGAATGGTGCGAGTGTTTTCACAGCATATGACACAAAGAATTGGTCCCTCAGAAGCAAGAGTTTGTCTTTCCGTTTCAACTTCGTCGTTATTGATGTCTCTTTCTTTTTCATCTTCCTGACATATCTCTAATATAGCAGATTTTTCTGTTATCAAATTGTTGTTCTCATTAGTCATTTGGTTCAAAAAGTCACTGATTGAAATAATTTTTTTATCTAGCTTTTGAAGCATAACATCAATTAGAGCTTGTTTTCGTTTATTTTTTTTTTTGGGGGGGTTCAAAAATGTCAAATGTTCCATCTATTGACATTATGAATTCACTAGATTTGACTTTGTCTTCATCCAATAAGACATCCAAAAATTTGAAAAATTCCCATGCTTTGATAGTCTTCCGCTCAGTTTACTATTGAAGCCTTCAACCGCACTCGTTGTTCTCATCGAGGAACCAAAAACAGAAATATTGGAAGGAGTTTCCTATGTAAGTAAATTAAATTTTAAATGCATGTATCTTTATATAAAAAAGGTCTTCATATGAATTTTATCAACATTTATTGAGATCTTACCGTTTCAATCCACTGTCTTCTAAAATAGGTGACAAAGTCCTTGAAAATACTCTCACCGTTTTTTCTAAATGGTTTATCATCGATTTTTGTGTTTAAAAAATCAAATGCCAAGTATATGTCTTCCGGTTTTAACAGCGGAAGTACCAAAAACTGTCTAAAGAGGCGGTTAGCTTCTTTACTTTTTTGCAGAGAAGTTATAAAGTTGGGAATTTGCGAGGCTCTTTTTCTTACAGCTTGACAAAAATGAAACCAACATGTTGTAAACTTTGCTGTTGGAAAAACGGTTTTCAAACTGTTTCTGAGAGCCTTTTCATAATCCGTTACAAATGATGTGGGGTTAAATTGAAACAAATTTACTTCAATATATTGGAAGACATGAAGATATGCGGCCATCGACTTTCGACTCATGAGTACGTAGATGAAAGGATAAATCTATAATAGAAATATGTATCTCATTTTAAATAATCAAAACCCTATTTATTGAAATACAAAAGTAAACATTTAAGTAAAGCTTGTTTTGGGAAATTAAGCAATAAAAAATGTGATATGCGCGTTCCTTTCATAACTAATTTTAGTTTTAAACTTGGTTCGTACCTATCTACAGTTGCGTGATGTATAATTAATTTTAGTATTATAAAAAAAAGATAAAATATCTAATTGGAATAATATTTTTTTTTTATTTAAAGACATACTTTCACTTGGTTCAATCTTAAGATACAGATAAGATACATAAAAGAAATAACATTTTTGTATAAGAAATTCGCGCGAATTTTTTGGGTATTATTTTTTTTTAATTCTAAAATTTTAACATTTAGTGAATTAAAATTTTATGTCAAGATGAATTTAAATAAAAACGAGAACTATAAGAAAAATTCTTATACAAAAATGTTATTTCTTTTATGTATCTTATCTGTATCTTAAGATTGAACCAAGTGAAAGTATGTCTTTAAATAAAAAAAAAATATTATTCCAATTAGATATTTTATCTTTTTTTTATAATACTAAAATTAATTATACATCACGCAACTGTAGATAGGTACGAACCAAGTTTAAAACTAAAATTAGTTATGAAAGGAATATAGATCGAAAGTAGAAATAATTATGAAAGTGAACCTACATGATTGTCGTGCGAAAAATGTATAATCATGAGCTGTTTGAAGCCACATGATGGCACAACACTGAAAGTCCCGTCCAAAAGAAAATTACGTGGGGATCCACTGGGGAGTTTCGCAATTTCAGAAGCAATTGTCGGAGATATAAAAACTGAGTAGCTAAAGTTTTTTTCTAAAACTGTACTCCTATAAAACGGCTCATTAGTATATCGCGACATCCCAAAATTTTGCATTACAGTTTCGGTTTTAAAAGTGTCCGAAACCTCTTTCGCATTAATGGGAGCTTTTGGAAATGCTCCGTTTCGAATGCGCATGAGCTGTCTTCGCATTTTACCAAACTGAACCTGTGATTAAATAAAAAGGCAATTTGTTTTGAAATTATGTACGGTGTCTTTGAAAATGTTTGACAAATAAAATATTTATTAGCAGATGCCTACTATGTTAATTTACGAAGCTTACCTGAGGAGGGTTTTCGCTGCTACTTGCACATGCTTCATTGAAAACTTCCCTTATGCCACTTCTTTTTAATGAAATGTTTTTGCATTCGTCTTTTATTTCATTAATTTTTTTCATTTTGTTTCGCAAATTTTCACTATCTGGATGGTTATGTACGGCACTGGATTTAGGTATTCGTATCATGTTTGTGTTTTGGAAATCGATCACAGCACTAGCACTACATGATTTGTTATAACAAATATACCGCTTACTTAGTTTACAATTTAATTTAAATTTTTATATAAATGTTTTATTTCAGGAATATAAACTAGCTTACTTCCTTTCCGTAAGCCCTCACAAAATTCAAATCTAAAAATTAAATCTGTGGAATTTTCCATTGTAGCACGCTGCACTCCCGACGTATTATTCATATGAGAAGACGAATAGAGAATGAACTCAACATAACAAAATTATTGTAATGATAAGAATTCAAACGGTAAAAACCAGTTTTGGAGAAAAAATAATTAAATTTTACATTTGGTCTTATGTCTAAAAAAAAATTGGCCTTATGACGCTTTAAAAAGCGACATAAAGCCAACTCTTAAAATTTGGCCTTATGTCGCTTTCGGAAAGTGACATAAGGCCAAATTTTCAAATTTGGCATTATTACGCTTGGCCTTATGTCATGGCACCGAATTGTTGCTTTTTTTGTTTCTTTCGGCGAGAAAGAAAAGGCCCCTATTACCTGTTCCACGAATTTTTTCTATGACTAACTTATGAACACTGGCATTATTTATATAAACTTTAGTTTTTCTGTACCATAGGTTCACAAATTTGTGTCTTAAATTATTTACTTTACATTCTAAAGCAGCTAGATTAATTAAGTCGGTTATCAGACTACAATTCGCACCAAAAATAAAAATAGGTTTACAAAATAATTTGTTGCTAATCTTTGTGTCATCGTTGACAACGCTAGTGATTGTGCTGCTATCTCCCTCTCCCGCAGTTTTAAACGTTAAGTTGTTATTTTGAGTTGTTGATTCATTCGAGCTCGGGCTTTTTTTTTGGTTTTTTGCTATTAGGCAAATTGATCGATGGATTTGTTAGGTCAGATAATGATGCAAATGGATTATTTGCAAGATTTGATACGATAGATGATGATAACTCAGAGTCTGCTGGATCATTTCGTCTTCGTTTTTTATTGGCATAGTTACTTGCTGCTGTCTTAAGATTAGTAATTACTGTATTCCAATCACTTTTATCTAATTGTTCATTAGTGTCCATGATTCTCTCGACGAAATCATCACTTGGCTTATCAATTAATTGTTTGTTGACCATGGCCATTTTATTGGATAAATAACACACTTTATTTGACGTGTCCCCCAGAACTTGGTCTGGGGTACTACGATATTTGATTTTATTATTTTTTTCCACTGTTTATTTTTTATTATTTTTTTTAGAGTATCTGTATTATGAAATACTTGATTTTAATTAGGACATATAGCCCTTAATTAGCACAAATATAACTTTTATAACTTGAGAGAATGCACTCAGAAAAGTAAAACACATGTGTTCGCTACGAAGGCTTTTAATAATCAGATTGATTTATACCGCATGATTGAACGGTCGTATTATAATAGTATTTTAAGATTGAATAAAATATAAATTCTTTTTAAAAAATAAAAATACCAATCTCATAATAAATTCGCCGCATGGACCATACATCATATGTTTTGTAACATATTCATGTAATTAAGTATGTGTTGTACCTACTGTCAGGGATTTCAGCACAAACAACTTTATCAATATCAGCTGGTGCCTATATCTTATCGTTCTCATGTAAAGTTATGAAAATATGGGCTTGCGGTAAGCTCCTCTTTTGAAATTCTATGGTATAAATTATAGTGCAACAACTTTATCAAAAATATCGTCTTTCATAATTGCATTTGTTAATTCTTTCAACTTCGATTTAAAATCACGCACAATTATATCAGGACGAAATTTTGGTGACTCAACGGAATCAATATTGTTTACAATTTCTGGCCACTGAGGATTGCATGTCATTATAACAAATAACAAAGGTTTCCCGAAATTTTGTATTTCTTGGGGACCCGTTGAATGAAGATGGCGAAATAACTCTTTGGCCTATAAGTTGATAACCATTCTGTTTCAATTGTAAATAGTCAGTAAAATTATTATACACTTCTGAACGTAGAGTAGCCCGATTTTGTCTTATGAAATGTAATCTTGTACCTTCTATTCTCACATACCTATCGACTACCCATTGCAAAAATAATTTTTGCGAATGATGATGGGAATAAAAGCGGGTATGCCCATGGATCTAATGAAGAATCCAAAACCGACACATTTTTCATTGTGTCATTAAAAATTCATTAAAAATAGTCCATCAAAAAGAGACCTAAAGAAAACATTCAGTCAATGGTGGTAAATCAACTTTGCCTTTATAACCCCAGGAAGTGAATATTTTCTTTGAAATAATGTTACTTCACTTGGATCCAACTCGTATTAAACCTAATGTGAAACCGGTATAGGGTTTTGTGATAAACTTATCTAGTGAAATTTTCGGCGAAGGTGAACTGGATCTTCTGAATAGGAACTTGAATTTTTCAATTAAACCCAAGTCCTGTCATCGACGTTATAGCTGATATTGGAGCCGCCATTCAGTATAAGCGGCGGTCAGCCATCAGCCGAATAGGGGCAATAACATGTAGCATACGAAAACATGCACGTGCCTTAACTATTCGGGACTGGTGGAAGTGTGATCATAGCCTCTTCGCCGCGGCCGCTAGAAACAATCCTTTAAAAAGGTTTGGCAAATATGATCAGGCTAGTTCCACAGGTTGGAAACAGGCTAATTCCCTGTTCCGTAAAACTAAAAGAATTACGAGATCGTCGACAAGCCTCCGAAATGGACTGATCTCACGACGACAACCCTTGCAACGAAAACGGAACAACGATTTACGAATTTTCTTATGGAACGTACGACCGCTCTATAGAGCTCGAGCTGCTCAGCAGCTAGCCGATACCCTGTCAAAATATAAAGCTGACATAACAGCAATGCAAGAAATAAGATGGACAGGGAATAGTGTTTTGCAGAAGAAAGAATATGACTTATATTACAGCTGTCATACAAAACACCATGTGCTCGGGGTAGGCTTCCTGGTCAGCGAAAAAATGAAGTCTACCGTCATCGGCTTCAACGCTATAAGCGAAAGGCTATGCACCCTTCGCGTGCGAGGCAAATTCAAGAACATCAGCCTCATTAACGTTCACGGACCTACGGAGGAGTCCTCAGACGAAGATAAAGAGACTTACTATGAACAAGTCGAGAGGGCCCTCCATGCCTGTCCAAGGTATGACGTTAAAATCATCCTTGGGGATTTTAACGCAAAAATAGGTCGGGAGCCGGTATTCAGGCATTACGTAGGCACCCATAGTTTGCATGAGAATGAGACATTTAAAAAGCATTTAGATGTAGGTAGGTAGGTATTTATGGCTTGAATAATATTAATTGAAAAATATTAATGGCATTTTATTATTTTTGAATTTTGGTGTTTTATGCAAAGTGAAAAGAATAAATAATAAAGTCTAAGGTTTTCAGGTTTATTTTACATACATAGCTAGGTATCAGGTATCTATCAAAATATAATTTCAAATTTTCAATTATGAGCTTCAATGATGGCTACAATCTATTGATCGTTTTAATTAGATAGATACATACCTACCCACCTGCTTGACCACAGTTGTTCAGATTTTTTATTTATTTTTTATATGATAAAGGTATTTGTTTGCGAAAACACTTTATTAAATCCCATTCCTCTCTAATAATTCGTTCATTTCAAAGCAAAAGCTGTGTATTTATAAAAATTCTTCTAGGTGAGGTAAGTAGATCAGTGTGTGCATGGTGATGGTCATACAGGGTTCACAGGTGAAAAATCCATAATGGTTGGGTGTGCAACAAGTCCAAAATTCAGTTCAGAACTTTTATAATGCTGAGTGCGGCTTTTTTGATTTTTAAAGTCGCGTCATCGAATCATCAAAATGGAAAGTCGAAACGGCAAGATGTTAGTAAGGATAAGCCATTCCCAATGTCAATCAGTAATAATTTACTTGACTTCTGCTCTTGATTATTAGTACCTACTAGCTACTATTATAAACATTAAAAAAATAAGAAGTAGATACGTATGTACCTACATATCTAGTTAAAAAAAATAGATACAACTTAAAGTTATAGGTACTAGGTATCTTTAACACATAGGTACCTACTAAAAAAGTATCTTTACCAAGGAACCTGACTAAAATATAGAGCCCGACTGTCCAATTAGCACTTTAAGACTAAATTAAATTTATCGTAAGTGACAAAGTAAGAGTTTTTGCTGGATCAATTGAAGCATATGTTTGTTTTGGCATTGAATATTGTTTACATAAAGCGTTCCTAAACATTTTTTTAACTGACTTAATGGTAATGTACTTTTATAATTTGATTTTTATTTGAAAAGTATAGCTAATCGCTCCACAGTCCACTGGCAGAATCTAATTTTTATAATTAGGTAGACATTAATAGTTAAGACATTAACAGATTCAGGTCAAATTTCGAACACTGGGCGATATTAGTTTATATCTATATTATAAATTATTATTGTTATTATTTTAAATTATATTATATTTACGATAATCACTGATTCATTGACTGATAAAGAATAGGATTTCCGCTATATCCCAAACTATTTTTTATATTATATGCCCTAAAAAATTGTTTGGCCATACCTCTGGCTATATTTTTCCCCAAACAAATTTGTAAGAGATTTGTTGACATTTTATGTTTTTTGTTTGATATTTCAATTTTCTAGATTTGTCTTCATTTTATTTACATTCAGCCGTTTAATTCAAAAATGCACACACACAAATCTATATAAATATTTCGATAAAGATATATGCAGATATGATAAGAATGACCTTCGGGTTAATGACATCAGAAAAAAATTGTTTGGTCAGTAATTTTTTTTTACGTGAATAGGTATAATAAATAAATAATTTCAATTATGTTTTTTTGTGTTCCTTCGAACTTTTAAACCCTTATTTTTATTTTAACGGACTATTTTACTAGTAAAATGAAGAATTAAAACTACTGATATGCTCGCAAATGTGAGGGATATGCAATTTTCTTTTTTCTTCCCATCGCAAACTTGCAAGAGTGTTCACACGATATGCAAGAAAGTCGCATATAAGCGACCTAGGTGTCGCATATATTCCGCAAATTATTTGCGAGCATATGCGGACTGTCCCAAAAGAGTTCAGACGATATGATGACGTAAAAATTACGTCAGAGTCGCAAACGTTTGCGACTTTTATATTCCGTCTGCTCATAGCTTAAGAGTCTGGATTTTATGGCTGCAACATTTTATTATTATTATTTTATATCAAAAATAATAATTTTAATGAATTAGTATTTTAGTTAGTAGATACAAATTACTGTTATTTTGAGAAAAAAATGCAATTTCATTATTTAACGAATATTTCAACTTCAATGCTTTTCCACTTACTTTATAGCCTTGAACCATAACAAAACATTTTGCAATATGGCCATGCGAAGAAAAAAACAAGCATTCTTTGGGATCATTTCTCAGAAAATGAGGCCGAACCTAGGAAAGCAAAATGCAAATATTGCTCGCAAAAAATATCCTTTACTTCTGGGAGTTTGGCAAATTTAGGTAGACATTTGAAAAGAAAACATGTTGGAATTTCAACGAACCCTATAGAGCGCCAGGCGGACATTACACTGATTGCTCCTGATTCAACACCAGCGGAAACAGGAGTCGTTACGATTGACATCGATACAGATGTTACTTGTCCTTGCCCTGAGCCGCAACCAAAATCAAAATCTGTTCAGCAAAAAATATTGGGATATACTGAAAGTTCAAAACCCCTTTCGCACCAAAAAAAGACAAAAATTGACAATCAGTTAATAATAATAATTGCCAAAGAGTACCACCCGTACAAATTGGGAATTGGCGATCCATTGGGTGCTTCGCACATTTATTGAATTTTGCAGTCCAAGCAAGCATTGAAAACATATCTGAAACTGTCCAAAAAGTTAAAACAATTGTGGAATTTTTCAAACGAAGTTCGCAAAGCTTATACAAATTAAACGAAATGCAGAAGCAAATGGATTTGCCAATATTAAAGTTGAAGCAAGATGTCCCAACTAGATGGAATTCGACATTCGACATGCTGGACCGAATGTTAAAAATTAAAAATGCTGTTGTTGCTACTTTAGCAATACTAAAAAACGATTTATCGCTAAAGTCTGAAGATTGGGACGTAATTGAGGCTGTAGTTCCAATTTTAAAAATCTTTTCGGATGTTACAGTGGAAATATCTACTGAAAAAAATGTTAGTTTGTCCAAGGTGATTGTGTATTGTAAGCTTTTAAAACGCCAACTTACAAAATGTTTATATGAATTTGAAACGCAATCTCTTGGTCAAGCAAAACAAACCCCTGACTGTGTCCGCAAATTTTTGGAAACGTTAAGTCAACAAACCCAGAAGCGTTTTAATAATTTAGAAAGGAATCCCCTCTATGTCGAACCAACAATTTTAGACCCAAGATTCAAAAACAGGGGTTTTCGAGAAGAACTCAATTTTAAAACGGCCTATGACAGCCTAAAATTTAAAGTTTCGTCCCATCAGGCTGCTCAAGCTCCGGAACGCACAGAAAGTACACCTGTTCAGGAAGATGTTGCTCCATCAACTTCGAGAGCAGCACTTGCAAATGTGAAACCATCATCAATTTGGGATGATTTTGATGCTGAAGTTTCAAGATTAATTCCACAAAACAGCAGAGCTGCTGGGATAGTTGAGCTCGAAAATTATACAATGTAAATGTAAATTATACATTGTATAAAAGAGCCCCTGCTAAAAAGAGAGCATCCAAATAATCCCTTACACTGGTGAAGTGAAAGAAAATTCGTATATCCGATTTTGTATAAATATATGCTTAAAAGATTAAATTTAGTCGCAACATCAGTTCCTTGTGAACGAACATTCTCCAAAGCCGGATTAATCCAAACGGATAGGCGTAGTAGGCTGTCTTCCAAAAAAAGTATCACAATTACTCTTCATTAGTAGTAACTTGTAGGTTCTATTCTTTCATTCTATTTTGCACTTGGCATTTAATCACCCTAACTTTAGAGAAATCACCAAATTTTTAAGAAACAATTTCTTAAATTTCAATTTAGAATTTTTAAAATAATTTTTTTTTTTGTAAATTAAGAAAAACCAACTAACCATCTAAATAACGTCTTTTTTTTAAATAAATTATTTAACTCACTATTTAAAAAAGAAAGAGTTGTAAGATTTTTTTCAAAGTTAATCCGAATTAAACATTATTAAACTGAAATTATTAACTTTAATATCTAAATAAAATATTAAAGAAGCAAGATAAAAAAAACAAAATCATTTTGTTTTTGTCAAATAATTGTATGTAATGTTATTCGTGATTGCTTTTGTAAAACTTGAAATATAGATCTACCTATCATACATGTAAATACCTATGTAAATAAATAAGTATTGGTTTTTGAATAGTGATTCTGAGAACACTAATGACAATGGACTTCGAGTCCTAGAATTGGCAGCATCGAAAAACATGGTCGTTGCGAGTACTTGATGACGGTACGAACGTACCGAAGTGCCAATATCGACTCGGATCACTATCTTGTTGGTATGGTTTTCCGAGGGCGGATTGCCTTGCGAAGACGTATTGCATCCGCGGATCAGGTTCGAATCAACACGGCTGCACTACTAACACCAGTAACACCTTTGGACCAGCAACACACTTGATCCAGGGAGAGTAAGTCCTGGAGCCAGTATGATGGGCGTAGATGAAAAGTGGACACGCCTTAAGAACACTGTCATTAGTACTTCCAACTCCATCTTAGGCAGCAGTCGTAGAAGTCGGAACGACTGGTTTGATGATGAATGCGACTGAACGTAAGAATGTTGCATACCGAGCAATGCAACAATCTTATAGAACGCGGGCATGTGAAGATGAATATAAAGTGCTCAGAAGAATAGAAAAACGGCTTCACAGACAGAAAAAATCAGCCTGGGAGAATAACATCATCTGTGAATTAGAAAGAAGCCGAGAGCGAGGTCCGCACCAGGCGCGGAAGTTCTACCAATCCGTCCGAAACATGACGCAGTACACACCACGCTGCACTTACTGCAAGGACGGAGAGGGAAATCTGATCACCGATCCCCCAAGCATACTGGAGCGATGAGAAGTGTACTTTAATGAATTGCTAAATGGTCAGCTCACTGCAGAAGTGGAGGCTCCACTACTTCCAGAAGAATACCCTATGTTACCGCCACCAAGCATAGAAGAGGTTGAGAAGGCTATAGCCCGGCTTAAGAGGTATCACGTTGTTGAGTACCGCCTATAAGATACTCTCCTCTATCCTACAAGAACGGAAAGCCCCATACGCTAAAACCATAATCGGCTAATATCAGTGTGGTTTCATTCCAGGCAAATCAACAATTGATCAGATCTTTACCCTTAGGCAGGCGATGGAAAAATGTCTAGAATTTAACATCCCAACATACCATCTGTTTATAGACTTTAAGGCCGCCTATGATAGCATAGCCAGGGTAGAACTTTATAAAGCCATGAGAGAATTCGGCATCCCAAATAAATTGACACGACTTTGTAGGTTGACCATGACCAACGTAACAAGTCAAGTAAAAATAGCTGGATTGCTATCCAGACCATTCAACATCTTTAATGGACTCCGACAAGGGGATGGTTTGGCCTGCCTCCTCTCCAACCTGGCGTGGGAGAAAGCAATTAGTGACTCTGGCACGGCAACAAGAGGGACCATCGTCAACAGGTACATCCAGATACTGGCTTACGCAGACGACATTGACATCATAGGAAGAACCGAACAAGCTGTACACGATTCCTTCATCCAGATCACGCATAAAATCTGGGACCATGGTCCTGCCAGTACTCACGTATGGATCCGAGACTTGGGTGCTTAGCAAAAGACACTCCGATCTCTTAGCCGCGTTCGAGAGAAAAGTCTTAAGGAGAATTGTTGGTCCCATATGTGAGGACCCCGGTTGTCGAGCCGATGATGATGATGATGATTCAATATAAGCCATTTGATACCAAGAAACGCATTCGAGATGCAGCATTACCAATTATTCAAAGAGATTCGTTACACCAAAAACCTTACGATAAGAAATCTGAAAATGGAACGACATGGTAAAGAGTCTGAAACGTCGCAATGTTTTCTATATGAAAGCAGACAAGGGAAATCAAGTCATCATCATGGAAAAAGAAGACTATGACCGTCGTGTGCTTACAGTGCTCCACAAAAGTCTGCGTACAAAGAAGAAATATTTTTTTAGGTTGCTGTTATTCACAAATGAAAATAGATTTTTTGTTCAAAAAGGTATTTTCTTATAAAATAATTAGTAAGTTTTATATTTTCAACAAAAAAAACCAAAAACAAAATGATTCATAAAAAAAATAATAAAAACAAAATAAATCTCTGAAATTCCTCCACAAAAGTTTGCGTACAGGTGAATATTTCTTGCATTACACACTGTTTACGGCGAATTTTTTACGGTAGTTTTTTTTTTATAATAATGATTGTCATGATTGTTCTGGGTTTAATCGTGCTAAACGCGTGTTGCAAAAAAATTGTCTTTATGTTTTTTTTTTCTGGGTATTTCCAATGACTATTATTTTCAGCAAGATATTGACCCCAAGCATACCGCCCATAATGCGCGTATGTGGCTGGCATATAACACTCCCCATCTGCTACGAACCCCACCACAAAGCCCAGATATTAACCCTATCGAGCACTGCTGGGATGAACTACAAAAAAAGATGCGCACACACGAAATCCGAAATAAAACGCAGTTAAAAGAAGCTTTGTTACTTGAGTAAATAAATATCGTCTAATCGTCTCCGACATACAGTTACCTATGATGTATGTATGGTCTTCCAAAAGTCCACAAGCCAGGGGAAAAAATGAGAAAAATTGTTTCGCGTGTGAATCCGCCTTTTGCTAAAGTATCGAAGTGGCTAGTTAGCAACATCAAGCAATATGGAGCATTTAAAGGTTTCGCCTTAAAAAACGCTTTTGATTTCGTGGACAAAGTTAAGAACATAGAAATTGGAGAGGATGAAAACATGGTTTCCTTTGACGTCTCCGCTCTTTTTCCTAGTGTTCCCATCGATGTACGAGTAGGTATACGTGACCTCCTTCAAAATTGTGCAGTGCCAAGCGAACAAATTAACACCTATGTTACAGCGATCAAGTTTTGCATGAAGTATAACTGCTTCAAATTCAGAGAAAAATTCTATAAAAGTGAACATGGTTGCAGTATGGGAAATAGCCTCTCCCCAATGGTAGCAGAAGCTTTCATGTGCAAATTTGAATCTGATTTACAAAGAGAGGGTTAACTTCCTGCAATTTGGTTTCGCTATGTTGATGACACTGATGCTGTCATAAAAAAGAATGACATTGAACGCACTCTCAATATTTTGAACAATCGTTACGAAAGTGTGAATTTTACCTTCGAAATTGAAAGCGAAATAGATCATACGCTAGCTTTCCTCGATTTAAAAATAAAACGCACAGGACCTAAAATCGAATTTGCAGTTTTCAGAAGACCAACAACGAAAGATAGATACATAACGAATGACTCGTCTTGCACCTACCAACATAAGACCGCAGTATTTCATTCTATGATCTATCGCCTTTGTAGATTGCCCTTGTCCGATGCTGAATACAAAAATGAATATGACTGAATTCTTAAAATTGCAAATGTGAATGGTTTTGAAAAATCATTTCGACTCTTTTTAGCCAAAATAATTTATCTCAAAAAGAAAAACAAAATCGTGTCGCATTTGCATATTTGCCAGGTGTCACAGACAAATTAAAACATTGTTTTGATTAAGAGAACATAAATATTGTATATACTTGTGCAAATAAACTTCGTTCAAAGCTAGGAACAACAAAAGACCCAGTACCATTGCGAGAACGAAGCGGTATATATCAAATCAGCTGTTCTGACTGTGATTCAAAATATATAGGTCAAACGAGGAGAGCTTTATCTGCACGTATTGAAGAGCATTTGCGCAGCATAAGAACAAAAGATGTCACCAAAGTTATTGCCGCACACGTTTACAATTTGGACAACTCTCACCCACATAACAACATTTCGTTTGATGATAATATAAAACTCATTAAAAATGTGAACAACCCAGCAAAATTAGACGCTTATGAGTCTCTCTATATTGCTATAACAAAAAATCTTATGAACATTGATAAAGAAAACATTGAATCACCAGTTACAGGCAATGATAAACAGCTTTAGGAACTATTGTTGAAAAATGGTTTTTCAACGAAGCTTAGATCAAAATCAGTAATAAATACAAGTACCTATAGGAGTATTAAGGATTCTGCCAGACTAAGTAAAGTATTATCGAGGGAACATTGCAATCCCTCATTCTTAAAAAAATCTGACGGTCTCTGGACAGCGTCTCCTGCTGAGTCCTTGGAAGTGTTAATGACAGCGCACTTTCCGGGCTGCGAGAACAGCAACCCCGAAATGCGGAGTACCATAAGCATCGATCCAGCTCAGAAGGAGCTAATCAATTCAGTTATTACAGGAGATAGTATTTCACGGGCCATAAATACTTTCTCACCTTATAAATCACCAGGCCTTGATGGCATAATACCAATTATGCTGCAGAAACTGCAAGACACAGCAGTTCCCTGGCTTGAAATGATCTTCAAAGGCTGCCTCTATCTCAATCATGTACCCGAGTCATGGAGACAGGTTAGAGTGGTCTTTATTCCGAAGGTTGGTAGGCGAGGTCATGAAACCGCGAAGGATTTCAGACCTATTAGCCTGACATCTTTTGTTTTAAAGACTCTAGAGCGCATCCTGGGTACTCATATAAGAGTTTTATTGGAGGGTTGTCCTCTTGATGTATCTCAGCATGCATACCTCAAAGGCAAGTCTACTGAGACTGCCCTGCATGAAGTTGTGAGTACAGTCGAGAGAACAATTCACTACAAAGAATATACTCTCGCAACCTTCCTAGACGTGGAAGGTGCATTCAATAACGTCCTAACTGAACCCATTCGGGAATCACTTACTCACTTCGGCGTAGATGACTTCATATCAAAATGGATCATTTCTATGCTAAGTGACAGAAAGATTCAGGCTTCGTTAGGAAACACTACTGCTACTAAATATGTTAGTAGGGGCACACCTCAAGGTGGTGTTCTCTCCCCTCTTCTATGGCTTCTAGTCATGGACAAAATACTCGTCAAGTTAAGAGGTAGCGGTGTTAAAGCAGTAGCGTATGCTGACGATTTGGTTTTATTGGTCTCAGGAAAGTTTACCACAGTGATTAGTGAAATCACTGAGGCGGCTCTGAAAAAAGTTAGCAAATGGGCCGCAAGTAGTGGACTTGGTGTTAATCAGAGTAAAACGGAACTGATGCTCTTTACTACCAAGACTAAAATACCTACCTTCAACCCACCTCGGCTAAACGGCCAAGCTCTATCTCTATCTTCCAAAGCTAAATACCTAGGAGTCATTCTTGACCCCAAATTGAATTGGAAGGCAAATATAGAAGAACGGGTCAAGAAAGCCTGCATAGCTTTCTATGCCTGCAGAAAAACATTTGGTAAGAAGTGGGGCCTCCAATCTAAGATGATTCTATGGACGTACACTGCAGTGGTTCGACCAATTTTGTCATACGGATCTATTGTGTGGTGGCCCGCACTTAGCAAACAATATAACATCAATAAACTTAAGAAGGTTCAAAGAACGGCTAGCGTTGGCACTACGGGGGCTATTCGATCCTGCCCAACAGATGCCCTTAATGTTATCCTGCACCTTCTACCACTCGATCTTCACATTAAATATCTATCGGCATGCAGTGCCTTAAGATTAAAAGAATCTAACTGCTGGTCTTCCAAGCCCTATGGCCATGGAAATATCACAAAATTGATTCCTTCGGATATTTTCCTGGCTAGCACCGACTACCGTATACCCCCTCTCAGACTCATCGAAGATTTGAAAATTGTTCTTCCTACAAGAGTTGATTGGGAAAACGATAGCATGACAAAAGACTTTGACACCACAATCTTTACTGATGGGTCTAAGATGCAGTGCGGCGTTGGTTCAGGAATCTTTTCCGAGGCACTGAACATTTCCAAGTCTTTCAGACTACCAGACTTTGCAAGTGTATTTCAAGCTGAACTACTAGCAATTAAAGAAGCATGCAAATTGCTCAAATTAAACCAAAATCAACCTGGAAACATAGCAATCTGCTCCGACAGCCAGGCGGCCATTAAGGCCATCAAATCAACTACATCAACCTCATTACTTGCCCAGCAATGTCGAGACGAACTGTTGAGTCTAGGCACTGAACGCCGGGTCACTCTTATCTGGGTTCCAGGTCATAGTGACATAGAGGGTAACGAACGGGCTGACGAGTTGGCTCGACAAGGCTCGGCTCTTCACAGCTCACTAGCGGTTAATGTTAATATCCCTCTTGGTGTTGTGAAGGGAAGGATTTTCTCGATTTTTCTCAATCAATCCAAACTTAGGTGGAGCAGTCTTACAAACTGTGTCATATCAAGAAAGATCTGGCCTACCTATAACCATTCTCGTTCTAAAGATCTGTTATGTAGACCCAGGCACGACATAGCCAGGGTAACAGCAATTTGTACTGGGCATTGGCCCATAGGGGAGCATGCAAGAAAGCTGGGAATCCCCTACAACTCCCACTGTCGGAGCTGTGGAGACCCACAAGAAAAAGAAACTGTCACTCATTTTCTTTGCAACTGCCCCGCTCTAGCCCATTCTAGATTGACTTCCTTTGGGAAGGCATTCCTCGACGACCCAAGTGAGCTTTCTGGGAAGAAAATCAAAGATCTGATTATCTTTCTGAATGCGACGAAATGGCTTTAATAAAGTTCTTTAAAGTCTAAAAAACCATATAATTCCTATTTTAAATCCTTAGGTTGACACGAGTAAATGGTATCAAAACGGCGCTTCCCAGCGCTAATTGAGCCGCAAGGCCAGGGCTAGCGGCTGCCATCTCTACCTACCTACCTATAGGAGTTACACTATCTTATAACATGTCTTGGACAGAGCGTCTATCAGAAAGACTTATGAGCGCAAAAAATTCAATCACCGCAACATGGTCAAGTTTCGTCAAAAATAAAAACATACTGTATTATGCAAAACATAAAATATACGAAGCGGCGCGGCGTCAAGATCAGTTAGGAACTACTGTGCCCAAGTTTGGGGTTATACTGAACACACCGAAATAGAAAAACTACAACGTTTTAAAAAAAAAAACGTTGCAGTTTTTCTCTTTCGGTGCTTTTTATTAGATACCAAACTGTTAAAAATAGTTGTTTTGTAAAATTAGTTTCACTCTTTTCCACTGTAGTTTTGTTATAACTTAAGTTTTTTTTTTATCGATCACTGTAATCTATTGTTTTTGTACTTGATTTATAATTTATAGAAATTTTCATTCTTAATTAGTTTTCCATTTAATAAATATCAAATATTTATATTCTTTTTAAATACTCGTCGTTTTTTTCTGGAACAATCAAAGGACTGGGGATATATATAAATATATACATATTAATCTTCCAATTTTCAATAGGTTATGGGCCCAGGTCAACGCTAAAAATATAATTGGCTGGTTGTGAAAATATACGAACGGACGAAAAGAAAAAGATACAATTTTGAACCTTAAGAATAATTGTTTCTGCGTGTGCAATAAAAATAGTGAACGATATCCCTATTAGAGTTTATTGCTGGAGACGCTACAATGTTTGTGCATCGGTTCATTTTGGTTAAAATGGAAAAAGAATCATCGACAATTGAGAAGTTTGTGGATCCATCGCAATGGATGATTTGGAAGTTTCAGATTCGTGTCAATTTGATGGCATCAGATCTTTATGAATTGGTTAATGGGACAAAAAAGAAATTAAACGATCCTGCAAAAGCTACCCATGCAAAAGAACTAGCTGATTGGTGCAAAATTGATGTGAAAGCTCAAAAACTCATAGTGAACTCAAGTGGACCCAAGATTCTCATTCATCTCAGCATGTGTTCGACATCAAAGGAAATGTGGGATAAATTGCTTTCTATTTATGAACAGATCAACGACTCCGCTAAGCATTTACTTGAAGAGCAGTATTATGCTTACAAAAAGAATCCAGCTCATGACATGGCTACGCATATCTCTACGTTGGAAAACCTCGTGTTAAAGTTGAAAATAGCAGGTGTACATATTGATGATAGCATGCTTATCACAAAAATTCTGATGACATTACCACTTGAATATCGACATTTTTCAACATCTTGGGACTCAACAGCAAAGTCAGACAGGACAATTGCTAATCTGACCAATCGTCTTATGGTTGAAGAAAATCGTTTAGGAGTTCAAAGCATGAATTTGATGGAAGTTACAACAAGTGAAGCACTTTTGGCAAAACAAAACATGGGAGCCATGAAGAAGTATCCGGTAAATCAGAAGAAGAAGTTCAAGCCGAAGCGAACAGGAAAATGCTTTAAATGTGGGTCAACTGATCACTGGAAAAAAGACTGTAAGGCACAACTTGTCTCCAATAGTCTCCAACCGAAGAAGACTTATAGAGATGGAGACAAAGCTTTCTTCAGTAATATTGTGCAGTCCTTAGCAAAGAGTGATTCATGGTTTGTTGATTCAGGTGCCACAAACCATATGTGCAAGCATCGAGATTGGTTTATTTCATTCAATTGAAGTTCTACTGGGAGATGGAAAGTTATGCATGCAACTGGTCGTGGAGACTTGAACGTTCTTTCATACAATGGGACAACATGGATCGAGAAAAAGATGAAAAATGTTTTATATGCACCTATGTAGTTTATTTGCTAACTTGTTTTCATCTACCAAGGCAATGGACAATGGACACACAAGTTGGTCAGACAAGGACACTTTTAAACTCTTGGATGGTGACTGTGTAGTGGCAGTGGGAGCTAGACAAGGAGGCATGTTCCAAATGCTTCTTAAAGTTATCAAGCCTGAGACGAAGTATGGACATGAACAGTCAATGGTGGCTATACAGGACAGATCGTTGCGCGTCTGGCATGAGCGCTTGGGACATCAAAATCTGCCTCATGTACGAAGGTTCTTACGGAAAAACAATATCGATTTCATTGATGAAAATTTTGACTGTGATGGATGTGCGTTCGGAAAGCAACACCGGCTAAGCTTTAGTTTGCGACCTGAGAGATCAGTGAGATGTGGTGAGATCATTCATGCAGATGTTTGTGGTCCAATGGAAGAGAGTTCTTACGGAGGTTCCAGGTACTTTGTGCTTTTCAAAGATGATCTATCTAAATTTCGATTTGTATTTTTCTTAAAAAACAAATATGAAGTAGTCGAAAAATTCAAGATAGTTCTCAAGATTGCTGAGAAACATTGTGGACATCCTATAAGAAATCTTCAAACAGACAACGGCCTAGAATTTGTGAATTCAAGAATGAAACAACTCTTGGAAGAAAGTGGAATTCATCATCGGCAATCGATTGCTTATACACCTGAGCAAAATGGCTGTATTGAGCGGGAAAATAGGACAATCATGGAATCAGCTCGCTCTATGATCCATGCTAAGGGTCTCAGTCTGAAATTGTGGGCAGAAGCCGTACAAACTGCCGTGTTTATCCTAAATCGAACGGGAACAAGTACAGTCCAGAACAAAACACCATTCGAGCTCTGGCATGGTAAGTCTGCAAATTTTGAACATTTTAGAATATTCGGTTCTGAGGTATATGTGCACATACCGAAAGAAAAGCGCAGGAAACTCGATGCGAAATCTAAAAAATGTATTTTTGTTGGCTACGATGATAGCAAAAAGGGCTATCGTGTCATAGACAAATCAAATACAGTTTTAGTTGTTCGAGATGTAAGGTTTTTGGCAGAAGAACCATCTTCAGTAGCTATCATTGATGAGAGTGACACCGAGTATGAATTGACCACAAGTTGTGATGCTGAACATCCAGAACACGATGACTGTCAGAAAGGTGGATCTCAAGAACAAGTTGCAGGTCTTAAATTACGTTCAAGATTACTGAAAGACATAGATGAAAACAACATTTTGGAATCTCGGCTGCGTAACACCTCGGAGCAAGCTTCAATGGCAATGGCTTTGTTATCAATCAGTAAAGAGCCAAGGTCGTACCAAGATGCAGTAAACTCCCCAGAAAGTGACAAATGGTTAATGGCAATGAACGATGAAATTGCTTCACTGAAGGAAAATCAAACATGGGTGTTGGTTGATAGACCAAAAGACCAAAAACTCATTGATAATAAATGGGTTTTTAAGATCAAGCAAAATCCAAGTGAATCATCTGAACGCTACAAGGCAAGGTTAGTATGTCGTGGGTTTACCCAGGAATACGGCATTGATTATTTGGAGACATTCAGTCCAGTTGTGCGTTTCACGTCTGTACGAGCGATTTTGGCTATATGTGCTGAGAAGAAAATGCACATGAAACAGTTTGACGTAAAAACCGCTTTTCTCTATGGAGACCTAGAAGAAACTGTATTTATGGAGCAACCAATTGGTTTCAATGATAATAGTGGGCGAGTTTGCAGATTAATAAAAAGTCTATATGGCCTCAAGCAATCTTCGCGCTGCTGGAATCGAAAATTCAAATCTTTTATAGAAATCTTCGGTTTCAAAGTATGTGATTCTGATCCCTGTGTTTTTGTTAGTCATCAAGAAAGAAAATCGTTAATATTGGCTATTTATGTGGACGATGGAATCATTGTAGGCGATGATGAAAAGCAGGTATTAGCGGTACTCAAACATCTTCAGCAGCATTTTGAAATCAAAATTATGAAAGTGGGCTGTTTTCTCGGATTTGAAATTTGTCAGCAGGATGATAACTCGATTTTCATGCATCAAACATCATATGCCAAGAAGATATTGGAACGTTTTAATTTTATAAACTGCAATCCAGTTTCTATTCCCAGCGACCCAAATCAGGTACTTTCAGTTTTGGATAATTCGAAAGCAAGTCAATTTCCATATCGTCAGTTAGTTGGAAGCTTGATGTACCTTGCGATTGCAACAAGACCAGACATAAGCTTTTCTGTTGGAAACGTAAGCCGGTACCTTGAGAAACCAACAGAGACTCCCGAAAATACACTTAAACGCATATTGAAGTATATTCAAGGTTCAGTAAACTATGGGATACAATATAAGAACAAAGGCAATCATCGTTTGTATGGATTTAGTGACGCTGACTATGCTGGTGATGTCGCAACAAGAAGATCAACATCAGGTTTCGTATTCAAATACAACGAAGGCATTATATGTTGGAGTAGTACGCGCCAGAAATGTGTCTCTTTATCCACAACAGAATCAGAGTACATAGCAGCATCTGAAGCTATAAAAGAACTTGTTTGGCTGCAGCGTTTGTTTGGTGAATTGGTACCATACAAAATTGACAACATTACTTCTTTTTTTATGGATAATCAAAGTGCTATTCGTTTGATAAAGAACCCCGAATTTCATAAAAGAAGCAAACATATAGATGTCAGATACCATTTCATTCGGGAGAAGTTCGAGTTAGGCTGTTTTGATCTTCATTACGTCGCATCAAAAAATATGATCGCAGATATTTTTACCAAAGCTCTACCTAGAGAGCGATTTCAGTTCCTACGTACATTATTGGGAATTATTTCTCTTCAAGAATAATTTTTTGTTCAATGCATTTCTTTTTAATTATTACAAAAAGTGGGAGTGTTAAAAATAGTTGTTTTGTAAAATTAGTTTCACTCTTTTCCACTGTAGTTTTGTTATAACTTAAGTTTTTTTTTTATCGATCACTGTAATCTATTGTTTTTGTACTTGATTTATAATTTATAGAAATTTTCATTCTTAATTAGTTTTCCATTTAATAAATATCAAATATTTATATTCTTTTTAAATACTCGTCGTTTTTTTCTGGAACAATCAATGGACTGGGATATATATAAATATATACATATTAATCTTCCAATTTTCAATACAAACAATACACCGAACTATGCCATAAATATAGAAACAAGACTTCACAAAGCCTTTCTTACAACACTAGAATTGCACTTCAGATACATCCAAAAAATGTACATTCTTCCTGAGAACAGACTCACGCTTAAACTGTCAAACATCATCATTAAAAAACAAATATTTTAGGCAAATGAATGGTTAATGATCTTCGAATCTGAGTGGAGTGAATTGCATACAAGCCTGCACTAAACTAAGGCAAAATACTGGACAAAACACACACAACGAGCTAAACAATCACAATTTCACGATAAGTATTGCAGCCTTAGATACGCAGAAGTTCCAAATTACTTCAATGATAAAAATTCGCGTGAGATGATTCGTCTGGTCCCTGGTTATAGGTCCCGATGTGGATTGCTTAATCATAACGCCATCGCCAGAGCATTCAACAGAGAGTCTTTTGGCATCTGTACAATCTGTAACCTTGATGCAGCAGAAAATACGTACCACTTTGTATACGTAGGAGTTTGTCCAATATTCAAGACGTACGTGGCAGTGAGCATCTGAATCGAGACTGGTTCATTAATATACTCAATGGACAAATTCAAAGCCAACTATACAACTACTTCCTTAAAAATGCACTACGTTATCGAAATTTAATTTATAATGAGTATTCATAAAACATCGCTAAGCTTAAGATAAATTATTTATATTAAAACACTTTAACCTGACAGGCAACTTTAAAAGTTATTGTCAAATAATTTAAAATTTTAAAGTTAAGAAAGCTAAGTTAACCAATTTTCCTTTGAAATAAAATTTTGTTATCTATTTATCTATCTATCTATACCTGAACATGAAAAAGAAAAATTAATGAAAAAAAGAAAATAAATGAAGAAAAAAGTAGGTGTTGTGAAATTGTGAACCTATAATTTTTGTTTTAATTTTGTTTCTGATACTTGTATTTTCTTTTCAATTGCTTTTTGTGATATTTAATTTTGCGTTTTGTAGATTCATCATATACTTCGGCCTGCATGTGACTACAGTTCTATTTTGAACTACATATGTATATCTGTACATTGATTCAGTGAAGTACTTGGTTCTTTATTTGTTCACTCTTGTTTCTTTTTCTTTTTGGAACTTTTTGGACAGGGATTCAATGTCTTCCCTACTAAGATTCTTAGAAAAAACATCTGATGGTCTCAACTTGGTTGTAGAGTGTAGAGTGGTATTATACATCGAAATAATTTTTAAAATTTTCTCGTCTAACTCTGAATTGTCTTTACTCATTCATAATTCGCAAATGCTTATTTAACGTGCCATGTAGCCTTTCAATATCAGCATTGCCGGTTCTTAAGGCTGCTGTCGTTCTATGGAATATGATTTTATTTTCTTTAAGAAATTGTTCAACGGCTGAGTGCAATATACAAGTGTCGTTATCGGAAATTATTTTGTTGGGTTTTCCAAGGAAAAGAATTCTTTGTTTTATTGCACTTAATACAGTTATCCAATTTCTATCTTCAAGTGAATGAATGGTGGCATATTTGGAAAATTTGTTGATGGTCGTTAAATACATTTTTCCACGTTCCGGAAACCAAATGTCCATGTGGATTATATCGTTTAAATGCTTTGGAGTCTCGGTTATTTTCATAGGAATCTTTAGTGGGTGTCGATCGTGTTTTGCAAGGTTACAGGTTTCACAATTATTAACAAGCTTTTGGATTTCAACCTGCAGATTTGAATAGAAATATAACCCTTTTAACTCCAAGAACATTTCATTGATACCGCCGTGGTTTTTACTTATGTTTCGTTTTGTATGATTGTTATTAATTCATTTCTATCAGTTAGGTTTTTTTAATGTTATACTTGATTTTAATAATTTTAAATTTCTATTCAAAGAAAAATATTTTACAAAAAGGTCTTGAAACTGAAGGTATAGCTTCACATCTTCACAATAAATGCAAAATATTCCTTTTTTTGTCAAAATTCCCTTCATTACATTTAAAAAATTACAACTGCCTTTTTTTTACTTGGACGAGATTTTGTACTTTTTTCCAAATAATTTTTATTGAAATTTTTTCTTGAGGTCCATAAAAAAGGTGAATTTGATTTTTATATAGGTTAACCGGTTTTTCGGTTATATAAATATGACGAGTTTCGTCTTCCAGAGCACCTACATATGAATTGTGGCACCAGTTGACATAAACTTCCTCGTTATAGCCAAACCACAATCACGCTTTCAGTCGGTCGCGCTTTGACTTTTTGAATAGAAACAATGGATTCTTATGAAGCAATCTGAAATGTTACCTCAGGCGTTGCGACCGCTTGATATCGTAAACGTCAGACCACCGTCGGAGCGAAGCAAAAGTAGAGCTATTTTCTATTTGGTCGTGCGTTTGACAGTTCATTGTCAGGAATTTTGTTTTAATAGATAGAAATCGAAGTGAATGGCCATACAATAAAAAGTAAGTAATTGAAGTTCTTTTTTTTTTAATAAATTAAATCAAAAAAGTGGGTTTCCGTTTTCATTTAATTCATAATATTGTTTCAGAAATCTTGAAACCAGTTGTATGAATCCCACTCACTTAAATAATTGAACAACCAAAAAAAAAAAAAATACGCATACATATATATGTAAATACCTTTTAACTTATTAATCAGTAACAAAATTTGTTGGAAAAATTACAATTAAGTAGGTATGTATGAACATATTTATCAAAGATGTTATAGAAATATATCAAGCGCAGCGCTTTTTGACACATAAAATCGTAAAAAATCGAAAATACGATCAAACGCCCATTAACGCCGGACCGACCTAACGCGTGGTTGTGATTTGGCCATTGTCGCCAGGCGTTATACGATTGACTTCTTCGTCATCGTTTTGGATCTCATATGCTTCGTAATTGAAAATATCAACTAAATTTATTTCATCGGTATCGTTATTCTTTGACATATCTTCTGGTTTGTTTTTATCAATACCTACTTAGACCATCTGCGACGTTGTTCTCTTTCCCTTTAAGGTACTCGATATCAAAATCATACTCGTTAAGTATGATTTTCCAACGTTGTATTTTCATATTTGGCTCTTTAATGCCATTTAGCCACTTGAGAGGCTTATGATCTGTTCAGACAACAAATTTTCTACCGTAAACATAAGTTCTAAAATATTTCACAGCCCACACGATGGCAAGGAGTTCTTTCTCTATTGGCTCCGAATGCATAGCCAGATGCGTCTGTTGGGAGCACAATTTTTTTTGTGAAATCAGGACTTTTTAAAATAGGTTCAGAGGTAAGTAGAGTTTTTAAAGTTTTAAATGATTTCGCATAAAGAGGATACGATACTTGTATTTCAGCAGATTTTTTCAAATATTTTATCATTGGATATAACACTTTGGCATAATCCTTAGTATCCGGTAATACCGAGAAATTGTTTGATATAAGTTTGGGTAGTTGGAAGTTTCATATCTGTTATAGTTTTTACTTTCTTTTCGTCTGGTTTTATTCCATTATTAACGATTATATGGCCTAAAAAATTAGTGGATAAATAAACAAAAAGACAATTATTTATTGGGATTTTTAGGTTGCTTTCTTTCAGTTTTTGAAAAATGTTCTTCAACGATTGTAAGTGTTCTTCAAAGCTGGTGGAAAACACGAGGATATCATCTAAGTAGACGACGCAAATCTTGTTGATATAATCTCTTAGAACGTAGTTCATGAGTCTCTGAAAAGTTGCCGGGGCATTCTTCAGCCCAAATGGCATTCTCAGAAACTCAGTGAAACTCTGAATTCAGTTTCCTGTAGTCTATTACAATTTTCCACTGTTTTTGTCGTCCTTTTAAGGGACTACCCAGATGGGTGAATTGTAAGGACTAGTACTTGGAATTATAATTTTTTGCTCTAGCATTTCAAATATTTGTTTGTCTACCTCATCTGAATGAATCTCAGGGTACCGATAAATTTTACTATAAATAGGGATGTCGTTGCTTGTAATAATTTGATGTTTTATTTGGTTGGTAAACGATAAAGGATTTCCCTCCCAATGAATTATGGATTTAAAGGAATTTAGCAAAGATTTTAATTTCGCTATATCGGAATTACTCAAATGATTTGCAAATAGATCTTTCGGAATTTCAGAGATTACGCTTTCGCTACAAAATGCACTCAAAATTTCTTCGTTGTGGTGTACATGATTTGCATACATTTCTTCTTCATCGTTGAAATATAGCATTTATGTATATTGAAAAGAGAGTGTGTGCGTGAGTAGACCAGTTGTGTTCTTAGTTATGCTCCAGAATTAATATAAAAATAAGCTTGAAAACCTAAAGAAAGCGTTCAAAAAGCATTCAAAGATCGTAATAAACATAAATTCTCCAAGGGTGAGTCCGATACAGTAGGATTTTATTTTTTCTATTAATCTACAAGACAAGAAAATAAAAATGCAAAGAACCCCTCCAAACAATTGAAACGATAACACGAACACCATTAAAATACTGCCACCCCCGCCCCCAAAACGTAGCTTGGAAGAGACCTCCCCCGAATTCCCATTCCAAAAAATGGCTACAGAGCGCGAAAGTAATCTGTCCGTGGGCAATATGTCAGTTATGACCCTAAAATCACTAATTATGGGCTCATTGTCTTCTCTATTAGACGAAAAACTAAAAGATTTACCCACGAAATCTGAATTGGATTAAATTGGAAAGGAAATACACATACTCCAACAAAAAAATCTCTTTTTTTAAGATCAACTACAGAAAATGGAGTCCCGCTGCATTTCGCTTGAAAGACATGTTGAGTGGCTGTCAAAAAAAGGCAACGAAAAGAATCTCATATTTCACATCCCAGCGGTAAACGGTGAGGTAGCATCTGAGAAAGCAAAATCATTATGTCTTGACTTGGTTGAATCCCTAAATATGGCTGCAATTGCTTCAACCAGATTAATAAAATCTCGGAACCCAAAGGTGGAAAACATAATTATTGTTGAACTGCAAAATCGCGAAGATGTCGGTCGTGTTCTGCAATCTGCAATAAAGCTCAGAGGTACAGGTATATCGGTTCATAGAGATTATCCCTACTGTTGAGTATTATCTTAGTTCTCCAACCGAATTTAGTCCGAGCATCAAAATAGACGATCGTTTTCTTCTAAGGTCGTCGCCCGAAATAAATAGAGTCAAAATTATATGTTTAAGACTGACTTTTATTTTCAAACGTTAGGGCTATTTATACTTAAATCTATCTTACAAATATTTGGGTTCATCCCCACTTTTACATCTACGAGTACCTATTACAATTTTAATTTTTGTAATCAATATGCAATTTATTTATTAACCCACATATGAAGGCCCGGATGACGACAAAGATTCGAATTCCATTTGAATAGAATGAACATTCAATTCTATCCAACCAAATGCAATTCGATGCCTTAGCCACCGCGATACATTCAGGTGCAGTCATTGCTCTATTAATGAATCATTTTGTGCACAACGATTTACAATGGTAACATGATTATTCAAAAGATTATTCAAAACAAAATTGACTGTGTGATAACTAACCATTCACAAGTTTGTTCAAATGTAGGTCAGTGTATTAACGTTAAATGCATAATGTACATATGTATATACACAACAGTGCTCAACAATTGATTATTGTTTTGCCAAAGGAGTGTGGCTTAATTGCATTGCCGACTTAAGAGTAGATGAACTTACCTATTCCGATCACTTAGCTTTAGCTGTCCAATCTTATATAAAACTTCAGAAGGAAGTCCCGGCTAACAAACAGTGCTTGCTTCCAAAGCTAAGGTGGGTTGAAAAAGATTTACTGAGGTACACTGCGAATCTTAACAATAACACAAGTCTCATAAATGATTCCGATATTCGTTCTGTAAGAGGAGCAGATATTCTTACCTCGTGTATAATTGATTCAGAGAAACCCTTGCAAAGGATAGCGATAAATAAGGGCAAACAACAATTGGGAATGTGAATCGGCGAGAAAAAAATCTTTTGAATTTCTGCACTTGTTAAGAAAATCCAATACCAATCATGCAAAAATCATGTACCAAGAAGCAAACAAGAGTTATAAAATTTTATGCACTAAAAAACAAAAGCAACATTCTCAAAAAATATCGTCAATGCTGATAAACATCAAAGACAGCCGATCTTTTTGGAAATCTGCGAAAGTAATAAACGGAGCCCTCTTCACGCAAGCTATTAAAGTAGAAGCGGTAGTCCTAGAGACATTTTGACAACCTACTGAATGCACCACCGATCCAAAACGCTATTCAATATGCTCTCCCTTACCAACAAGATATATCTTTAGACCGCTCAATATTGCTTGATGATGTTATGAAAGTCATAAGTCGATGTGGATTAAATAAAGCCCCTGCATCTCATCTCATATGAGTTCTTCAAAAACGCATCTTCAGATTTTCTAGAAAAACTAACTTTAACCTTCAATTTTATATGGTCCACGTGAGAAGTACCAGAAAGTTTCAAAAGAAGTGTCATCTTACCAATTTTTAAAAAAAGGAGATCCAAAAGACCCAAGTAACTACAGAGGTATATCTTTTTTAAACACGATCACAAAAATCTTCGCTGGAATTCTTTTACAGCGTTTAAAGTCTGTTAAACGGTTAAACGGGTAAACGAAAATAATCTATTAAGTGAATATTAAGCGAGGTATCGCTCGCACGTATTTGGAAAAAGGAAAAAAATTGTATGCGTTCTTCGTAGATTTCAAGGCGGCTTTCGATTGCATCGATGGAAGATCTCTTTTCTTCAAACTAAGCAACCTTGATGTGTCAACAAAAATGTTAAGAATCCTACAAAAACTGTATGAAGATAATAAGTCTGCCGTTTGGGATGGTAATATTCTGTCAAACTGGTTTGAACCAACAACTGGTGTAAAGCAGGGATGCCCCTTAAGTCCACTCCTGTTCTCAATATATTTAGATGACCTAACTTCATTTCTTCCTGGTGGAATATCTTTTGATGGTCACTCTATAAAGCTATTGCTCTACGCGGACGATATTGTTATATTAGCAGATTCGCCAAACATGCTCCAAATAATGACAAATAAACTTAATCTATACAGCAAGCTATGGAATTTAAATATTAATACTGGCAAATCAAAAATCATGCTATTTCCAAACGGGACGGGCCGTCTCGCAAGGAATGAATCTGGACTTGGGAAAATGAATTACTGGAAACAGTCAAGGAATATAAGTATCTCTGTGTTCTGATAACTCAAACTTTATCTTATTATCGCCTTCCAAATATAATTGCGTCTCATCTAAAAAATAAAAATTTACAATTATTCTCTGAATGGTCAAGATTGAGCCTGGAACACGATGTACCACTTCAACTGGAAAATGAAGATTCTTTAAATGTAAACCTTCAGGCACTGTTAATGAAAATTGAAGAATTGAAGACTCTTCAAGGAATGCTTTCAAAGTACAATGCCAACAAAGCCAAACCATGAGTACGTATAAACTTTTAAATCATAACCTTGGAAAAAAAAACTACTTCAACGACCAAAACAGTTTGGATTTAATTAATATAATTTTCAAAGCTAGAGGTGAACTCCTAAGACTTAATTACGTACCCTACTTAAGCGAATAAAATACAGATTGTACCCTATGCAATTTGAGGATTATAGAAGACATAAATGTCACTTTATTGGCATCTGCCCAATATTCAACTCAATCAGAAGATCAATTTGGAAGAAAAATAATCTTGCTGAAGATGAAATTCTGCGTGTTTTAAATGGTGAAAACTGGAATCTCCTTTATAACTACATAAAAGCTGCTCAGAAATATCGAAACCAAATCATAAATGAATCTTTTTGATCCTGCATCTTACACTGCATCTTATAACAACTTTCTTTTGTTTATTTGCTTTCATCGACTTTGAACTTATAGATATATACTTGAAAAAGAATAAATAATAAGCTCTTTTTTTCGGCTGACGGCACTTGCCAATTGCTCTATTGTAAAAAAGTATATAAAACTATAGTGTTAAATCTTTTTAATGTCAATAAAAATCACACTATACTACTACTTACTACTATATTTGAATCGAAGCGTTATCTGTAATGAATGATATAGTTTTATAGTTAATTATGGGATTGAGGCCAAGAAGAATATTGTTCCCAATTAAACCATCAAAGTGGTCGTGAAATTGGTATTCCAAAAAGTTTACATAATAATCATCAGTCTCGTTAAATTCTTTCAAAAGAGCAATTTTAAATTCTACACTAGTACTAATATTACGGCCAAATACTTTTAAAACATGATTTTTAGATGGAATTTTCCACTTTGGGTTGCATAAATTTTTATTTATTATGTTGTATTCTGCACCGCAATCGATTATAAATTTAAGGGTTCGTATAGGAGTTTAAACAACTATATAGGGAAGTTGTTTTGACGATTTGATCGAAAATTTTCACGATTTTGGTTTGAGTTTCCATTGTGTGTGACTTTGTGCGTTAAGAGTTACATCCATTGGTTCATTATAATTTCAGGAATTATTTCTACTCGACCTTCTCAATTGGCCACTTTGCGTACTATTGTTATTACTATTTACAGATTGGCTATTATTGGTGTTTTGATTTTGAGTCGTGTTACGTTTTTGACTACTGTTCTGATTTTGTCTAGTCTGGTTAAAATTGCTTGAATTGTTAAAATTTCTAGAACAATAATTATTGTTGTTACGAGAATAAGAATTATTTGAATTGCTATTGTATCTAGGATAAGAATTATTATTAAAAATTCTAGAATAAGAATTATTAGAGTTGTTATTACTAGATTGTGAATTATTATTTTCTTGTCTAGCTTTGTAATTTGAAGAACGGTTTACAGGTCTTGAATATTCAAAATAACCATTAGGTCCATAGGATTGGTGATTAATTTCGCGAATAATTTTGTATGCTTCGTTAAGTGTATTCGGATACTCAAAATAATGGATTTTGAGGGCTCGGGAAGGTTATTTTTAAACGCATCAAGAACAATTCTGTTATGATGCAATATCTGATTGGTCATTACATTACGATTACTATTGAGCAAAAATAAGTTATTTATTCTACTTAATACAAAAACTAATACTAATACTAAACTCTTGTGGTCCTTATTTTATCTAATAACTTATGAGCAGAAAGTCTTTCACCAAAACTTTTTTTTTTAATTTCTTTTAATTGTGTCCAATCATCTATTCTTCCATGTTTTTGAAGCTCACACCTAGCTTTTCCTACAAGTAAAAAGTTTGTACTTCCGTTAAATTCAGGAATTTTATTTATCAAATCTAAAACTATCTTAAATTTTTTTCTGTAGGATCGATGCCTTCCATTTCGATTAATTGTTGATACGAGTAGGTATAGGGACTCACTTGGCCTTTCTTCTTCTCCTTTAATCTTTAACTCAAATCTTCACTTAATTATTTTTATAGCATGATTTTTGCTTTATTTTTTTTTTTTTTAATTGATGCGAAAAGTTTTTGATTTATTTTCTTACACTTTTATGTAAGTTGAATGATTGGTATATGTTGAATGGACTTTATTTTAAAGTGAAAGTTCAGTGAAAGTATTTTTATAATTAAATGAATACTTTTTTATAAACCACTATTTTATAAAGCTTTTGATGTTTTTTTGTAAACTTCTTTTTTTTTCGTTGTGAAAGTTGTTTAAATGGATTTATGGATGGATAAATGTCCTTATTATTTTTATTTTGTTTCTAAAACCAGTATTTTAAAGCCTTCTTCGATAAATTAAAACATGTTTTTGTTTTTAAGTTTTGGTGCAAACGAGTATGAATACTATAAGCTTTCCTTGCTTGCGGTGGGGAGTGATTTTAATGGCTTGTTGACGAACTGTTTTAAACTCTGTTTTTTTTTTAACGGTTAACTTTTTTTTACACTTTTATGATTTTTTTGTTTTTAAACAAACTTTATTAGTTTTCAAATATTTTTTTGTTTAAGAATTTAAAACACTTAGGCTTTTCTTTTCTTTCTTTTTCTTTTCTTTTCTTTTTTTTTCTTTTCTTTTTTTTTCTTTTCTTTTCTTTTCTTTTCTTTTCTTTTCTTTTTTTCTTTTCTATAGAGTTAACTAGAACTTTCTTTGTTTTAAGTTAAGTTAAGTTTTTTTTTTTTTAATTTAATGGCGGTTTTAAGATTTTAGATTTGCTCAAAAATTTTCGAAACTAGTTTTTAAATAGTTCAAGCCGTTTTAGAACGGACTGCGCAAACTATGTGGTTAATCGATAATCTTTCCATTTTATAAATTAAATTGTATTTTTAATAAGTATAACCAAAACTTTATTAATGAACGTTTAACAAGTTAAAATTTAGAACATAAAAAGTCGATTGACTTAAAGACTTACAAACTAACTTACAGGACTGGACTTACGATAAGGCTTAATCTCTCCAGCATTATCTTTGAAAAAGATAATGTTGGAAAGAGTAATTAAGATAATTGAAAGTAGGGATTTACACACTTTCTGTTTGTTCTATAAACGATGAGTTTGGCGAACAAGAAACCTCTTACTTAATGGGTGGAGTGTGAATTTAGGGTAAAGGCTTATAGCACATTTGATTATATAACAATGCGTTGAAAATATATGAAATGTGTATTGTTTACTATATATTGATAATAATTAAAAGCGTCTTAAATACTACTTTCGTCGCTCAAATTAAAAAAAAACTATTGAATTAAACTTACTTGGATTGCACAGATATGAATAGAATAAAGTGTTTACTTCATTATAATACTTCGTTATACTATGAGACTGAATGCGAAACATAAACACCGATGCAATGTGTGAGTTGAAGCTCACACGGAATTTTTTTTCAAGGGAAACGATACCTACTCGTATATTTGAACAATTTTTACTTGCCGAATTTTTATTAATTCTGTTAAGTGATTTAACAGATTTAAAAGGTCGTACCTACATTTATTTCAAGTGTATAATCGAACATCTAACATCTCATATTGCCAATCCGTATTTGAGCAATATTTTCTAATCTCAAAACTTAAAAATAAACACTTAACGATGCAGAGATAGCGGTTTGAAATGTCATAATAACAAATGTACATATATGTATACAATGTATATTATACATATATATAATATATGACTTTTTAAGTCGAAGCACGAAAGCAAATACATACAACTCTCCCGTATACGTTTTACAATGAAATATATGCATGTACAACTTGAAGCCTGAGCTCTTACGTAATGAAGTACTAGTTTGTTGACAGAGTATCGAGTTTCAAAAAAATAAACATGAAAAAGATTTTGATTATTGAATAGGTATATTAAATGGATTTGGTTTCTAACATGTTCGTTAAAAGTTTTCCACTTAATTAGCCACAGGTGAAGCATAAATGCGTGTAAATTTAAACTGTAGAGTTCCTATTCTAACAAGTGCGCACCACTTTGAGAGTCAGTCTATTTATAATAATTGATGCAAAAAATAATTATCAATATATAAATATAATAAATAAACATTAGGAAACTAGTTTGTGTAGTGATTGACAAAGTTGCTAGAACAATACAAATATTCTCAGGTAGGTATATGTAAGTTCTGTTATTTTAAATTCAGAAAATAATCGAAAATGTAAAACAATTAGAAGACATACATACTAAGTAGTCTTATTCTCTTGTAGAAGGTTGGTATACATTCTGTCGCGCTGATATGAATACTCGAGCAAAACCTGTCATATTGACATTCTTATTTGTCTTTTGTAAAGAAAAAAATAAACATTAAAATAGTTCCCGTGTCATTGGAAGCCTTCCAAAAAATATAATTTTGCTGTCATCGAAACGACATGTTGTTCCGCAAGTTCTCGAAACTAAACTCGCACAGATTTTCGATGGCATTTTCGTTTTGCCATATCATGACCAAGTAATACATTAATTACACATTAGATAATAAATTACTTTTGCACTTATGTACACCAATTGAAGAAAAATACATGAATAGCTTTCAAGAAAAGCACAATTTCTTTTTAAGAAGAAAATCAATTATCATAAAGTACGAAAAATCATTGCTTTATGCATATGTATACAGTGTGGATCAACTACCTGTCAGTTTTATTAGAAACAAATCAGTCAGAAGCAGTAAATGAACTAAACATACATAGCACAAGAATGAGCACGAGTTTTATAAAAATAAAAATAAAAATAAAACCAATTTAATTCATGAGGAACCTTGATTTCAAATACGCCCTCTGAATATTATGTATTTAGGTGCCAAATAATAGATTATGAACAAATCTGCCCTGCCTTGTACTCCACGATTAACAATAACACACAAAACACAACATGGTTGGACGATTTATTTGAACTTTTAAATCAACGTTTTTGTATTCGCAGGATCAATATTATGATGAACAATTCCGACAAAATGTTTATTATTTTAAATTGCCAAATGCCAATAGCTGCCGGCACACGGTCGAGCTGCGGAATACCTCCTTGGCTTCTCGTTCTCGTCTTTGTTTTGTAATTTTGTTGGATTTGGTGATGGGGCGATCAAATCAACCGTCAACTATTCAAAATCCAGATATGAAAAAGCGTGTAATTTAAAAACAAATTGCATGAGCACATGCTGTTTAATGTTTATAGCCAAATTGAGATTTTTCAATTTTTTTTTTATTAAAAATTACACAAATCCACAAGGATTTTTATCTCTTTTAATACACATTCACCTTCACTATTCAAATGAAAATGAAAATCAATAAAACCGAGGGAATTTTTTGGCAACAATTTTTTGAAATTCGTTCATTGAACGTGGGTGGGATGGTACCGAGTGGCTCAATAAGTAATAACAATGTGGGCAAAAAAAATGTTGATGACCGAACAAAGTACATTACATATTTGTTTTTGGCAAATAAATTTTAAATCTTTTGAAACAAAATGGAAGGATTCTGTTGACCTATCGCGGTTATGTACCGTATATGCAGTTTATGCATGATATGATTGTGTAAAACTATGTATAAGTAAGTACGTACTCATACATTATGTACGTTCGTACTTATATGTACATCATTTGCATTTTTAAAAAACTTTCGATTTTAAACCACATTTTATTTGTGAAGATTATTATTTTATATTTATCGCGTGCTTGATATGTTCACAGATATATTATATTTATTTCATCTCTTCATTCTGACAGATTTTTTTTAAACTTCAGAATCAAGTTATTGCTTAAGTAATAATTGGTCAGTTTATGTTTCTAAGATCTCAGAGATCTTCGTATTCTCAGAAATATAAACAAAAATTCTCATACAAATTTCTCAATTCTACTGTCAAAACTCTGAGAATGAAAATTTTTGGATTCAATTTCTCAATTTTACAAAGTGATAGCTTTGACTTTTGAAAATAATTTAATTTTATTTGCTTTTGTATTTTTAAAAGGCTTCACAACAACAATTTTTATTTCTTTGAGAATTGTTGTTTATATTTGTTTCTCAATCTCTGTCATTTTCACTGAGAATATTCTCAGAGATCTTAGAAATATAAACTGGCCAAATAATTCTAATTTTGGTGCTTTTTTATGATTTGAAGTTAAAAAAAAGACTAATAGAAGTCGGCAGTATGTTCCCTTGATATACATATGTACATACATACATAATATTTAAGTTTTCAAGTTTTCCGAAACGTGGCGTATAGTAATAAACATATGTAATAGCATTGAGACCTTAAGAATGAACAAAGGATATGGATGTTCGTCATCCAAAGATTTTCAGTTTAGAGAGAGTGCCATTATCTGATGTGTTAACTTATTAAAGTGCTTATAATACATCATGATAATTCAGCATTTTTATTCAAGCTCAAAATATTAATCTTTACCTAATCTAGGATTTTCGTGTAGGCAGAGAAAAATCACTTTTTATTCGGTATCGAATTGATTTTCACAATAAAATTATGTACATATGTATGTATGTATGTAAAAGTAATTGCTGCAGAAGACTTGAATACGAATATCTTAAAAACGACGATTAGGCTGTCAAATCTTTAAAATTAATTGACGTATAATTCGAGATGCACTATGTTTTTTAAGGTGATTATGATTTTTTTCTTCTTAAAGTGTACAGTCGACTAGTTTATTAAGGAAACGTTATAGTTCTATTTTTAATCCATTTGCTTTTTGCGTTGAAGTTGGGCCGCGATTCAATAAAAAAGTGAGATTTTCTGCAAGGAACTTGCAAGCAGAAAGCGAAATTACTACTGGACTGGAACTGCCTTGGTGGAATTATGAAGAAGTGAAGGCAGTACTGACTAGAAAAATGACTTTCAAAACTTAGTCAAGGCGCCCTTCCCATAATATAGATGAAAAAGTAGGCCTCGGAGTAGTTGACAGACTTAAAGAAAAAGTGTGCCCAACTTCAAGCAGAGAGTATGAAGAGTATATATCGGGAGCTCGAGGTAATATCTTCACCGACTGCTGATGTAAATCATGCTATTTAAGAACTGTGATATGCCAACATGAACAAGAGCGCAATTGTTTTAAAAACCGCCGCACAGAGAAGCAAAAATGATCAGTAGATTCGTTCACCAAAATTTATTAACAACGTTCAAGGCCAACTCCTTGTGGATGACGACTTTTAAAATAAAAGCTGCAACTAACGAACGAAGAAGCCAGCGACATCAAAGTTAAAACAGTAAGTACTGCGTTGAAAACTCAAAAAGGGAAAAGCGTTTGGGCCAGGCGGGATACTCTCTGAGTTCTGGAAAGAGATGGGAAACATCGGGTCAAGATAGCTCACGGTTCTCATCTTCAAATTTATTTGCGGTGACTAAATGTTCAATCAATGTAGGGAAAGTTACCTTCGACCAATCTACAAGGGGAAGGGTGATGCAATTGCGGCACGAAATTATACAGCTGTCTGACAACCAGCGGCGGCGGCGGTTGTTTCGGTGAATCAACCACGGATGCAATCTAGAGTACTATTTGTATAAGAATCAGGATGGAAAAATGTCGGAATTCGTCAAGACATTGGTTGATTTCGAAAAAGCATTCGAAAGACAACCACGAAACCTGATATGGGTTGCACTTAGGCAACGAGGAGTCTCGGAAGCCTATGATACGGGTTGATGATTATGGACATGTACGAGCAAGTCAAAATAAATGTATGATATCCCACGTTAACCACCGAAGAGTTCCTAATCACAGTAGGTGTGCATCAAGGAAGCGTCTTGAGTCCTTTGCTCTTTATTACACTCTTTGACTTTCTACTGCAAGTGTCAGCCTATCTCTTGAAGAGACAAATTGGCGTCATCCTTGTGCAATACAATCACTCTGAATACAAAATAATGGAATAGGAATACAAAATAGTTAAAAGGAAAACAGTGGTTTTCAGGTGCTCAGGTGTTTAAATGTCTTGCATCTATGATCAATAGCAAAAGACCTTGTGATGAAGACAACGCGACGATGGATGGACGAAAGGAAAGCTTTACACATCAGTTGTTCGTTCAAAGCTTGCATAGGTTTCACAGTGTTGGACAAATTACAAAAAGTACGTAAATTGATGGCAACTTAAACAAATATGCTTTGCATGAAAGCAGGATTGAATGAGGAATAAGAAGCAAGAAAATCCGAGGAAGCCTTCAAGTCAAAATAACCATGTTCCACAAAATACACCATATCGCAGAAGAAAGGCAGGCGCAAAAACTTCTGAATGAAAATATGCAACGTAACCTACCTTCTAATAGAGTGGGGGAGTTGTGGTCCTGCTCGAGATCATGGCATAAATGAAGAAGAAGAATTGAAAATTTTGTTTGTTCTCAAATAAATTTTTTCTTAACAAAAAAGGGTTCAAAAAGAGAACGCATTCGCCACAGTGCACCATATTTGACAATTATGTCTGTTTCTGGTTGAAAAGCCTTTTAATATTTATTGAATTTACTGTAAAAATTTATTTAAAATTACAGGATTTTACTTCAATACACTTTACTTTTTAAGAAGATGATTTATTTGCAGCAAGGTTGAAGTATTTGACAAGAGTATAGGTGACTTTTATATTTTGAGAATTTGCTTAGGATGCTGAATTGGGGAATATGTTCCTCAGCTGCGACGTGTGTCCATTAGCTTGGTACATCCGAGTTAAACCCACTGGTTAACCTAGTTGAACAATGTCCTTAATAACTGATACGATTTGTTTTTGAGGGATAAAATATTTTGCAGATGCAATATGCAAAAACTTATACATACATAAATAATGTATGTACAATTGTACATATGTACATATCTTTTGAATAAAAACAAATAATTTACTAAATCTGAATTTGGAACATTTTTTAATAAAACAAAAAAAATACAAAAATACGGCGACAAAGTTTAATGACGGATTTGAATAGAACAGCCAAAAATAAGCATTTTTTACTATGGGAGGGGGGGGGGTCTATCTCCCCCCGTTTAGGCGGTAAAATATGTGCATTAAATGGAAAAAAAAATAATTAAAAAATGACGGTGATACCTACAATTAAGTTTTATACGACATTTTATGCATAATTGCATAGTTTTAAAAAAATTTAATTTTAAACTCAAAATTTGAGTAAAAAAAGTTAAAAAATATTTTTAAATTTCAATATTTCAAAACCATAAGTTTATAAATAATTTTTTTTTTAATAATTTGTTGCTATTATTAATAGTCAATCAAAAACTGAAAACTAAATCATTTTATGCCTTTTGGTTTTTGAGAAAATTGAAAATAACCACAACTACTATTTCAATTTATTTATGTTTTTTTTTTTGTTTGAGTGGTCTTATTTTGCTAGTAAAAATAGTAGGTGCGAGTTTGGGTATATGCAACAGTGAGGTGTGTGCGAGTTTGGGTGTATGCAACAGTGGGGTGTGTATGGGGGGGGGGGGGCATGCTGCCCCCCTGCAACCCCCCTGCTTCGGCCCACTGTAGGATTTGGGGTAGGTGCGAGTTTGGGTGTATACCACACCGAGGTGTCTATGGGTGGTGAAACCCCCCTGCTTGGGCTCACTATATAGGATTTGGGGGGTGCAAGGTGGGGTGGGTGCAAAGTGCGGTGCATGCAAAGTTTCTTTTGCATTTAAATAAGCTGAATTTAAGAAAAATTAATTTATCCTAGGTAAATCTTAATCCAATTCGATTATTACCATCAAAATAAGACTATACGTAAATACTCAAGCAAGGAAAAAATAATTTAATTAAAATTTAATTTTCTCAAAAACTATAGAAGACATAAAATCATCTAGTTTTCAGTTTTTGATCAAAAACAAATAAGAGCAATGAATTCTAAAAAAAAGCAGTTGTAGATAATCTTAAAGTTTTGAAAAAATTTTTTTAACTTTTCTTATCCAAATTTTGAGTTTAAAACAATTTTTTTCAAAAACTATGCATAGTTCTGACTTGATTTAAAAACTGGAAAATAGAATGGAATGTTGGCTTTAAAAAAATGTATAAAACTTAATTGTAGGTATTACGTTATTTTTTAATTATTTTTTATTTTTCAATTTAACACACATATTTTTTAAATTGCCCCTACCGCCTAAACGGGGGAGATAGACCCCCCTCCAATAGTAAAAAATGCTTATTTTTAGCTGTTCTATTCAAATCCGTCATTAAACTTTGTCGACTGAGTTATCGTAATCTCCCCATGAACAATGAACATAGACTTATTTAAGCCTTATCCTAAATGGAAAATTTCGACATAGCTCTTATAAAAATACATATATGAAAAGAACTCAAATGCTAAAACATTTCTTCTAATTCTTCATGAATCATAATTTATTTCTTTTACTATTACATATTTAACTTTCACTTACAGTTAGTTTCAGTTCTAAACACTACTCGAGGTAGTGTAAAAAAAGCTTATCATATACAAGGTTTGTTCATCATTCTATTACAATGCAGTTATTCACACTTCAAATAGCATGTAATTTTAATTTATACACACCCTGTCGCTAATGTCTATACAACATAAAGTATTAACAGCAATTTAATACAATTATTCCAACATTTCACTGAGATATTACTTTTGAGTTACTTAAGAAGCTTTTAAAGCAATCTTCTTCTTTGTGCACCCTTTGGACTGAATATATTATGAGTAGATGCCAGCAAATTGAATGGCCTGGCGCACAGTATCATAATACATTAAAAGCCATTACGAACTATGTTTTACCATGTCATCCATGACTTTTTTATACAATATTGTATATTTTTGAGGAGTCACATGGTTTGCCGTATTTTTGATTGTCATCCAGAAGCTATTCAATGTATAGAAACATACATATGTAATTATATTGCCACTCAGGCTTATTTTATAAAAAAAAAATCGGCATAGGGTCATCAGTCTGGGATTTAGAAACCCAAATTTTAATTTACGAAACAAAAATTTTAAATTAGGGCACTATTGATAAAGTTGCGATCTTTCAAAAATCACCTTAAAAATTCGAAAAAATATTAATCCTTAAATTTTTGAAGTTATGACTGCTGACAATGGATTTCATTTTTAATGTTTATTCTCGATAACTCTTGCCTTACTTTTAGTGATCCTTCGGAAATACGTTGTTCTAATTCTATTAAAGTTGTTATTTCAGATGAGTTAACGACTTCTTTCTATTGAGCACTTATTATGACTGTATTTGTGTACATAATTAAATAAAATTACTTAAAACTACACAAATTATTGTTTTATTCAAAGACTTTACATTTCGGGGCAAAAAATCATTTTTTTTTTTAATTTTATCTGTTTTGGATTTTCCCAAGTATCATAAAATGTATGTGTTTTGGGAAGAATTATCAATGAGTTTTTTTTTATTATTGTTTCGTTCATCAGGTAACAATAAGAAAACTGTATGTTTATCAAGCATTTTTTGAAAAAAAAAATGACTTCAAAGTCAAAATTATGCTCGGACAAGAAAAATGGAAAACCATTTGAAATTGAATATCTGGAAGCCCTAAAAACATATCAACTCAATACAAACTTAGTTTTACAGAATAGTATTTCTACTAAAAAAAAGTGTAAAGTGATGTCCTAACCATTAGTACTAACAGACAAATTGAACTTAACATGAATCAGGGTACAATAAAGTTAACCTTTTTTTAAATCGTCAAAAAGTGATATCAAAGTTGAAAATCAGACTTTATTGTAAACAATTTTTTTCTTAGAATATGACCAAGAATTATATCCCAAAGCATGGCTTTCGAATTACCGGATACCCTATATAATATGTAGTAATAATATAAGTAAAAAATTAAAAAATTATCATTACATTATCTTTTTAATTAATTTATTTCTGTAGAAACATACATAGGTAAATAAATGCACATAAAATATATATACATTCACTTTGAATTATTTTTCTAAAAATAAGCTGAAAGATCGACCCAAAATACCTGGCCTAAAAGAGTTCTCTATCCTAAAACCTCAACTAAAAATGTTTAGTCCATTAATTAACATGAAGTTGCACATTATTGTTTTACATTTAGACTTAAACGATGTAATCACACAAAGGAGCAAGTACGTGCAACCTAGTCGTGCATTTTTCATTTTATTCATCGTGAATTCTTAGCTGATATAACTTTTAATTAACGAAATATTATTTTATTTCATATTAAATTCTTGGTCATAAAACAAATGTCCCTGTCATGTCATACATACATATAACACATTGCTTTATTTCACCTCAGTGCCTTTGTCCTACTGAAATCTGAAACTTATGCTATACAAATACCCTATTCAACCTACACGTGCAAGTATGTACTTATGTATACCCATGTATTTGTATAGTGCTCATCTCGTCCGAACACTTGTTTTTGTAACAGGCCAGCTACTATCTACATTAATTTATGTTTCATCATTTCTCTCAACTTTCGAGTTGTTCTAAAACCCAGCCATGAAAACGTAGATTTACGTTGGTATTTGAAATAAGACAAGGTTTCGATAAGGTTGTAAGAAATCGCTTGGAAATAAAGTAATGGTTTAAAATAATATGTATTTGTTTAAACCATTTAGTTTACCTTAAAAACAATTTGTACGTATACTGATTTTGGTGGATCAGCAGTGGTTCAATTTTGATTGTTTTCAGCATATAAATATTTTTATATTCAGAAAAAAAAAACTTTATAACTTATATATATATATATAGAACAGACAAGCTTTCAAACCAACTGATTTGTTCCTGAACATTGGCTCAAATGCCCATGTAAGCCAATTGTTCCGAACATTAACCACCGTTGAACCTCGGTCAATTTACTTACATCTGCGGATTAACTGAGGTTGAACAGTGGGTCAAGTATGTAAATATAGCCCAATTTCACCCTTGAAACAGAGTCGAACCTCAATAAATCCACTGAAATGGTTTAATTTTAAAAACAAATCTTGAACTTCGAGGGGAGGTCAAAAAGTTCGCGGAATGGCAGGGAAAGGGAGTGAAATTAAACGAGATTTTATTTTTCTTTTTTTTCTACTGTAATATTGACACCTTTTTCTTTGTAATCGACCATCAAAATCACCTCCGAACAGAACAGGTTTCTGGACTTTTTAGACGGTTTCTGAAGTAGTCACCTCAATCGGCCGGCTAGTGTGCGGATCACTTTCTATTCACACTCTGCCTTGCTTAAAAAGACAATGCCACTTATAGATCATTATTTTGCCAGGGCAAGAGTCCGCGTAAACAGATGACATCTCATCCAATATAATCTGCGGTGTTTTTCCTTGTTTGGGCAAGAACTTTATCACGGCTCGAAATTCAATTTTTCCATTTTTAATATTTTTTTCGGATTGACTCGTATTTGACAGCAGAACTACTAATAATAATGACCCGATTTGAATGTTTAAACAATAAAAGATAACCAAATGACCTCCACGACCTTTCCAACTACTCCATTCTGCGAAGTTTTTGACATCCCCTCGTATGTACGTTTATCGTAGTTTTTTTTTAACCGAAGAAAAAAAGTGCAAAACATTTTCTTTTCTCCTATAAAAAAAAAATCAAAAAAGCAATACTAACACTTAAGAAAAAAAAATTTCTTTTGAATTTAAACTTGTAGCCACAGAAAAATTTTAAACTCAAGCTGTTTTGTTGCAATGAGTTAAAGAAGTGCGAGATGAACACTACACCTGAGAACGAATAGAATACACCACCTAGCGAACTTGACAGTCTGACATTGACATCTGTTTAACAAACTCTCAACACGTAGGTATTTAAAATTATGTAATACAGGAAAATTAGGCTTCGAAAAAAATCTGACTTTTGTTTTAGTGCTTCATTTTGACGTCCTAAAAAGTACCCTAATTTTGGACCAGAGTTTAAATTTTGCACGTACGAAAAAAAGTTGTTGCTAAAACCTTTAGTTTTTAGTTTTTTTTTTCACCCCTTTAACAATCAGCCTCTCCTAAGTAGTCAAGATGAGGTCTAAAAGGACTTATTTAAGACGGATTGGGTACGATATCCCGCTTTTTATAATCCCGTTTTTTAAAATCCCGCTTCTTTAATCCCGCTTTTTATAATCCTGTTTTTTATAATCCCGCTTTCTTAAAATCTCGCTTTTTATTATCCCGTCTCTTATAATCCCGATTTTAAAATCCCGTTTTTTACTATCCCGCTTTTGCAATCAAAACGAGTTGTTTTATTTTAAAAAATCACGCGATTTTTTTAAAATAAAAAAACTCGTTTTGATTGTAAAAGCGGGATAGTAAAAAAAGGGATTTTAAAATATTAAAAGTTGTGAGTTTTTAAATGCATTTTATTTAAACGTATAACAAATATTACAATATCAAAATAAAATATCTAATACAGAATATCTAAAAACAAAAAAAAAATATAAGCTTCTGATGATTAACAAAATAATAACAAAAAATAACATAACATTTTGCAGTATTTCTTATTAGTTCAACTGAACATTGTGTGCGATACAACGCAAATAACCTGTTTTGCTCATTTTCAAAAAAGTGTGTACATTTGTACAGTGCAAACCAAAAACATAACGACGTATTTTCTTTTTATCTTTACATAATAATAAAAGAATATAAACAACAATAAGTTAAGTTATACGGATATGCATTGCAAATAACATGTTTGGCGGGATTTGACGGGATTTCAAAAAATCGGGATTTTAAAAGACGGGATTTTAAAACTTTTTTTTCGGGATTTTTGAAAAACGGGATTATAAAAACCGGGATTCCGATACGCTCCCATTTAAGACACACAATTTTTTAAATGGTTTGTGTATACTTTTCCTGGGCTTTATGCTAAAAATAATGTATAAGAATCCATAAGAATTTAAATAAATTCAAGGTTTACATATACAATTTTACATTCATAAATAGGTTAAGGTCGGGAGGTTTTGAAACTTTAACCAAATTTCAGAAATGTCTTAAAAATTCCAAGAACAATTTCAAATCTTTAAAATTTGAACAGTTAGAACATCTTTTTAGCAACATAATAGCATCATTAATATATAAATATTCACGTTTTCAACGGAGTTATATTTTTTTTCCAAAACCTTACAAAGTGTGGATTGGATTCCTTCTCGTATGTAGGAGGATTTTACATTCACTGAAGTTTTCGTTACTAATTTCGTGTCCTCATCATTTATTCCTTCTGATTATCAAATGCTCCCGACTTTACCCTACATATGGTTTCTTTTTATGAGAGGGAAGAGTCTGAACGCTGAAGAGTGTGTCAGAACTGAAATAAAATAAGGTTTGCAGCGGTGGTTTCCAGGAAGCCCTCAAGGGATAAGAAATTTAGATTCATTTTAGGTTTGATTTTGAGTAGGCTCTTGCGCATGTGAAAATTACAAACGTCTTTCTTGAGGTTCATGAACAGTTAAATCCATAGGAAAATGTGAAAAATATTTTATTACAGCTTGAAAAAACTACAGTAATAGTAGAGTGATATATTGAGGGCACTTGCACCAAAATAAAGTTTCCGAAATAAAGATACACCCAAAAAAATTTGTTGTAAAAACGTTGAAAACCGCTGTTTATTCTACTACATTCATTGTCACAAACCAGACAACCACTGCTTTCAATTCTACTATGCCCTGGTTGTAGAATTTAGAAATAATTTGTGAAAATTACAAATTCATTTGAACGTTTTACAACTAGAAACAATTGAAAAAGAACAGCATTCGTTGTTGAAGATGTAACAAGACATGTAAGATACACAAATTCATTTGCAAAAACTATTGTTTTTTGCTGTAATTTTTACAACATCCTGCGATGAATAATCCCTTAATTTTGTAAAACATACATTTATATTTGTAGAAATAAAAACCAATGGGGCATATTCATAGTCAAACTTTAGACCCGAGTCCAACTGGCCACGAGTCTAAAGTTAACACACATGTTAAAAACAGCTGCTATTTATAAAGAAATTCGCAGCTCTGTTTAGTAAAAAACGGAATTCTAATTCTACTACAATTTTAGTGCTATTGCCTGTCAATGGCCGCGTTTACATTGCGCTGAGATATGCTATCTCAGATACTCGAGTATCCATATATGTTTGTGAACGACTAAAACCGGGTAGGTTAACTTAGCTGTTTGATTTGAATTCAAGTCAGCTGTTTTTGACATTTCTCTTCAGATAGCTGAATATACGAAAATTTTTTCGATCGGTTGAGATTTTTATTTTGAGAACAGATGTTTTATAATCAGCTGTTTTTTCTCAAGAGATTACAACAACACAAACCAATCTGGATTGCTTTAGATAACTTTGTGAACGTGGCCAATGAAATGCAGAATGTAAAATTGTTTACAAATTCATACACATCCACATCTAACTGCATTGCATTATTGTACTCGACCATAGAGAAAAGACTTACCTAGAGAACCGACTCAGGGGGTTCGTTCTATTTCACCCTGCAAGCTGATTAAGGCAATAGAGGTGTGAATGCGTTAGTTGTCCAATGCATTTCTTATGGGATGAAGCATCTACGAATGTATTAGTTGTTGCTTTAGCTCAAATTGACCAGATTGCTCAGTCCCCTTAAAGGTTGGTTCACTTTTCAAAAAAAAAAAAAAAAATCCGTTGAATTCAAAAATCGAAAACAAATATAGTTTTTTTTTGTATAAAAATGCCTGTTTCGACTCACTTTCAGTGTATATTGGTATAAATATAACCTTTTGTGGCTTTTGGCATTCAAATTCTATAAATTTATAATTGTTTTCGCTGAAAAAAAAGTAAATTCAACTAAAAAGTATAAGCGCGTCCTTAATGTAGATAGTGCGTACGCACCGAACTTCTTTTGAGTTGGTGACCAATTTTGACGTTTTGGTGACAGATAAAAAAAGTAAAAAAAAAAAATTTGACAATTATTATTATCCTGAATTATTGCGTACATCAGTTTACAATCAATTCAAGTTTTCAGTTTTTTTTAATTATAAAGTGAATAATTTGTTTTTAAATAAAAAAAAATTATATTGATTATAATAAAGTGAAAAAAAAAAGAAATATTCCATAAAAAATGTCTTCATGTGGACGAGAAGATCATCTACAATCAAAATTACATAGAAAATTTCGGTGAATCCGGAAAATACGAAAAGATTGCCAAAATTGGCCAAAGAACATTTGGGTAAGTGCTTCAATATCCTACAATTAAAGTCAGAATAAATATTTACTGTAACTTATATTCCTAGAGAAGTGTTTAAAGCTCCGTAAAAGAAGAGCAACAAGTAATTTTTGGCCATGAAGAAAGTCCTCATGGACAATGAAAAAGAGGGTTTAAGTATATTGTAAAAATAACTCATGATGGTGTTCCTATTAATATTATATCTGTTTTCTAGTTTTTGCAACTCCTAAATCTGCAGAACACACATCATAACCAATATATTATGTAGGTCCACATTCTATTCAGTCTGTGAGAGATCAAGAAAGTCATGCAACAGCTTTTGAATGGATTGCATTACATTCACAGTTACAACGTAGGTTCTGACAATGAACCTGCATAATAAAAATGATAAAATTTTGTTCAATAATTTCAGATATTACATTGCGATATGAAAGCTGCAAATATTCTCATAACAAAGAACTCGGTGATTTTGGTCTGGCGCGTTGATTTAGCATTCCAAAGAACGAACACAAACCGAGCGGTCACCCTTTGGTATCGTCCATAAGAAATCTTATTGGGCGATCGAAATGTAAATGCATAAGGATTCACATGGATGCAATTGGATAGATAAATAATTGTAAATTGTAAAATAAAACTAATTTAAATGAAATTTGGTTGAATATTTTTGTTTAAAGACTGATGCATTTTACCATAAATCTGGGGAATTTAAAATGTATGGGATATGGTTACAGGGTGCTTTTCCAAATAAAAACATTTGTAAGAGATTTAAATGCTTCTTGTAACAGCATTAAGTGCTGATTCGAAAAAGGTATCATTCATATCTGTACGATTTACGGTTGGCCAGATACACTGCAAAACGTTTTCCAACTTTCTCACTTTGGGTGACACCCAAATCGAGGACCTGGTTCGTTGTTATTTTCCATATTCTGCACGTATGTAACAACACACTTCTTTTCAGAACATTATCCAGGCCGTTTGAAATGCGATCTTTCTACCACTGCACTTTCCTCTGTATCGATTATTTGTTTTTTTTTTTGTGTCGTGTTTTCCCTGAGGTGTAAAAAGATTTATGTCTGAGATGAAATATTATGTAATAGTATTTAAATTATTACTTGATGGCTATGTTGCTGCTCCTGAGGCAAGCGTTGAGTTGAGGGTACGGCTGTTGACGAGTTGATGGCTGCAAATTCAAATGTTGGGCCACATTACTGTCCTTCAGATCTGTAACAAAAATCACTTCAGACTAGGTATATAACTATTTGCCTGCTGTTGCCGGTAATACTGCTAATGCTTCTGCTGGTCATACTGCTATTAGTTTCGAGCAGACTTTTGATTCTGCTTCATGATTAGCTTTTCTCTAAGATCCTCGGTGGTTGTATGTACATCGTTGTTTTGCTCCGAACTTCTGGATATATTTCACGTTTGGAATTTCTGTATGGTTGTTTGCGGGTTGCTTGTCGATTAAGTATTGTATTATAGTTACTGTCTCCATTTGTTGATGGTGCTATTTTTTCTAAATTACATTATACAAAAACGTTTAATAATTTGCAAAACATTGAATAATTTGAAAAAATATGAAATTAAATAACACAAAATGCAAACCTCAGTAAGTCTGTCATTTTTGACAAATAACAAAAAGTCCATTAGTTGTTTTTGTAGTACAGTCTGACATTTAGTTTTTTTTCACAACTTACATGTATACACCGATAGCAGAATTAAGAAAGTTTTCTCTTATTCTCCTCAAATAAATTTGCGGGCTTAAGAAGCAAGAGGGGTACCCGTACCGGTCGGTTCTCTAGGTAAGTCTTTTCTCTATGTACTCGGCATTATCCACAGGGTTATTTTCAACAGGTGGTTTATTTTCATCAGAAATGGTATTTAAAATGCTCGAATTAACATTTTCAAGCTCATCATCCATTTTAAAAAATTGTTATCACTCAGAATTAAACTATTTGCGCACAAATATGAACCGCGACTTATTCGTCTGTAACAGGATGAAAATGCAAATAAAAGAATAAAAACTTCTTCTGGGTAACTGAGAAATGGTAAATGGTTCAATACAGATGTCACATTCACAACTTTTTATCATTGACACAGCTAATGGTTGTAGATTTAAATGCATTTATTGTGAAAAGCAATTAATTAAACAATTAATTGTGAATTTGAATACGTTTATTTTTTATTATACAATTTTGGCATTTGTTGTAAAATTGACTGCCACAATATGTTGTAAAATAATTTGATTTTGATTTATTTATTTATCATTCTTTGTAAACTTAGATACTATGAACACAATGTAAATGAGATAACTAAGAAAAAAAAGAAAAGTATAACGTTAATAATAATTAATAAATTAATTAAAAAAGAAACAACAATTATTATTTTATTAGAGTGTTCTTCATAATATACAATTACTTAAAAAAAAAGAATAAAAGGAAACATTCTTTAGCCTTAAGATGAAATATTCGACTGTTACCAGTCTTTTCCATGAACACCGATTCTGATGAGCCCAGCCATTACACCGGGGCGAAACGCATAATATGAGCACAAAAAGCTGGTTTATATATAATATATAAATATATTATTTATATACATATATATATAATTATATATTTAATATTCATGATTTTAAATCATAATAATTTTAGCCTTAAGCTTGCGCCAAGGTTAGTGGCGAGTGAACCAGCGAGAAAAAAAATGTATTTAAACTTAATAAAGAAACAATGGTTGAAAAAAAGAGTATTTTTAGGGTGAGAAAGAGACAAATGCAAAAGAAAATTATCTTTGAACTTTTAAAATATTTCCGATTTCGGTGTAATCAAGATGAAATAGCCATAATTTTATCTCATTTGAGAAAGAAGAAAATCTATGAATACCCCTGATGGAATCGGGTAGTTTATTAAAAATAGTAGGAGCAACAAAAGTAAAAAAGGTTCGGTAAGGAATTTTTTTATGTGATGGTATCTGAACATAATTCCTTGAATTTATTCTTAAGTTGTGATTGGCATTATCACGAATAGAAAGAAAACCGCTTCTTAAGAAAAAGAGCCTTAAGACTTTATAGAAGTAAAGATATCTTAGAGGGAGAACTTTTAACTGCCGAAACAAAAATAAACTACCTGAAAATCGACTTTGTTTGCAAATAATACGGATAAGATGTTTCTTAACAATAAATATGGGATTAATTTTATTAAAGTATGCACCTCCCCAACAAGTTATACCATACTGAATCTTGGATTGTACAATGCCGTAGTAGATCATAAGAAGCAGTTTTTGAGAGCAAAAATTGCTTAAAATATAGAGTAGCCTGGTACAATTCAATAAATACTTTTTAAGTGTTTGGGTATGTTGAAGCCAGTTCATTCTACTATCCATGACAACACCCAGATACTTGAAAGATTGCACAATATCAATTTTAAAGCAATTCACAGAAAATTGCTCGTTGGCATCAAAAGAACAAGAAGAAGAGTTAAAATCAAGAAACAGTTTGTGGCGCAGGCAGTCGGGAGTGTGATAGAAAAAATTACAATTAACAACAGAGGAGTTACCTTGTAGACTATAAAACATAAGTTTTGTTTTGTAACTTAAAATCATTTTATGTGTAAAAAACCACTTTCTTAAGACATCAAGATCAAAAAATATGTCAGAAACTAGATTAAAGTATGTTTTATTGGCATAAGAGGAAGCAATCTCATCGACAAAAGCCGTAAGCTTACCTATAAATTGCTGTTTGAAGATTGAGTTGAAAAAAATTAAAAATAACAAAGGACCAAGGACTGATCCTTGTGGAACCCCCGTGTTTATAACCTTCAAACTGCTAAAACTTTCCGAGATTTTAACTTTTTGCTTGCGTTTAAATAAATATGAAGCTAACCATTCATGAACAAAACCACGTAAACCAGCCCTATGTAATTTTGAAAGTAGAATCTTATGATCAACAAGGTCAAAAGCTTTTGTTAAATCAACAAAAAGTCCAGCAGTACTATAATTATTGTTGACTCCTTCATAAATTTCGCCACAAAACATCACAAGAGCATCTTCAGTCGACATACCAGCTCGGAATCCGAATTGATTCTCGTCGAAAAAATATTGTTTTTGTTCAAAAATTTCAAAATCCTGATTTTCATAGCCTTTTCAAAACTTTTAGAACAAGATGGCAGAAGTGATATAGGCTTATAATTATTCATATCTTTGTTACTAGATTTTTTATAAAGGGGAATAACTTCAGCTATCTTCATAGCTTTAGGGAAAACACCTCCAAGAACACTTTTATTAAATATGTGTGTAAGAACATCAACAATATTGTAAGCTATTTTTTTTAACAAATAATTAGAATATGAATCATCGGTTTCAGAATAAGAGTTTTTTAGTGATCTAATGATTTTATAAATTTCTTGCGAAGCAAAAGGTACGAAGTATACCTACATATATACTATTATTAGAATGATTCTCTTCGATAATTCTACTTCCCATGTAATTAATGAGATTAGATCCATATGAATCATTCAAAACTTTATCGGCAATAGAAGTAAAGAAATTATTAAAGCAATCAGCAACATGAGTAGGGTTAGAAATCAATAATCCGTCTTTCTCAATAACTATTTGTTTTCTATCAGCAGTCTGACGATCAAGAATATTATTAATTACTTTCCATTCGCCTTTAATATTACCTCTATTTTTTTCTAACTCAGCTAAGTAAAATTTTTCTTTACAAACTTTCACTTCAATTGAAATTTCTTTGCATAATTTTCTACAACGTTCTTTTAAACTAGGGTTATTTGGATTTTTTTTGCATTTGTAACTCAATTTGTTTTTTATCCATATTTTACGTAGGAGGGAATCTGTAATCCAAGGCTTGAGACGTTTAGATTTGGAGTTTTGAATTTTTGCTGTAGAGCAACTATCAATAATTGATAGTTAAAATCTTTAATTATTAAAGATTTTAACACAACAATAAAGTTATCATATGCTAAGGAAGGATCAGCTTCAATATACACCGAGTCCCAAAATTCAAAGCGAAGCTTAGAATTTAACAACTCAAAGTCTATCTGTTTAACCTGTCTAGAGTATACACAGGTGTCATTTGCAGGGTCAGCTCCAAAGAAATGAAGGCTAGTCATATGATGGTCTGTAATACGATAATCAGCAATTGAACTTGAGATATCTAAATTGATAGAACGACTGCTTCTACAAAATATGTGATCAATACACGTACTAGAGTTTTCGGTTACGCGTAGGCTTTTCTATGCAGCATTCAAGGTCTATAGCAGCTAAGAATTGTAAGTAGTCTTCAACGAATTTTGAATTAGAAAGCAGGTCAATATTAATATCCCCCAGAAAACACAAATTTGTGGCTTTTTCAAACAATAACAAATCTTTTAATTCACCCAAAAAGACAACCTTACTACAACCATGCAGTCGGTATGCGCAATAAAAGTAAAATTTTACATTATTTAGCTCAGTAACAACTTTAAGAACATCCATGGAAATTAAATTAAATTGTATAGCATTGCAAGAGTAATTCTTCTTTAAAAAAACACCAACACCACCAAAAGCATAAAAGTCATTACACACAGCATGAAAATCATAACCAGGTATACAAAAATTATCAATTTCATCACTGTAGATCCAAATTTCTGAAAGGAATATAAAATCAGGCTTGTAAATACACGAATCGATATGAGTAACGAGAAGATCAAATTTTTTTCGGAGACTTTGTATATTTTGATGTATAAAAAGAAATGGTTTGGATAAACAAAACTATTATGAAAAACACTTTGCAAAATATCAAAATTAAAATTACATAAAGAATTAATATAATCTTGAGAATTATCTATAAAATCAATAAGCATGCTAAATAATTTTTTGTAAATCTTGTTTGCAATTAATAATAATAGGTTTGTCACCCTCTTTCTTTCTCATGTAAAATGAAGAATTTCTAAACCACAAAAATTTATATTTTTTCTGTATAACATCTACAGCAGCTTTCCTCAGTTCCCGTGTGTAAGCAGACAGACTGTCATTCAGATAAATTCTGTTATTAGCGAATTCATTCCCTAACAGATTTCCAGTTAGACGATTTTTGAATTCTTTTTTTTTCTCGTTAGCATTTTTGTTTGATATGAGGAGAAACAAATTTAACGCAAACGATATTACATTTATTATTTTCAGCATTACCGTCCTTCGATGATAAGTTAACTTTTTTGACATAAGCTTTGTCAATTTGGTCTTCATTAATATTTTCATCAAGCCCAGAAGAAAAAAGCTTAAGAGATTGGCTTAATGCGTTGGTCTTGTTCACATCTGGAATGCCAACTATTTGATAATATATATCGGAATTTATAGCGACGATTTTTTTGGGTGTAAAAGAAGTCTCTCTATATTATAAAAGCTTACGTAGTTTTTTTTTTTTTTTGAAGAAATTAAGGACGCAATCAAATTTTCAAGCTGATTTGAGAAAAACTATATTTTTGGAACAAGTAAGTAGAGTCTCAAGGAATATGTGACAAGGATAGCAAAGAATATTTGGACTAGACATTAATTTTGTCATTTGTTACTGAAATTTTGTTTTCATAATATTAAAGCCGATACTCCCCTAGCCCATAAGCTTATGAGACTTATAACTCAAAAAATGGTCTCTTATTACTCGTAGCTCATGAAAAGCAATTTTTTATAATGCCGGCTTCATAACTGTTTCTTAGCTTTAAAGCGATAAGATTTTTATAGGAAGAGGAAAGCCGCACCTGCGTCATAAGTTTTCTACACAGGATTCCATGATTCAGGCTGTCTAAAGCATTTGAAATGTCCATCAATGTAAGGAATGGCACTTTGTTACTACCAACATGTTGCATTATTTCCTCCTTTACGTTGACTAATGCAGTCGTGAAATTGTATTCTGCCAAAAAATGATTTTTTTTTATAGTTTAACGAAAAGTTTGTATTTGGTTGCTCATAATCCTGTTTGAGACTTTTTGATAATTATGGTTAAATTTCAATTGGTGTAAATTTGTGTCTGCTTTATTTTTGCACTATCTCAAGCACTAGGATTGCCTATCATGAAAATTGTGTAAAATAAATATTTCCATATATTTACGACAAAAAATCTCGATGACTTAACACTAAGAATCCAAAGATTTCGTATGAAGATGATTGGCCTTACCTTCAACATTATTTATACACCTGGGAAGGATCTAGTGGTCTCGAAATCCTATGCAAGAAATAGGACAACATGATGATTTTCTTTTTTTTTTTGCCAGGTTTGGCATACCAGAAATAGTTAGGACTGACACTGGCTAATGGCACTGGCTCACAAAGATTGAAGAACAACGGAGGCAACAACAAGCAAACAACTATAACAGACGACATGGAGTTTGTGACACAAGAAACTTCAAAATTGTTGATGTTGTATGGATAAGGGATATCCACCAATGGGGACGTATTCAAGCTAAGGCCGATACCCCTCGTTCCTTTTATATCAAAACCAACAATGGAGTATACAGAAGAAATGCCTCTCATCTCAACAATGCTCATAGAAACGATATAGCTTCAAGCTCGAAGGAGGAGATAAAGGTACATGCGGTAAAGATACACGGCCGAGTTTGCCATTGTTGCGGTTCGAATTATAATGAAAATTATTGGCCAGCAAAAAATTTACATGGTGGCGTCGAATGCGAGTAGAACAGTTGGTCAAACAATCAAGGTAGCGAAGCACGAATTTGAAGTGGTGCAATCCTTCAAATACCTTGGGTCAATAGTAGCAGCCGATAATAATTTAGAAGAAGAAATACGCGGGCGGCTGCCCAATTCCAACAGAGCCTACAGTCTGTCAAAGCTCTTCAAATCCAGAAATCTCACCATAACTTTAAAACTGCTGCTGTACAGGACCATAGTCCTGCCAGTACTCACGTATGGATCCGAGACTTGGGTGTTTAGCAAAAGACACTCCGACCCCTTAGCCGCGTTCGAGAGAAAAGTCTTAAGGAGAATTGTTGGCCTCATATGTGAGGAAGGACGGTTCCGGAGACGGTACAATCATGAATTCTACGCAATCTACCTTGAAGCAGACATAGTGACAAAAATTAGGATCGGTAGACTCCGGTGGGCAGGGCACCTAGCTCGCATGAGTGAAGAGGAACCTGCTCGGAAAGTCCTTTGTGGTACATTGTATGGTAGACGGCAGCGTGGTAGACCATGCTTGCGCTAGAGAGATGGCGTAGACCAGGACGCCCGAAGCCTTGGGGTGCGCAACTGGATGGCGTTGGCTCAAGACCGGGATAGGTGGAGAGACTTGTTGAAGGAGGCCAGGACCGGACCCCGGTTGTGGAGCCAATGATGATGATGAAAAAATTTACTCTAGCAAATTTTAATAATGAGGTGAACTGTTTTGCTCCTCTGTAAAAAATGCACTTCATATTGAATTTATGTACAGGCACGTATGCACACAAATTCAAATAATGTGATAATATTGACAGTTTGTCATTTCTTATTTTTACATATTTAACCTATATCCTCTTTCTCATCTTGCTTTTGACACTTTCAAGTTATTGAATACAAAATTTCTCGTTCATATATCTGAACAAATAGATGCATTCATATATGTCTATGTCTAACATGGATTACACAAACAGCTTATATGCTAATTTAAGTGTGATTGGACCTATACCTACCTTTACACAAAGTCAGATACATCATAAGGCAAGATTCCAAAATTCTGGTTTATGTTGAGTATGAGATTTACCCAAATGCCAACAACATAAATTTACAAGCTGATGCTAAGGTGATGACATGCAACCACAAATATATGGATTTATCACTGTCAATGATGATATTTTTGTTTGTTTGTCCATAAATCGAAAATGACATGCCAAGCCAGGAATAGAGATTAAATGAGTTAAGCAACCCATTTTTTCTATTCTCAATTTACTGATTTTCAATTTTAGTAAAGATTTTAAGGGAACTCTAATAATAAATTAATGTCGTTTTCAATTGGCAATCCGGAATTGGTTTTAGATTCGGAATCCCAATTGAACAGTTTTTTTCGATTCTGAAAAATTTGAAGTTTGGTGTGACTGTATTAGTTAGTGTAACATGTGGGCTTTTTGGAGAACTCCTGCAGGAGAAAATCAACTGCATCACTTGCGACGTCATCACTTAATGAAGAAGATGAGGAAGATTATTCCAACAATGTTTCTAACAAATTAGGAACACTTGTTATGATATTTTCAATATTATTTTCCATTTTTTATATTTTAATTTTAATTTCAAGCAATCACTTCATAGTTCGCACAATTTCTAAATTAAAAAATATGACATTTATGAAGTGTGACATTTAAATCTTTGAATGTGTGAGTGATTCTATTTTTGCTTCTGATTTCGAATCCAGAAGAGAAATTCTCTTTTTTTTTAGAATCAGAACTGTCACTTTTGCCCAATTGAACGCATTCAGAATGCTTTTTTCTGCTTCCAGATTACCAGTTGAAAACGACATAACTATAACTATAGGATTCGAATTTCTATAATTTCAACAACGATTATTATTTATTTATTTATTTATTTATTTATTTCGTCAATCAAGTTACATAACTTTATGGAGACTAAATTATATAAACTAAAAAATAGATAGCATATTTACATAGTAATTGAAATTATAATATTTACAAAGAGTTCAATATATCTTTCTTAATACTTAACCTACTTTTATTAAAATCAATGGCAAGATCAAAATCATTTAAAGCAATACAAGAACTAATAATTGGATTATGTTTTGCATAACTTCTACTATGAAAAGGGACATAAAGGAAATTTCCATCTCTTGGACGCAAAAAACGAGAAGGTGCATAAATATTGTACATTAATATTAGAATTAAGTATATCAAAAGCAAAAAGAGCAGAATATAATTTTCTTCTGAGTACAAGAGGTTTTAAGTCAATAAAGGCACATCTGATCTCATAAGACGGAAGATTTGCATTCCTAAAAGTTTTTCGCAATGCAAACCTAGTAAATCTTTTTTGTATTTTTTCAATCCGAAGGATACTTGTTTGAGTATATGGGTTCCATGTAACGCAACAATACTCTAGCAGAGGCCTAACAATAGATACATACAGAGTTTTAAGGGTGTAAGGATCTTCGAAAGTCTTTGAATTTCTTAATATGAAACCTAACATCGAATTTGCTTTAGAGATAACTTGGTCAATTTGAAGAGAAAAACTGATCTTAGAATCAAAGATAACCCCAAGGTCTGTTTGTCTCGTTAATCTTTGTAGATATTTATCATCAATTTTATAATTAAAACATAAAGGATTGAGTATTCTTGCATAAGTAACAACACTACATTTATTATTGTTGAAATAAAGTCCATTTAGTTTACACCAGTGAACTATGTTATTGAGGTCATTTTGAATTTTACTTGCATCTAGTGGGGATCTAATACAACTAAAAATCTTGAGGTCATCAGCATACAATAAATACTTTGAATATGAAATGTAATTTGGTAAATCATTAATGAAAAGAATGAAAAGGAGGGGTCCAAGATGGCTGCCCTGGGGTACACCGGAAAAATTGTCAATCTCATTTGACAGTACATTACCGATTTTGACGTATTGTTTTCGACCAACTAAATAACTATGAATCAATTTAAGAAGTGCGTAGTGAAAACCAAGTAGTTCAAGTTTTTTTAGAAGTACATTGTGTTGAACACGGTCGAAAGCTTTCGAAAAGTCAGTATAGATAACGTCAACTTGATAACGGTTCTCTAAACTACGAAGACAGTAATTAGTAAATAAAGATAAATTAGTTGCTGTAGATCTTCCACTCATAAACCCATGTTGGTTTTCATCAATATGACTTTGAACCAAATTATAAAGTTTGTTTTTCACTATCGCTTCAAATAATTTAGGTATTAACTGAAGCTTAGCAATTGGTCTATAATTTTCAACAGAACATTTAGATCCAGACTTGTGTAGAGGAGTTATCAAGGAATATTTCTAGGTATCCAAAAATACACCTTGCCGTAATGATAAATTGAATATATAGCAGAGTGGAGCAGCTATATTTAACTTACAGTTCTTTAAAAGAATCGGTGGAATATTATCTGGTGCAACAAAACAACTGTTATCAAGAGATGTTAATGCTTCCACTACATCTTCAATAGATATGTATAGGCAGCCAGCCTCAACATTAGAACTATAATTACTAAATATTTGATCAGTATTTATGTTTAACTCAATAAAGTTGGATTGAAAAAAAGAAGCGAAGTTATTACAGATTACATTTAGATTATCAGAAAAGATACCTTTGTACGACACATTAGATGGAATGCCAAGCGATTTACGTTTTGCATTTAAAAATGACCAAAAACACTTGGAATTATTTTTAATCTTTGTCTCCAGAGACCAAATATATTGCCTATAAGTAAATTTTCTCAAAAATTCGTATTCCTTCCGAGTTTGATAAAATCGCTCACGAAAAACAGCCGAAATTTTACTTTTTTTATGAAGTTTGTTCATAACATTTTTCAGTCTCAGTCTGAATAAATTGTACGAATAGCAAATAAAATACCTCCGCCTCTACTCAAACCAGTCAGCTCAGATGAACGATCTTTCCGGAAAACGTTATAGTCAGATGTAAAGAACTCAGTTGACAGAAAATTACCATTTAACCATGTTTCGGTGAGAGTGATAATGTCATATGAAGAATCAGCAGCAGCAATATAAAATTCATTTGATTTTGTCCTCATATCACCAGCATTATGATAGAACATGGAAAAGTGTCCATGTCCATTTAAAAAAGTACTGTCAAAAGTTTTGTTTACGTAAAATGCTCTGTTGGTGTGGGCGCAACTCGTTTTTTGGACGGCTTACGAATTGTTTTATCTGAACTCCAACTGGCCAGATGGAAGTTTGAAGAGCAGCATTAAATGATGCAGTTGGGATACCAAGTTTGAAGTTCATAAAATGAAGAGATGAAATATCTGTTTCTTTTTTAACCAATTTGTGACAAACCAAACTTGTCTTTGGCAAATTGAGCCTACTAGCAACGTAATTTATTACACAATCTTCGGAGACTGTTGTACTTAGTCGGGAGATATGCAAAAAACGTAGCCGAGGTACAGATGGAAGAGCAGCAAATACATCAGCATCAGCATCAATACCAAACAGTTGTTTATGTTTTTTGTTGCGAACACCAGACCAGGGAAGTTGGTTATTTTCAGTTCGTTCATCTAATTCATCGAAATTAGCTTGGCAAACAGCAACAACATTTTGACCAGCAACAGCAACATTTTGATCAACAACATTAACACCAGTTTTATCAACATCAGCAACAATCGCATCGGCATCAGCACCAGCAACAGCAGCAACGGTGTTGTCAACATTCGAAACTTCAGCAACATCAACATCAAGCTTCTCCGATGAGAGAAAAGGAGACACAACGTCTGTTTTATTAGAAGCAACGGCAGATATATCATCCATTATCGTAGGAGATGATGATGATTTTGTCTGTTCGGCAAGACGAGCAATATTAGCCGGAGGGAGACAGTCAGTTAAAGAAACTCTGCGTTTTTTCAACAAGTCACGATCTTGAGGAGTAGATGACCCCGCAAGTGCAACTCTTCTAACAACGGAGGTAGAGAGCCGTTTTTTGTTAATACTATGCATGGGAATTCTCTGTGCACGAGTAGTACCACGAATATTGCGACTTGCATCTAATTTCGATGTATTAGAGCTCGATGGTTTTGCATCTGTGCTCTGAGAAGCAAGATTATTGGAAGAGCTTTCATTGAAGTACATTGAGAGTTCTCTCAATTTTATTAAACAGTTTTGCAGTGGAATATGCATGCACTTTTCACATTTATAAAATAAATTTTTGTAAGACTTTAAAATTTTATTATCTTTTTTGTTGATATTACAACAGTCTAAATGCGAGTTAAGTCCACATAATTCACACGGTATATAATATGAATCTGTAATGAGTTTTGAACAATTTAAACATTTAGAATTCATCGTAGATGATTGAAATAAACACATCCGTTTCGTATGAAAGCAGTACTAGTACTGTATTAGGGAACTATCATCGAGTAGAAAAGTTCCTATGGAACTAAGTAGTAAACCAGTAACTTATGATTCCAGAAAAGGAGAGTTACAGAGTGATTGCCTATGCGGTCGATGTTGTCATAGCAGTCTCAGGAAAGCATCCTAATACCTTGAAGGAACTTCTACAAAACGCTCTTAATAAGCTAACATGTGGGCAGATCGGTGTGGATTGGCTGTCAACCCACAAACAACAGATCTTTTCCTCTTCACTATTAAATACAAACGCCCTTCTGTAAACGGTACAATACAACTTAAATTTTCAGATCAAGCTAAATATTTGGGTATAATTTTGGATAAGAAATTAAGTTGAAAACCTAATATACAAGGGTGAAGAAGGTAGCCCTTTTCTCCTGCAATAAAGCTATAGGTAATAAATGGGGCTTACAGCCCCGTATTACTTACTGGCTATGCACCTCGGTAATAAAACCGATTCTTACTTATGGGGTATCTTGGTAGACTGCTTTAGACACAGCGGCTAATCGTGATAAACTTGCAAAAGTACAAAGATCAGCTTGTATTTGCACTAGTGGTGCACTTTAATCGATTCCCTCTGCTGCACTGAACATTCTGCTGTATCTGTTTAAGTTTTTTAAGTTTATTGCTTTTAAGCTTGGGCTGTTAATCTTCTTGCTGCAGGCAGTGCAGTTTTATTTTGAGGATTTCAGCAGATGCAAATTAGCTGAGCAAGGTATTTAGTTCTTTTGATTTTAAGATTCCTGCGCCAATGTATAGTAGGAGGTTTTATTATAAAGTAAATGAAATTTTTAGAATGTTGCCGCAGTATTAAATGAAAAAAAAACTTCGAAATCAGTAGTATAATTATTAACTTCCCATAGGGAGTTATTGTAATCGGTCCGATTTGTCAAATTGAAATTTTTGACATTTCTCGACGTTTCAAGGTCCCTAGAGCCTATATCAATCATTTTTAGAGAGATGTCTGTGTGTGCGTGTGTACGTACGTTCGTACGTTCTGGTACCATTTTTCGTCGTCGATATCTCAAGAACGAGTAGAGATATCGACTTGAAATAAATTTTGTTTTACAGATAATAACTTCGAAAGAATCTGAAAGGGCGTTTATTAATATTCAATCAGTCGTTTTTTTACTATAGCTGTTTAAAAAAGAAGTGAAAATTTTGGTTGGGCTCAAATATCTCACGAACAAATAGTGCTATTGACTTGAAATAAATTTTATTCGACACATTGTGACGTCATACAAATTTGATATGAATTTGGAAAAAAATCAATATACAGTTATTTTTTAAAATAAAAAAAACTAAAAAAAAAATTTTTATAACTCGAATATCCTTAGATGGAAAAACGATATTAAATTTAAAATAATTTTATTTTACGAAAAATGTTGTTTGTGACTACTGGTGAAAATTTCAAAAAAATTCAATGGACAGTTTTTTTACAAAAAATTAAAAACTACAAAAAATTCTACCGAAAATTGGTATAAATTGTCTTTCGACTCAAATTTCTCAAAAACGGGTAACGATATTGACTTCTTGTTTGTTTTATTTTCTACATAACATAATTGTTAGCAACTGATAAAATTTTGACAAATATTGAATGTGCAGTTTTTTAACAAAAAATCAAAAACTGTTAAAAATTCTAAAGAAAAGTAGTTACAATTGTATTTCAGCTCGAATATCCTGAGAACGAACAACGATTGTGCCTTCTAAAATATTTCATTTTATACATAGTAAAATTTTTTATGAAAGGTTAAATTTTGACAAATATCTACTTAATTGACAATTTTTGACAAAAAATATAAAAAAAAATAAACTAAAAAGTGGTAAAATTGGTTTTTCGACTCGAATATCTTTAGAACGAGCAATGATATTGACTTTGCCATTAGGTATTTAATTTTATACATAATAAAAAATTTTACAGCGGGTATATATTGGACATATACTTAACTGACATTTTAAACAAAAATTTAAACAGACCTAAGAAAATTCCACATTCGTTAAAAAAAACGCGTGGAAGTTTACCTCCTGGGTCAAGTGGAAACAACTTTTACATCAACAATCTCTATTATATATGTGCATTTCGTAAATCTCTTTAAATAATTACAATGTTTTCAATCTTAAAAAATGATTGTTTGAATTTAACAGCTAAAGTTTGTTTCGCAGAAAATTTGGTTATTTGAAAAAAAAAACTAAATATAAAGTTTTCAAGATCACAAATGGCAAGTTATCAGTGTGGGTCGCATCCAGCCTCTTTTTTAATTCAGTTTTAAATTTACTTCAATTCCTATACAATAGAGGAAACTAAAAATTTAATTTTTCTGGCTTCTTCTTTCTGTGGCAATTTCTAAATCAATTAATTTGAGGTTAGGTAATGTGTCAAGTTAATCAACCCTTAGGTTGGCTATGATTTTAATCGGCTCTCAAGTTATCACGGTGCTGCCATTTCTGACAACACAAGCCATACGTGAAATATGAAACATTTTTGTTTCTAATTGATTGATTCTAATGGAGGGCAAAGTTTTTACTGACCAAGAGGGTATGTCTACTTGCACAATGGAAGTATGTATTTTTACCGGCAAGTGAAAAATTTCATTAAAAGGCTACAGAACTGCGCTTACCTCATTGAAAAAGACAAAGAAGTCACTTCCAGATTGACGAATTAAAAAAAAACCTGCGAATGTAAAAGTACTGCATTTGTCACTTGCGCAAGATGTCACAAAAATTATTGTTTTCTCAGTTTTTATGATCAATATCATCCTAGTTTGTGCAGTAATATACCACATGAACAGGACGCTAACGAATAAAAACAGGAATACCAATAACAAGTAATCTTCCATAATTTCAATCCCTTCCAAGATCCTTTCTCTCACAAAAAACTAAAAAAATAAAAAAAAAGACCATGGATGAGATTTGAACCAGCAGAAATTACAAATGTAAAAAAAAAATAGTAGGTACAATGTCGACGGGATTCGAAGCGCCCCTCGCTTTTGAAGGGAGACGCTTTCCACTAGACCACCGACTCATTTATATTTGTGTTGCGTAGAATGTAGATGAAAACATTTAAATACAATACAATAATGCAATTTGCGCCTTAATATTTGCACCCGCTATATTGGTGGGCATCACCTACACTTGTGCCAAAAATTAATAAATTGGTGACCCAAAGATCGTATCCTCCCCTTGTAAGTTCTTTTTGATAACGATGGCAACTCCTCCGCCAATATCATCATTTTTTCTATCTTCTAGTCTATGACAGTTGTAAGGGCTATGAGAGAACTTATCACTTCTATTAAGAAACACATAAGATGTTGCGTAGATTTATTTCTTATATTTACTTCTGGCATTCCAGCAAATAACATTGAGAGAATCTAATCTACTTTCCATGGTTTTATAAATATTTTGTTGCAAGCTGAGCAATAACATTAAATTGATAATATTTACTTTTATATTCAAATCGCTTAGATAACGTTTCCGTTGTAAGAGAGCATAGCTCATCTTGTGAGAAGAGCTCGTTTTCTTTATTAGAGTTGACTCCAGATTTGGTGCTTGTGATGTTTGCAGTCCATCAAGGACGTTTGACGATTATGTAAGTGAATTTTAATTGTAATATAGAAATTTTTAACATGTGTATATTAGAAAATATATATATACTATACATATACCGAAAATAAAATCTAATCGTTCATTTCCACTGGAAAAAGGTTGGAAGGAGAAGACTTCGAATCACTAATAAGTTTGTTCGATGTAAGAACTGGGTCGCCCTGAAGCGTTTTATATAGCTCTTTTTTCGCCCTAGTTTATTTGTTTTGTGTTCGATGTGAGCCCTGAGCGAGCTCTGGACGCACTCCAACCGACCCCAGGTTTTTCTTAGAGCGAAAAATTAGAGCTGTCAAAATTCGTATCCGTATCGTAGAAAAAATCAGCTGATAACATTTCTAGCTCTGAGGTGTTCGATGTAAAATTAAAACCCGAGCTGACCTTGATTTTTTGACAATTTATTGACATTCTCCAGGGCGCCCTGGAGCGAGTTACGTCGAACAAACCTAATGATAAACTAAGTAATTAGGATTCGGTAAATTCCTCAAAATTCGTTACGAAGCTGAAGATCACTGGTATGAATGCTATTGTAAAATTTTACTAAAAACACTAAAATGTTGGACACACATTAACCCGTTAGTTTATTAAAAATTATATCCCCTTATATTTTTTCTATCAGTTCTTACACTTCTAAAATTTATTTTTTGAGTTCCAGCTGGACCAAACTACTTAATTGTTTTTTAAACAAAATAAGAACTGTACATACTCTAGAGCTACTGTTACTTGGTTTTATTTTTTAAAAGCAAGATTTTGATTTACGACTTATTTTGTTCTTCAAAAGTTATTTACATTAAGGTATATTTTAGGATTGCTTGAAATGTATTTCAAACAAAACGTTTACTGTTTATACCAGCGGGAACGAATTCGTTAATCATTAGATCAATCATTAGGTATTTAATCTTTTGCCAATAGTATAAATAACTAAAATTTAAAAAATAAATAAAATAAAAACTACTCCAAAATTTAGCCAAAATTATCATTTTATGACATTTTATAACAAGATAAAAAGATTTTTTTGTATTTCGAACAGTAACAAAAATAAAATAATCTTTGGCAGCACGTCAGCGGAAAGCAAAATTGAACTATGTACATAAGTCCACTTTTTTCCAAAAATGACTTAATGATTTAAAATTTGAGGATGCTCTTTCTGAATTTGAAAACCATTTTGGCTTAACTCTTTCGGTTTGGTAGATAATTCATAGTTGGTATGTTCTAAGAGACAAATTTTTCAAGTTTAATTTATTCCAAATTGTTCGCACAGACATTTTTGGATAGAAAGAACAATTTTTATACATTTTCAACTTTATATGATAAAAATTCAAAAAAAGTCTAAGTCAACTTCTCAATACCTACCAATTCGACCAATTTGTAATTAAATCATCATGTCGATTATAGAACTCTTAGAATCTTATTCGTCGCGAATCAGGTCGATCCGCTGCCCTTTCGCTTTCGTAGTAAAACTTACACCCCTATTACAGAATTCGGCGAATGAACTAAAGCTTTGTATATGAAAACTATAGTACTATCATGGCGAGTTTTTTTTTAGGGTTGCAGAGGTCCTGGTGGTGGCGCTGCAAAATGTGAGGTGTAAAATTCGATTTGGGGAGTCTTTAAGCGTCGAAAATTGGTGGTAGGAGCAAGAGGAGACTATTTTTTGGATAATTGCATCCAAAAAATATCAATAAATATCATTTAAAACCTCCATAAGCTCTCCGCAAAAAAAAAAAAAAAGAGTAAGGGTTGCCGGCATACATTAGATGTCGCCCCATTCGACTTCCACCATGAGAGTACTATAGTTTTCATATACAAAGGTAGCACTGCATTAAATATTTTTATTAAAGCACTCGCGATATCACTACCACTCCTTCCGCTTTGAGTCTCGTACCACAAAGAGCAATACGTTATCTTGTTTAAATTGAAAAAAAACAGTGAGATTGTACATACTAAATTTTTTTTTATAATAAAAGTTTAAAACATTAGCAGCAGGCAACGAAACCTTTTCATCATTAAGTTTCCGATCTGTTGGGCGGCGGCGTAGTTTCGCGTTTCTAGAATTCAGCATTTTCAGAAACAGACGAACTAACCTCTTCGAAAAATTCTTCTGGTGTCTATGAATGCCAACGTACTCTTCCCAATAACAATATCGTTTAAGATTTCCATATGGATCTTTGTCGCTTAGAACAAAATGTCACTACAATGATACATATATGCACTCCTATTACAGAATTCGGCGAATCTTTGTATATGAAAACTATAGTACTATCATGGCGAGTTTTTTTTTAGGGTTGCAGAGGTCCTGGTGGTGGCGCTGCAAAATGTGAGGTGTAAAATTCGATTTGGGGAGTCTTTAAGCGTCGAAAATTGGTGGTAGGAGCAAGAGGAGACTATTTTTTGGATAATTGCATCCAAAAAATATCAATAAATATCATTTAAAACCTCCATAGGCTCTCCGCAAAAAAAAGAGTAAGGGTTGCATAGGTAAATTAGATGTCGCCCCATTCGACTTCCACCATGATAGTACTATAGTTTTTTATAAAGAAGCAACCCCTGAGTTTTTAGAGTATCTGCTTGAACTTTTAAATAGAATATTCTATGAAGAGACAATTCCTGAAAACTTCCATCTGTCTCAAATTTCAGCAATTTTTAAAAAAGGTGAGCGTAGTCTAGCCGAAAATTATAGGGGTATTGCGGTGTTAAATTCTTTAAGAAAAGTGTTTACACAAATACTTTATAGTAGACTTATAAACTGGGTCGAGCAAAATAATATTATAAGCTGCTTTCAAGCTGGTTTTCGGTCCAATCTTTCAACAACTGATCAAATTTTTGTTCTCAATACTGTTGCTAGACGTTTTATTGACAAAAAGAAATGTTTGTATGCTGTCTTCGTTGATCTGAAGGCGGCATTTGATACAATTAACAGAAATTCTTTGTTTTATAAGCTGGCAGCAATTGGATTGTCAACAAAATTTATCAGAATTTACGAAAAACTGCTTGAAAATATGACTGCAGCAGTTCATAACGGTACAAGGAAATCTCGAGATTTTAAGTGCGAAACAGGCGTACCTCAAGGATGCGTGTTAAGTCCGCTTATATTTGCATTATTCATCAACGATATTGAAAACCATATTCCAGGTGGGGTTCTCTTTGGAGATATAACTCTTAAAGTATTGCTCTATGCAGACGATCTAGTAATTTTAACAGATAATCCATTTACTCTTCAACTTCAGATAAATAAGCTAAAACAGTTCTGTGATTTATGGGATCTGAAAATAAATACAGAAAAGTCTAAGATAATGGTTTTTAGGTCTACTAACAGATCTATTGGATACGAGCGAAATTGGACTCTGGATGGTGAAATTATCGAAGTAGTAAATGAATTTAAATATCTTGGGTATATAATGACATATAACCTGAATATTCACGCTCATATCAAAGCTAAAACTAATGCAGCAAAAGCAGCAATAAATACTATGTGGTCAAAATTTTTTGCCAACAAGCTTGTGGACCCAGTTTCAAAATTTAGAGTTTTCAATGCTACTGTGAATAGCTGCCTTTGCTATGGAAATGAAGTGTACGGGTACGAGCAGTTAGAAGAAATGGAAAATATACAAAGGTATTTTTTCAAACGAATTTTTAGGTTGCCTTTCAACACTCCCAATTATGCTATACACCTTGAGTCAGGCCTGCCCCAAATACTTTTGAAAAATTTAAAAGCTAATGCTGATTATATAATCAAAGTTTTGAAGCGATCTAATCAAAACTTACAAAAACGGATCCTTCTCATTTGTTTCAGATGTGTATATAGTCCTATTAAAAATTGGTATGATCTTGCTGTTAACCATCACTTTCCAATATTACTGGAAGTGGACAATGTAGAGAGATTGAAAAGCTCATTATATGAATGTATCTCCAAAATAGATGATACAATCTATGAAAACTATCTTGTGCGAGCGAGAGAATCAACTTCCAGGAGTATATACAGGCAACTCAACCACAAACTAGGTGACAATAATTATTTTAGAGAAGAGTTCACAGTATCTGAAATGAGTATGATTTTCAAGGTTAGAACAGAAATGCTTGACTTGAATTATAAACCGCATAGAATAGAATTAAATTCTGTTTGCTCACTTTGTAACCTTGATCAGAATGAAGATATTTTGCATTTTTTAGCGCTGTGTCCAATTTTACAGGAAATCCGAAGACTGTGTTTTTGTTCGAGTTTTCTTTCGTTGGAGGAGTGTGTGGGTTTTCTAAACGGAGATCGAGGTTGGAGAGCTCTTATACGGTATGTCTTACACGCACAAAATTTCAGAAAAAATTATTTGAACTTGTTTTGAGTCACTAGGAAAGATTCTATATATGGTTTTTTTTTTGTTTTCTTTTAAATAAATTTACAACGTTCTATGCAGTTCTTTTGACAATCTACAGAGATGTAATCTCAATTATTTTTTGTTTTAGCTAAACTGAAAGCCCTTTATTTTTGACTAAACTAAAAGTCACTTTAAGATAAAAAATAAAAAAAAAATCTGTATCTAAATAAATTTATTAAAACTCAGATAATTATTTGATTTAAATAGAATTAAAAAAAAAAAGATTATAATTGATCAAAAATATGGTCTTACTTTATGCAACTTAAATATCATTTAAAACATAAGAGATATTTTTCTAAGTTTTTTTGTTTTGACTAAACTAAAAGTCTCTTTTTTAAATATCTGTAATTTTTTTTACGTTTGGTAATTACAATATCTAAAGTATTCAAGATGTTTTTTTCTACTTTTTTTGTTTTAACAAAACTAAAAGTCACCTCTTTATATATTTTCAATTTTTTTTTTCTTTGATGAATATGTATATTTTTTATAGAATGTATTATATTTTATATATTAAATTGTTTATTTTAATAATTTTCTCTTCTAATAATGTATTAAATTTTTCGAATTTTATCCGGCAGACGGCTTACTAAGCCATGCTTTGTAATTCTTTATATACAAAAATTGTACTTTTTAATTTTGAAAAAAAAAATAAAGATATATTCTATTCTATTCTATTCTATTCTATATGAAAACTATAGTACTATCATGGCGAGTTTTTTTTAGGGTTGCAGAGGTCCTGGTGGTGGCGCTGCAAAATGTGAGGTGTAAAATTCGATTTGGGGAGTCTTTAAGCGTCGAAAATTGGTGGTAGGGGCAAGAGTAGACTATTTTTTGGATTATTGCATCCAAAAAATATCAATAAATATCATTTAAAACCTCCATAAGCTCACCGCAAAAAAAAAAGAGTAAGGGTTGCATAGGTAAATTAGATGTCGCCCCATTCGACTTCCACCATGATAGTACTATAGTTTTCATATACAAAGCTACCACCAATTTTCGACGCTTAAAGACTCCGCAAATCTGATTTTACACCTCAAGTTTTGCAGCGCCACCACTAGGACCTTTGCAACCCTAAAAAAAACTCGCCATGATAGTACTATAGTTTTTATAAACAAAGGATAACATAGTTAAGTTTTACAACGAAAGCGAAAGGGCAGCGGATCGACCTGATTCGCGACGAATAAGATTCTAAGAGTTCTATAATCGACATGTTAATTTTCTTTGTATATGAAAACTATAGTACTATCATGGTGGAAGTCGAATGGGGCGACATCTAATTTACCTATGCAACCCTTACTCTTTTTTTTTTGCGGTGAGCTTATGGAGGTTTTAAATGATATTTATTGATATTTTTTGGATGCAATTATCCAAAAAATAGTCTCCTCTTGCTCCTACCACCAATTTTCGACGCTTAAAGACTCCCCAAATCGAATTTTACACCTCACATTTTGCAGCGCCACCACCAGGATCCGAGCAACCCTAAAAAAAACTCGCCATGAGAGTACTATAGTTTTCATATACAAAGGTGCTACGTCCCTTATTTAGGCAGACACTTTTTGGCGGAATCGATTTATTTTGTTATCCAAATTTGTAGCTAATTAAATACTAATTTGTTGCGCAAGCCGCAAATTTGTAGCTCGTTTATTTTTTTAGTTATTCAATTTTCCGCTAAAAAAAAATTTTGAAGTTAGCCGTAAAAATCTTAAATAATAATAAGAATATGTTGTTTTAGTAGGCACCAACATTTGTAGCTTTTTGAAGGCTTGCATTTAGTGCAAAATTTTGTAGCTCTAACGGTTTATTAAATATTAAAATTTCCGCTAAAATAAGAAAGCAACATTTTTATTTGTGCTCAAATTTGTAGCTTTTTGAATGCTAATTTGTTGCGCAAAAACTAATTTTGTAGCTTGTACCCATCATTTTTAAATATAAATTTGAATTTCAATAAGCCATCATTTATGTTTTCCAGAATTGTCTTGCGTTGTGTTTACTATGTTAGATTATTTATTATTCATATTTATGCAATTATTTTTATTAAAAAAAATTTATATTAATTTGGGTAGCATTTCCGCCTGTTAGATTACAATTGGCAAATCGTTCCTAATATCTAAATCTTAAATACTATTATTTTGTTAACGCATAGTTGTCATTCACAGTTTTTTGTGGAGAGGTTTACAGTAATACATTTTGATGCCTTCATTAAAAGCATTAATCCATTATTAGGTTTATATTTTCGCTATTCGTACAGTGCTTTAAATATAAACAGAATTGATAGTTCAAATACTTTTCGCAATCTTTATAAGTTATAATTTTCGCTTAAATCTTTCCTATAACTCAAATACCGAAAGAACCCTCAAACAAAAAAACTCAAAGAATTAACCCAATTTAATTTATTTAATAGGTATTACGTATTTTAGATCAACTTTTTTCCGTCTTTTATAACGGTTTCATAACTTTCATTTATGAATTTATGTATAGACACCTACATACATAAATTACCTACATATATACTATATCACAACTCTAAACTCAAGGCTTACCCAATTATTACAGGAGAGGAGAATAATATATACCTATCTATCTTGCCCCGATTTTCAACTAACATTTATTTTCATTATTTTATAGAAAAAAAAAATATCAAACCAATTTACTAAAAAGATTCCCAAATGCTTGTTATGAAAAATATCCGACTTAAGTGTGTTGCCTGATATCATTCAATAGCCTTTCAATTCGTGACTTAATGGGACAAACAAAGGCATTTAAAAAAAAATATTGTAAAACCTTTTTCCCGACCTTTTCAGGAGTAAACAACAACGTATACAAGAATTTCAATATTATTCTGGCCCATTGAGTTAAAGATTTCAACCCAAATTTAACAGCCCACTATTGAGTTTCCAAAAGCCATAAAGCTTTAGTCCATTTATCAGTCTTTTTTTTGTCTGCCGATGAAAGCATATAGTGTGTCCTGTACTTTAAGTGGTTTTTTATACTGATGGGATTAACGTTTAGGAAACTCCATTTTGGAAAAATATACTGAACCAAATCAACCTTTTTTCGGTTTAGATTATGTGTGTGGGCTTGAATTCTAGGTTTCTTTAAAATCAAACTAAATTATTCTATACTGGAACATGAAAAAGATTAATTTGATATTATCATTTATCCATTGTAAAATTTTTATAGGTTACTCATTGTGTCCATAAAATATAAAATAGCGAAAGTAGGTGTATTTGATAAATTTAAATGGATGTGGAGCAAAATTAAGAGTTTTTTCTCTTACTTTAATGAACAATCGTGTGGAGAAGGTTATAACTGTTGTTCTAAATAATTACCTACTTTTTGGAAGGTGGAATGTATTATGATGATAATCAACAATGGCTTCTAAAGGGTAGCTTTTACGTGAACATTTATTAATTGGGGATGTTGATCCTCAAATAGTTGGAAATACATCAACGGATAAAAAGCAGGATCTGAAAGTTATTTTTTTAATACGCGTCGTAAAAAATTGAGCCTACGACAAAGTGCCTTATTGGTAGCAAAAGAGGTTAACGTTTTTTGGGAAAAGGCTGGAATTCCAGTACAAAAGGTAGATAAAAATGTAGAACAAAATTAGAAAATCATCAAGAGTGGCGGAAAATTCGAAAACGTGCAGAGCAACCAATGAACAAAATAAAGGAAAGTGATTTGAATAAAAATATCAATTTACTTATATAGATATCGCTGCATCACCGGCTTCTCGTCAATCGATTGAGAAGAAAAAATTAGACTTTCTTCAAAACCAAAGAAAACCAGGAAGCATCAGTTTTATCGGAAACATCCAGCCTATTTACGACAAAGAGTTTACAGATCATGAACTCGCTTTCATTTGGGAACAAAGACAAACTGCACAACATCAAATTGAAGACAAAATTTTAGGTTGGAAGCATAAATAAAAGATTTGATGTTCAAAATGTTTGTGTACCTAATTGTGCTATTTTATTTTAATTTTAGATGTCGCTGGCGAACAACAGGATAGTGATTGAAGTTTTCAAGGTTTATGCGAGGATATTGGACCGTCAAAAAGTAAAAAATCACGAGGTTCTGACAGCATAGTAAACGAAAAACTGATGACTTCCTTGGATAAACGCCAAGCAAGAAGCAAGCTCATGCGCTGAAGGTAAATTTTGTTTAATATATTAATACACATAAATATTCACTTCGATTACAGAATCCGAAAAATTTTATTCCCGCGAACTTGACTCGATCCACACTCAACTCACTTACGCGATAAATAACAATCATAAAATCCGCCGGAATATCTACATTACCGTTTCTTAAAACTTCCTTATCATTTTCAAACTTTCTTATCGATGCTGACAGTTTTTGACCTTAACCCTTTAATGCATCTTGTATCAAAAATGATACAATAACTTTTACTCCCTCTAAAAGTGTTTTTGTTTTGATCAGCAACAAACGGATTTTTTCATAAGAGGGAACAACTATTTCTTGACCAAAACAAAATAAAAAAAATTATGATTGATCCGTTATCAGTACGTAATTTGTGCTATATCGTTGACTCGTGGGCGGCAATTTGGTAAAAGAGTTAAATCAAAAGTTTTCTTTTGTTGTTATAAATTAATTGTGCGGATAGAATTTATTCAAAAAATAAAATCAACAAAGGTTAGTATTTTGTTTATGTAAATACTTGATTGTTTTATTATTATTTCGACTTTTTATACGAAAAACAAGTGCTTTTTAGTCTGTATCAAAAATGATACTCCATGCAGTTAGGACTTGTTTTGAACTAGATTTAGTTTGGTCGCCCCTGAGATTTTTTTTGTTTTTTTTTTTATAGAATGGCACGAAGAATAATTTCGGATAGTGATAGGGATATCGTTAATTATTTGAGACAATTGGAAAATGGGTATTTTTCAGAGGATGGTGATGACGTAGATGAAGATGATCTTGGGGAATTGTTGACTCGTGCGCAGCTGGAAGCCCTCCTTGAAAATGAAAATGAAAATGAAATTGAAAATGGAGGTGAGGAGATTGCCACTGAAAACCAAGGGCAGAATTCCCCGCTGGTTGAAGATGAACACGCTTTGCCGGAAATAAGCAATGATCCAGGCCCAAGTAGCCCTCGTCATCGATCTGTTCCTAAGCCTTTGGACATGCAACGGCTTAGATGGAAAAAAAATCGCTTGAGTTTGATGAAGGTAAAATTCAGTTTCACGGTTGCAACGACTTTTCATCAGAAATAATGGGACATTTTTTTCTTATTTTTTTACGTCAGATTTCATCGATGAAATAGCTGAAGAAACGAAAAGATTCTCGGTTCAAAAGCAGCCTGACCATCCTGATTGTGTGACAGCTTGTGAATTGCGAAAGTATTTGGGAATATTGATTTTTATGTCAGTGTACCATTACCCAAACGTTCGTTCTTATTGGAATAATAAACATGGATTCCAGGGCATAAAAGAAACTATGACAGTAAACCGATTTGAAAAGATAAGGCGAATTCTCCATTTCAATGACAACGACAAGCACAGGCCGGTAAACGATCCCAACCATGACAGGCTTCATAAACTTCGCCCGGTAATAGACCACCTGAACAATAGATATGGTAGTGTACCCATGGATCAGCGACTCTCTATTGATGAGCAAATGTGCGCTACAAACATTGGTCACTTTATGAAGCAATATTTGCCCTTGAAACCACATAAGTGGGGTTTCAAGTAGTATATGCTGTGCTCACTGACGGGATATGCTTACAAGTTCATCATCTATTCAGGAAAGGATAACGATCCTATGTTGGAAAATGAGATGGACGTTGGAGCGGCTGGGAATGTTGTCAGATAAAACTATCTCGGGCAATCGAAAGAGTGAACCACATTGTTTATTTTGACAATTTTTATACCTCTTTGCCACTCATGTACTACATGGTCAAGGAAGGAATCTTCTGCCTGGGAACTGTACAAAGAAACCGCCTCGGAAAAAATTGTAAGCTCCCGACAAAGCAAGAGGTTATGGCAAAGTCGGTGGTAAGATGATCGTACGAAGAATACATCACAAGTTACGATGGTATCGAGATGTCTACCATGAGTTGGAAGGATAATAAACAAGTTACTTTTTGTCAACTTATGTAGGTGCAGAGCCTGTTTCAACTATAGAAAGGTACGATAAGACTGAAAAGAGAAGGAAGAATATAGTATGTCCAAAAATCGTGAAAGAATACAACGCCCATATGGGAGGGGTAGATTTGATGGATTCGTACTTGGGACGGTACCGTATCCGAATGAAGAGCAGAAAATGGTATATGAGACTTTTTTATCACCTCCTAGACCTAACGGTGATAAACTCGTGGGTGTTATACAAGCAAGTTTTGGCTAAAAAAGGAAAAGGATCGAAGGATATAATGAACTTATGTGATTTTAGAAGCGAACTTGCTGATACGCTTTGTAAATATAAAGCACACATTCAGCCAACAAGGGGTCGACCCAGCAGCAGTAGTAGCTTTTCAGAGGAACCAGCCCCAAAGCGGAGGAATGTTTTGCGGGTTGTGCCTTCAAGAGATGTAATACATGATGGTACTGATCATAAGCAAAAACGACAAAGCAACCGTATGCGATGTATGATGCCAGGATGTAAACTCCTAAGTAGCGTTATGTGCGAAAAATGCAATGTTTACTTGTGTTCAAAAAAAAATGTTGATTGTTTTAATAAATTTCATTCATAATTTTTGTTAATAAATGAAATAATCATACATTTTTACATTATTTTTCATTTCACATAATCCAGGTCAAATTGAAGTCCTAAATGCATGTTGTATCAAAAATGATACAACCAATTTTTATCAAATAAAACCGGTATTTTTTGCATAGGATTCTTAAAATATTTTTTTTAATCATTTATAAACATATTCACACCCAAATATATTTTTTTTTTTAGAAAATAAAAAATCATGCATTTAAGGGTTAAATTGGTATGTGAACGCTAAATTTCCTGGTTCAAGTCACGACTCGCTTGTTTGGGTGCATGCCTGTACTAAAAATCGCTATACGATAATGGAGACAGAAACACAAGAATGCTTGGTATGGATATTTGTACTGAACACCAATAAAATTAATTAATTAATTATTTAATGAAAATTTTACCATTTTCTCGAATTGGAATCTATTTGTTGTTCTTTTTCTGCAAAAACATCAAAACTATAATCTAAAACTCAAATGTTAAACTTACTTTTTCAAGCTTTCCATTTTTGTATTTTGTTGCATACGCAACAACTTTGGTGCGGATTTGAAATGCCAACATTTATATGGAGTTTGGATGGACTGAGTATTTCATAATCGAATTAAATTTCAACTACGTTACCGACATTTATGAAGGTTCTTGCGACGGATTCTCTAATAGTAAAAACTGAAAAAAACTGTCGGAAGCCATCCGCAGACCATTCATCGGATTCTGTAATCGAGGTGATTATATTTTTTTTTATTGAGTTTTAGGCTTTAAATGGACGAAAAATATTACAATATTTCTTATATTAGAAATAGAATCAAATGATAAACGCCTAGAGGTTGGAATAAAAAAAAAATGTGTACCAAGAAATTGCGAGTTCCATAAACATGGAGTTTGGATCAAATGTAGACCACCACCACGAGATTTACGTTGTCCCAACAAGAACGCAAGATTTAAATTTTAAATAAAACGCAGATATTTTAAAAAAATTGCGAATTCTTTATTATATCATAAAGTAGACAGGATGAGGTTATGTATGGAACAACAAACCGGGCAGATGACCGCCGCGGCTTTGCTGGCACATACGCGATCTTTTAATGAAATTTTCAATGACCGTTTTGTATAAATGCTGCGGCATTTCATTAATGCAGCGTCCAATTTCCTCTCATAAGGCTTGAGTCGTCGTCGGCTTTTTCGCAAAAAACCCAAAGAACAAAGTCTAATGTGTTAAATCGCACGATCTAGGCGGCCAATTCTGGTCTCCAAAACGCGAAATAACACGACCGGGAAATGACTGATGCAGCAATTGAATTGTTCTTCTGGCTGTATGAGATGTGGCGCCACCGTCTTGTTGAAACCACATCCCCTCCACATTCATTTCTTCAATTCTAGGAACGAAAAAATTGGTTATCATTTCACGATACCGAACACCATTGACTGCTTGCGCTTGACCTGACTCATTTTCATAAAAAACGGTCCAATGATTCCTCCAGCCCAAAATCCGATATTTTCGGTCGATCAACCTGGTCGAAGGCGCGTTGTTGTCTTTACATCAGTGACAGACCCAGTTTCAGCAAATTTTTCCATTTATCGCTTCACAGTTGACTCTTTTGGAGCATTATTGTAACCCCAAATTAATCGCAATTTTTGCTAACTGTAGCCGCAAAACTTTCACCATTTTGGTAAAACGATTTCACAATGAGAATGCGTTGTTCACTCGTGTATCGCTCCATTTTTATTAACCTTATACCTTCTACTAACAAACAATAATAATTGTTCAAATGTCAAACAATGACACTTCGAATGGCGCCAAATTTATATCTTGCGTTCTTGTTGGGACACCCTTTACAAATTTTGCGAGATAACAATAAAGAACTCTGCCGGGAGCTTCCTTCAAAGGCCGATTTTCAAGTTCTTCATGCCGAGTTGGCCGGCCTAAAATCAAAATATGAAGATATCTCGGCCAAAGTCATTGAATTAGAAAGACGAAACAATTTATTGGAAGATCAGATGGACAGACTGTTGCAGAAAAATTTGAAAGCAAATGCTGTAGTGCACATGAGAATACACATGCAATAGGAGCTAGGGACGCAAGAACCGCAGTCATTGTAGTCAAAATGAAGTCAAGTAGTGCTGCTTGGGCGCTTCTTAAAAACACAAACCGATTGAAGGGTACTAAAGTCTACATCCACAAGGATTTACCATTTAACGTGCGACGCAGGAAAAGTTACTTGCTACCAATAGCTAAGTTCCTTCGTGAAAGATGTCCATCGGTGAAACCACAACTTCATGATGATAAGCTTTTCATCGCAAGCAAATTTTTCACATGGGATTTAGCGTTTGGTTTTAAATGTGACAGAAATGATGACCCTATGGAGGTGTTTAAGACGATTTATGCTGACAATTATTTATTATTTTCATCACTGGAACATTTTATGAATGAAGTACAGAGAGCTGGCAGAAACGTAAATAATGCATTGAATAAGAAGTACAGGGAGAGGCAAATCGAGAAAAAAGTGAAGTAGTTTTCATAATTGTGTGAGTTCAACAAATGCATTGACAAAGGGTTGGAGTGATATTGGACGGCTACTTGCTGGGCGCCGAAAGGAATTTTTTGCTGAGTTTCTTTCTGGGTGGTTTAGTAAAAATATGTGTAGCAAGAAGTACTGAAATATGGTTTCCATCTTCTCAGAAGTACTTATCTACATACAAAGGAACATAGCTGTTACTGTAAGATTTAAAAGATATAAGAGCAGATTTTAAAAAGTCACATTCATGGAAGTGACTTGAACAGACATAGTATGAATTCTTGATGTCATCCAACTCAAGGATTTCCATCCACTTTAGTCCTTTCAATTCATGTTTCGGAAATCTTAAAAATTATTAAAGTAGTAGAGCTTGGATGGCATACTAGCAGTTATGCTTCAAAAACTGTATGATGTGGCAGTTCCATGGCTGGAAAAAATTTTCAAAGGATGCCTCCTTCTCAATCATGTGCCTTAGTCGTGGAGACAGGTTAAAGTAGTTCTTATCCCGAAAGTTGGTAGGTGAGGTCACGAATCTGCGAAGGATTTCAGACCAATAAGCTTAACATCTTTTGTGCTTAAAACCTTGGAGCGCATTCTAGATTATCATATTAGGGATATCCTACGACGATCTCTTGAAAGCTCTCAGTATGCATATCTTAAGGGCAAATCTACGGAGACTGCCCTGTAGAAAAAAACAATCTACTATAAAGAATTTACTCTTGCCACCTTCTTAGACATAGAAGGTGCATTTAACAACGTTCTTACCGAATCCATAGAAGAATCGCTCGTCAAATTCCGTGTAGAAGGCTACATTCGAGAATGGAATATTTCCATGCTCAGGAAGGATAGGAAGATTCGAGCCAATTTAGGCAATACAATCTCAATCAAACGCGTGAGAAGAGGAACACCCCGGGGTGGTGTCCTTTCACCTTTTCTATGGCTTCTGGTCATGGATTCAATTCTCGTTAAATTAAAGAGATGTGGAGTGAAGGCGGTTGCCTATGCGGATGATTTTGTACTATTGGTGTCAGGAAAGTTCTCCCCGGTGATTAGTGAAATCACGGAGATGGCTTTGAAGAAAGTTAGGAACTGGGCCACGAGTTGTGGACTACGAGTTTACCAAAGTAAAACTGACCTGATGCTCTTTACCACCAAAACTAAAGTACCCCCTTCACGCTCACGACTCAACGGCCAAATTCTATAATTGTCTTCTAGTGCAAAATATTTGGAAGTTATACTCGACCCTAAATCAAACTGGAAATTAAATATTGAAGAACTTGCATCTTCTACCACTCGACCTTTTTATTAAATATAGTTTCTTGCAGCGCGACTTGACTGAAGGAATCAAACAGCTGGTTCTCAAAACCATACGGTCACAGCAACATAACGAAATTGATTCCTTCAGATATTATCTCGGCAAACACTGACTACTGCACTCATACTTTGAGCCTCAGTAAGGGTTTTAAGGTTATTTTCCCATCCAGAAAAGATTAGGAAGATGACATCGTGACGATAGGTTTCGACACAACCATCTTTACTGGCGGCTTAAAGATGGAGTGTGGTGTTGGTTTTGGGATCTTTTCTGAGTCCCTAAAAGTAGCTAAATCCTTTAGGCTTCCTGACTTTGCTACCGTTTTTTAGGCTGAACTGCTAGCAATAATGGAGGCATTTAAGATACTTAAGCAAAGCCCAAACCGAAACCGAAATGCGGCTATCTTCACAGACAGTCAGGCAGCTGTCAAAGCCATCAACTCGGCCACATCGTCATCTAAATTGGTCCAGCAATGTCGCGATGAGCTTGCGACCCTGAACATTAACCTCGTTGTCACCCTGGGTTTCGAGCCATAGTGGTATCGAGGGAAATGAACGGTCTGATTAGCTAGCCAGGCAAGTATCGGCCCTTCATGGTTAACATTCCTCTTGGTGCTATTAAGGGAAAAATCTTTTCTATCTATCAAACAGAATCAAATCGAAGGTGGAGCAATTTACCCAACTGCATTATATCTAGGAAGATATGGCCCACCTATAATAAAACCCGTACAAACGATCTTATATACAGGCCCAGGCAAGACATAGCCAGGGTTGTTGCGGTATGTATCAGACATTGGCCTATAGAAGTTCATGCAGAGAAGTTCCTCACAACACTACAGCGCTAATTGGATCACAGGCTAGGTATCCTTGAGATCGCCATGTCTAACTGTCTAGTAGAGCTTTTTTTTACTTAAACAAAATCATCACAACTGGGCATAAATACTTCTTGACGAAGATACAAAACCGACACGATAGACAAAGACAGCCGAAGAAATAACTTAAACATATTTAGTATAATTTAAGCATATTGCAAATACGTAGTTTATTTCCAAAACTAAAACGTGCAAAAATAACTTTGCACTTCGGGCGCTTAACGTATCTTAGCGCCTTGCCATCACCAACAAAAACTTATCCATCCCTCTACTAGAATTTCTAATTTGACAATACAGCTTTGGATAAATGACATGATAAAAGTATATTTTTATTTTGAAAAATATTGCTATTCTTATCTTAAAATACCATGAAATAACAAATAAAAATTATTCTACGATAACGCATCTCCCTAAATAACATCACTTTAAGTTACTTTTTGTGGAATATGAGCCAAGACTTACTTGTGAAGAAAAAAATTTTTTATTGTGTTTTTCACTTTTTTAAATTCTTAAAATTTCACAACACTCACTCACAGCAAGGCAAAATGACAGATGAGCTACGATTTTTTTTTTAAATTTTAATGCTGAACTCACGTACACTGCCTAGGTGTTAAAAGCCTCTTCCTCTATTTCTTATTCCATGAATTAATGTCAAACGCTGTCAAACACAAGACGTCAAAAGTTCCTAAGGTTGGATGTGGGTCATCCGACCGCAGGATCTAATCTGGCTGAACACAAGGGAGCGTTTGAGTGAAGGAGCAGAAGCGCGCTTGCGCTCAACGAAATGATGCAAAGCTGTCTACCAGAAACAACAACTTATAACTTTAGATTTAAGAATATTATCATATAAAATGTATCAGGCCTTAAAAACAAATTTTTTAGTGTAAATTTTTTAATTATGTTAAAAGTTTTTATATATTTATGCTTTGTGAAATGTTTTAGAATATAAATAAATGAGAGATTTGAAGGTATTTTTAAATTATGAACTAAAATGGATTCCCGCGGTAAAAACAAACATTTATTAAAGAGGAAGTGGAGGTGAACTGCGTGGTTATCACACATGTATCGAAGGAGTTCGTATAAAATTTAAGCCAGTCGAAGAAATCAACATTTGGGAGTTGAATATCAATGATTCTGATCTTTTCATAATACCGGTTTACCTAAATTGCAACCATTGGAATAGAGATTACAATAAGCTCTGTGATGCACTTCAAAATTTCGGATGTAAGGATTTGATGCTTGTGGGAGATTTCAACGCAAGAATCGGTTTAAAAGCCTCACCAATATTATCAATCCAATTCACTGGCCAAAAGATAAAGTTTGTGATGGGAAAGGTGTAAAAATATTGGAAGTTGCGGGCGCGTTAGATGCGAACGTTTTAAATGGAAGCTGTGAAGGAGATCATAATGGCGAATACACGTTTATCAGTGGAACGGCTTGCTCGATAATTGACTATTGTTTTTTGTCTGGGAATTGGAATCTAAGAGTAAGTAATTTTGAGGTAGCTGAACAAACTTTTTCAGATCACATGTCATTAGTGATTGGGTGAGGAAGCACATAATACAAAACGATTGGAACTCGTGCCTAAAATGCTTTGGAAGAATTTGTTTGCTGTCTAGGTATCAGTATAATCTAAATGAGGAAATAAATAAACACAAGGCTGAAAATAATCAACTAGAGATGGACCAACTCACCCAAATCATTAAAGATTTAGTTTCTAGTAGCCCTAAATTGATGTGTAAGCATAACTTTAGCAAAAATTGTTCGATGTGGATTGCCTTAAGATAAGAAAGGAATCATTTATACTTCTAAGGCTCTTAAGAAAATTCAACACCCATGTTATCAAAAACATGTATGCAGTAGCCAATAAGGAATACAAGCAGATTTGCTTTGCCAAAAGAAAAGAATATGAACAGCAATCATTGCAAAATTTAAACATGGCAAGTTCTTCCAAGGAATTCTGGAAAGCTGCCAAAGCAATTAAAGGGAGAAACAACAAGATTGGAACATCTTTGCAAGCGTTTCAGCTTCGGGACTACTTAAAAAATCTGCTAAACACCCCACGATTTTGCCACTCTCACACTATGCAGACCCACTTTTCATAGATGAGCTTCTCGGTTGCCATTTACACCATTGGAAGTGCTGAATGTAATTGAAAACGACAAAGCTGGAAAAGCTCCTGGAGATGATCGAATACCTGCGGAACTTTAAAAATTGTTGGCATGAATTCCTTCCATGAATAGTATATTCGAGGTAGCCAAAGTCCCAGATAGCTTCAAAAAAGCAATTATATATTCGCTACACAAGAAAAGTTATGCCAATAACCCCGAAAACTACCGCGGTATTTCCTTTTTGAACACTTCGGTTAAGTTATTCAGTACCCTAATTTTAAACAGGCTGACACAGTGGGAGGAAACTAGAGAAGTATTGAATTGGATTCAGGGAGAATTACTCGACCTTAGACTAAATGCTTTTGTCAACATTGTGGATAGTTGTAAAGGAAGACGCAAGAAGCTTTATGCTTTCTTTGTGGATTTCCGCGCCGCATTCGATTCAATTCAATTGCGCTTATTGAAATTCGATTCAATAGGCTCTATGAGATAGGATTATCAACCAAAGTTTTAAATGTATTGAAGTCGTTTTATGAAAATAACGTTTCATATGTATTGGATGGGGAGCGAATTTCAGACGATTTTGAAACACAAATGGGTGTCAAGCAATGATGCGTATTGAGTACTTTACTTTTCATTCTGTTTATACATGATATAGTGGACGCAGTCGGATGAGGTATAGAATTTGGAGGAATGCTGGTTCCAGGTCTCATTTTTGCTGATCACATAGTTTTTCTGGCAGAAACTCTAGAAGAAATGCAGCGAATGATTAATCGTCTGAAAAACTAATGTGATCTCTGGAATCTGTCCGTTAACCTAGATAACTCAAAAATTATGATCATTAGAGATGGAAGTAGTAGATATGTATGCCAGAAATGAAAAATGGACATTCAAGGGAGAAACGATTGTGCGAGAGTACAAGGAAACCTTGTAAGAAAATGTGAGGAACTGGGGATGAGCTTCGGCGAAACAGTACGGATTCAATTGGACATTGACTTGGATTTCTTAAGGTGCAAGTTTAAAAATTTGTTGAAGGGAGTGAGACGCACAGCGTTTGAAGGATATATGATGGAAGCATAATCTTCTCAGTACAGGTTGATTAATAGTCAACTGGATCTAAATCTTCAGGAAAACACGTACCTTTGTATATAAAAACTATAGTACTCTCATGGCGAAAATTTTTTAGGAGGACACGTTGTTGTTTGGTGGCGCTGTTGGCTGGAGTGGAGAATTGCATGTTTTCAGCAGAAGAAAAGAGATTTTATATTTTCCATAAGGCTCCAAATGAGTAAGGGAAAAATCCATTTTTGCTAGTTTCTTCATTGACAGAATTTTTTGCTTGCTCTGTTTTTTTTCTTGCCTACATACGAATACATTTTTTTCTTCGGTTTGTGCGAGAAAGAAATGTAAGTATGTGTATGTGTTTATAAAATGTAGATAGGTATATTTTAGTTTATTATTGGGGCAGGTAGGTAGGTATTCTTTATTTATTTGAGTTGAAATTTTCCGGAAAGATTTCAATTCGATTTTTGAATGTACTTATGTATGTACATAATGTATGCATGTATGTCCGAACGAGTCTGTCCAAGTGGGCTGAGGACAATAATATCATACCAGATAATCAGTTCGGGTTTAGGGCAGGACATGACACCATTCATGCCGCGTCTAAGCTCGTTTCTGATATCCAATGGAACAAATCTAAGAGACAGTGTACGGGCGCCTGTCTGGTTGATTTGGAGAAAGCCTTCGACACCGTATGGTTAGAAGGCCTGTATCTGAAGCTGTCCAGACTTGGCATAAGTAAACAACTGTTGAATATATTCTATGGCATGTTAAATGGCAGAAAGTTTGTTGTCAAAAGTGGGAATGTAACTTCTGCCACAGTCTTCGAAATAAAAAATGATCTTCAGCAGGGAGCGGTTAACTCGCCGATTCTATTCATTTACACGAGCGATCTGATAGGTAGTCTAACTCATGCAATTGCGTATGCCGACGATCTAATTGCGTACAGAACGGCTCCAAAAGTCGAGGTCATCAGAATTCTTTTGCAGCGTGACTTCGACAAGATTCAGCGATATTGCGATGACTGGAAGTTGAAAATCAACTTCCAGAAATCAGAAACTATTCTGTTTAGGACTCCGTTGGCTGGAGCCTCAAGGGATACGAGAAAGAACTGGAAGAATCTAGTGATCGTGGGACCGGGCCGACAGCCACTGGCTAATAAAAGTGTAGTGAAGTACCTTGGCATCTGGTTGGATCAGTATTTGTATTTCGACAGACATATAAATGCTGCGCTGACCAGGGCCAGGGGAGCTTTTGCTCTGACGAAACGCCTGTTTTACAGCAGTCGACGCCAGGGTAAAGGTGATTTGCTACATGGCCCTTATCAGGCCAATGATTGCCTATGGATGTCCGGTGTGGTTCAACGTTGCCATATCTCAAATGGAAAAGATTCGGGTGTTTGAGAGGCAGTGCCTGCGTCGCTGCCTTGGATTACACAGAACACCAGAGTCGGAGTACAAACATTATTATTCCAACCAGGTTCTATACAACGGAGCCAACATAAACAGAATAGATAATTTCTTACTAAAGCTGATTCGGGGTCACATTGCAAGAGCGATGTCCTCAGCTAATAGCCTAATCTTCGGGGCTTACTACCCCAACACAGAATACTTTGAGAGTGTGCGTTTGAGTGGTTATATCCCGCCTAATGCATTCCTCTACTTAGACAGTCGAGGACTGATCCAGGATAGAGAGGCGATTCCGCTAATCTACCACGTCGGCCGAAGAACTGTGGATCGGCGGCTTCTGTACGAGCGAGACGTTCTCGCACAAGGTAGCGCTGAGCGACTTCGGTTCAGTAGGACTGTGTCCGATCGGGACCGAAGAGATAGGCAGAAGCAGGAGAACCAGTTTTGGTGGCTCTTGTCGGAAATAGATAGTTAAAAAGTCAACCAGTTTGGCCTCTGGCTGACTTACATTAGGTATAGGGATTAGTTTTAAGCAGGGACAGTCGGGTGGCACCAAAAAAAAAAAAAAATTAAAAAAAAAACACAAAAAAAAACAACAAAATCAACAAAACGCTGCTGTGGCTGTTCTAGTTCTAAGTAGTTTTAAGTAGTATTAAGTAGTTTTAAATAGTTTTACTTTAGTTTTAGATAGTTTTTAAGTTTTATAAAATAAAATATAAAAATGATAGAGATACCAAGTTTTTTTTTGTAAATTCTTTCTTGGTGAAAAATAAAAACCATATTGAATTCTAGGATTAAATTAGTTCGTAGGCCGAAAGGCATTAGCATTAAGATAATGAAGTATAACTTAGAGCGCCCGCCTAGGGCCAGTAAGTTAGTTTTAAGTTATTGATAATTAGGCTAGTTTTTAATGAATTTTTGTCCAGCTTTAAGATAGTTTTAAGATTGAATTAAATAAAAATTGAATTTTCAAAAAAAAAAAAATGTCCCAACGAGTATGTAGGTTGGATTGAAAAATGTTTTTAAGAGTAGTTAGGTAGGTATGTGTGTAGCTATAGGAAGTTGTAAAAAACATTATCGGTTTGTTTATTTTTTTAAGTGTACTACTTGTACATAGAATGTCAGTTTATTAGACTTGACCATTCTTTATTCCCTCAATTTCATTGAATTTTTGTGAATAACAACAACAACTTAAAGGCACCACCAATTGTTTTTTATGAATTAATTTTCTTATTCATTCATGTTGAAATATCATTCGAATCACTGTACATCATTTGCATTATATAAATTCAGTTAACTATTAAAACAATATAACAATAATAAAGTACATACTATGTATAGTATACATACTCGTATGTATTTATGTAAAAAAATTCTTAAAAAAATATTTAAAACGCTATGTTTAAGAGTCAAAAATTGGAAAACAAATGTTTTTTAAGTAATTCACCAAACATCAGGATATTAACCGTTTTAAAAAGGAAAAATTATCATGTCGATTACAGAATCCGCAAAACTCGATCCGCAGTTAGAGCTCTGTTTCCCACCTATTCATTTATCATGAGAAGAAAAGAGAACACTACACTGTGAATCATTACGGATCGAGTTTTGCGGATTCTGTAATCGACATGTATGTCTTTTGAAAAGTAACAAAAAAAAAATTAGCCATCAGAAAATTTTAATGCAATTTTTTATTGATACAAGTACCTACTTATCTTTTTTTAGTCAATTTTCGACACTTTTTCATATTCGATAAAAATATCGGGTTGGTCTAAAAATGGCAAAATTTTTAAAGCATAAAGAAAATGTTAAGTTTGTTTTTTGGGTGGGTTTCTGACTTTTCAAAGTACGCTAACCCGAGATATTTGCATATTACATCTAGTTTAGAAAACACATGAATGGTCTGATTCCTTTAACTGTATAACTTTGTTTTTTTTTTTTAGTTCGCAAGATTATTATTCAATAATTATTTTCATATATCATACATAACTGTACATGCTAAACAAGCTTCACAAATAGAATTTCAAAAAAATAGCAAACAAAAACAATACAATATACTAATACAAAAAAAAACAGATTTGTGTATCGCCGACCAAAGAGTCAGCCGATTTTTGTCACCAACTTACTACCCCAACCCTCTTTTGAAATGTTGCCCAACAATGCTTTTAGATCAATCTAACAGGTGAGACGCCAAAATTGGTAATATTGATTAAGAACGAAAAAAAATAGATTTTAATAAAAAGAAATTGATTAGAGGTTAAGAAATGAATTTATGATTTCCAAAATCCTTAACGGATAATCGAGATTAAGGTTTTGAATTTAAATTTATTTAATTAAGATAAACATAAACTTTGCAAAAAAAAATTATGCGTTTCTACACGAATACACTGAAAAAATTGTTAAAAAAAATAAATTGAAATCTGAATAAAATTCGAAACAGAGAAGAAAACTATATTGATATTATTCTTTGTATATGAAAACTATAGTACTATCATGGCGAGTTTTTTTTAGGGTTGCAGAGGTCCTGGTGGTGGCGCTGCAAAATGTGAGGTGTAAAATTCGATTTTGGGAGTCTTTAAGCGTCGGAAATTGTTGGTAGGGGCAAGAGTAGACTATTTTTTGGATTATTGCATCCAAAATATATCAATAAATATCATTTTAAACCTCCATAAGCTCTCCGCAAAAAAAAAAAATAAGGGTTGCATAGGTAAATTAGATGTCGCCCCATTCGACTTCCACCATGATAGTACTATAGTTTTCATATACAAAGTATTATTTGCTGTATTTATTTTCAGCGATTTGTACACCAAAAAAATATTTACATTTCTTTCAAAATTTTGCGTAATTATTAAGGTACCTAATTATTTATTTATATAAATTCAATGCCTCTGAAAATAAATAAAAAATGAAGATTGTGAGCATAATTTTTCTGGAAAATGGAAAAAAACACAATAAAATGTATAGATTAAAGAAGAATGGGCATTTTGGTCTATCTAGTGGCCACGAATGAGATAATTATATCGTTGAAACGCTTGGCCCTAGTACATCACTTTTTTTGTATGGACATAAGGCTGTAAGCCATTGGGTTTAGGCAGAATATTGAAATGATTTAACAGATTAAATGAATTTGTATAGTTGTGCGTCAAGAGTCCACAAACTACATATATTACGTTTGAAAGCTTAGTTCAAGAGCTTCATTTTTGAATATAGACACAGAACTGTATACCATAGGGTCTCGCAATATATTGTAACGAATATTAGTTAACTACTTTTGAATCATAATATAACGAATTTTACATTCGAACTATATCGATTCTCGAATGCGATGACAGCGCCATCTAGTACCTTTTCGATTTAAAACAACCTGCTATGAGCTTTGAATGAACATTGAATGAGCTTTTTCGAACATTGGTAAATGTCGAAGCCCGAAGGGGAATTATTCCATCTATCTGTCAGAATAGAAAGATCGAGATACAGGTTCTAAAGATTTCTATTGCTTTCGAGATTAGACCAAAACCAGATATTTCCCTATATAAGCTTGATGGCGCTACCGATTGAATACAGTTTATTTTTGAAAGTGAAAGAATAAAGTTCGTGTAAAGTGTTGCATACTGTTGTGCCAGTGAATAATAAAAGTGATTTCAATTGAAGTAAAGTGTGTTTTATTTTAAATGTAATAAGAAGAAGTTAAGAAATAAAGTAAATAAGTTTTTATTGCGAACCCTTAGCAGAATATTACAACATCAAAAAAAATCTGTGACCGTTCGGTATTGCACTTGTTAAACAGGACATCGTACGATCGGTACGTGTGCAGGGGCACAAGAATAGTCGAATGGCTATAGTCTTGCAAACTAGCAGCTTACAAGACTGGACTTACGATTTAGATTTACGATAAAGCTTCGTTAGCATTTGCAGCATTATCTTATACCTACCAAAGATTAAGTTTAAAAAAAAAAATGTATATAAAAATGTATAACAGACTTAATGGTTTATCTACAAACAGTGTGTGTGCTGAATAAGAAACCAACTACTTAATGGATGGAATAGGTGCAATTAGGTATTAAAGTTATAGGACCTTCGATTATATGATAGTATAGAAAATAAGTTTCTTAACATGAACAATAAAAAAACGTTGGCCATATCGAAAAACGTTATACATATTTGCTACACCCCATCTTTGGGACCATTTTTCTCACAACCTATTGATGGTGTCTGAATTTTTTTTGTATAGTATAAAATGAGGAACAGTCAATGGCTTCAATTTTTTTCAAAAGAAATTATATTTTTGAAGTAAATTGCAATAAAGTGAATTTGCCCCTTAAAGTTCTCCCCTTAAAGTTAAGCTACAATCCAAAATTAGGGTACTTTTTAGGACGTGCTGGACGTCAAAATTAAGCACCAAACTAAAATTCACCTTTGTGGGAATTTTTTCGAAGTCAAAGTCTAATTTTACTGGAGTAAATAATAATTCTAACAAAATTGCCAAAAATTGTCCATGTTTTGTGCCTTCAGTAGCCATACTTAACAATTCCAAGGTTCTAAATCTTTGTTATGCAACGAAATCTGAACTGCATGTAATTGTAAGTAGGTATTGAACCATTCCTTCATATGTAAACAAAATAGATTATCGATAAACTATTGTTTGTTATCATTCAAACGTTATTCAGTTGTCATGTAATACCATGATAACTCTAAACTTGAGTCTACTCCTATACCATTGTAATGTTTCTGTTCACATTTTTCTTACAAGATCTCGGGGTGGATATTTTTTTTTGTTTTTGAATGAATTGGTGTACTTAGATAAGTATACTTACATATATGTTGATTTTATTGCCAGATTGGATAGCTATTTGAACTCAAGTCGCATTTTATTATGTTTGTTGTTCAAAACTTAAAATTTATTAAATTTTTTTAAATATAACAAATAATAAAACAATTCACAGACAGTTAAAAGCTAAATCCTACCTCTAAAGTTATACAATAATAAAATTAATGGATATAGGGAGGGTGGGGTTAAAAGTAACAGGGGTAAGAAGTAACAGCTAAAAAAAACGGGGTCCCTCAATATTAAGAATCGCGTAAAGGAGAAAAATGTTAATTTTTCCCATATCTACCGGTATGAATTCTTCAGTTGCAGATTGATCGTCAGAAAGTGAAGTTATATGAGTGGTGCCCAAAAAAACGCAGGTTTGTAACTTTTCTTTTTTTTTGTATTTTTGGTCTACCTCCTTACACGAAAGAGATATACAGTGTGAGTCATGAGCAATGCGACAAAATGCTAGGGCGTAAAGGTTGCGTTGAGACAAGAAAAAAATCGTATGGGAGGGGGGTATATTCCCCTCCGTTTAGCCGGGAGGGGCAATTTTCGAAAAAACTGACTTAAAATGGGAAAAAAATTATTTAAAATCAACGGCTTCATTCACAATGCTGTGCGATACGTTTTTGAAAAGCCAATAACTTTTTCTTTTATTCTGTGTTTAAATAAATCTATTCTAAGAAATAGTTTTTGAAATATTAATTTTCAAAGTCAAAATTTTGAAAAAAAAAATTGAAAAAAAAATTTCAAATTAATTTTTTTCAAAATTTTACGTAATTAAGTGCTAATTTTAATTTCAAAATTCAATGCTGTTATTAATTTTAAGTCTAAATAAGAACACCGGATGCAAAAATTTTATGTCGTTCTCAAGAAATTAAAAAAAAAACAAAACCACCTTTTTCTAAGAAAAACTGAGTGCTGAGTGTTTCTTTTTCATACGTATTTGTGATTTGACTAAAATTGTGTGTATATGTTATGTGTATGTGGATTTCGGTTTTTAATCTATTTTGTGTTCTGTGTTAAATTTCATGCTGGGGCTAATTGTAAGACTTTTTCGGGGCAAGTTGTAACATGTTCCCCGTATTTTTTTTCGATGTGATATTTGTTAACAAGAACGGTCGGGAACGAGCGTTTCGGCTCATTGAAACATATACATATACAATACATATACAATATACATATGTACATTGTATATAGATTTGCATAGTACTCTCATGAACACGTTCCAAACGTTGTGTGATGTGGTCGTTTGAGGGCGCGCTTGTATATACACAGAAACAGCAACCAAAAAATTAGTAAGTGATGTGATCGCTAGATGGCCGACGTGTGGAACGTGTTCATGAGAGTACTATGCAAATCTATATACAATGCATATGTATATTGTTCAAGTGTAAATCTTCTATCATTACATCTCTGTTTTAAATCTAGTACTTTACATATTAATTTGTTTTCTAAAAGATGTCGCTTTATATTATGATAACTTTTAAGCGGAACTGACTGTAGGTACTTATTATTGTAAAATGGCTTCTTTCTTCTTGAATAAAATCTCATAGAGGTAAGACGTGCCTTTCAACTCAAAAAAAGGAATTTTTACTTTGGCAAAGGAACTTCTCTTTTCATATCTTTGGTGAATCAAATTAAAGAACCAGCGAGTGAATGCCTTCACATCCCAACATATATACATAGAACAATGAAAATTATAACTGCATTTTAGTTTTGTTTGTTGTTGTTGTTTAAGTGGGTTTTCTGGTCTTTTTTCATTTTCTAGCATGCACAAGATGCATGGATGAGGAACAACCCAGGAAAAACTATGACAATCCACGACATCCCATCAATCGTAAGTAAGGCTCTGCCTTTAGCAATTTATCTAACTAATATAAGGAATGGTTTTAAAAAAACCGGAATCGCTTCTCTGAACGAAAACATTTTTGAAGAACATGATTTTCTATCAGCTTTTGTTACCGATCTTCCGAATCCAGACCTACCAGCAGAAGATGCTGTCACCGATCATCCAAGTCCAGACCTACCATTAAAAGATCATATAACCGTTAATCCGAATCCAGATCATATAAATCCACCACGAAAATCGAGGAGACAGATGTCGAGATGCCAGACGGTTTTAACTCGTCCACATCCAATGAATATTTAGATAGAATAAGTATTTACATGTTATTAAAAAAATGAAGAGTTGTGTTTTTTTGTTATTTTTTTATGACTTATTAAAAATAAATTAATATAAAAAAGTTAAATGTATTATTTTTCTTTATTTTGAAGTGTTCGTTACAATCTACCCCGGTATGTGTTACACTTTGCCCCATAGACGGGGTAAACAACACGATTTTTTTTTAAAGCCATGTCTTTGCACATTACGATTAGGTTTTGCTTAACTTTTTTGATTGATATTTTAGTTATAAAGTGGTTCTTTACTTTAAAAAAGGTTTGATTGACTATTTTCTAAAGATGTAGGAAAACCATCGGTTTTAGTAAAAAGTGTTACATTTAGCCCCACCCTCCCTATCAATCTCCTTGTCAATGTTTAAATATACAATAAAAATTGAACATAAATACCGACTCTCAAAATCTTGCAAATAAGTTATGTACTATAATTTTTTTTTTCAAAGATGTCGAATTTTAACTATAAAAAAAGCAATTATATAGGTACCTGTTGCAGAGTTTTGGCGGATACCTAGGATTTAAGATACGAGGAAAAGGCACACAACTTACAACTTTCAGGTTTGGCAAAAGAAGAAGGAGCCAGACATTTTATTAACCTTCCGATCAAAATACATTTAAAATACACATACACAACAACAGCGGTGATATAGCACCCCAGCCAGGATTAAATGAAAAAATAATACTCTTAAGAATAATACAAAATATTTATTGAAACAAAACACTTCATAGACAAAAAAAGAAAACAGAACATTTTTGAAAAAATATGTATGTATATTTTCAGGAAATAAAAATGATTAAAGGCAATTGGAGCATATCTCTTTCCTGTGTTCATGAAATACAGCTCAATATGCATTTCAATCATGAAACCTAGCTTTTTTGGTCTCGAATTCGTAAACAGATAACATTTCTTGGCTGCTTCTGTCATTTAATGGGGGATCCCCTTCATTTTTCTGCAGTTGGTTTATATAATTTGCGCGCGCTCAAGGGGATGGTGTACCCTTTATATGTCTTTTCAACACAGCGCGGGCGTGAAGGATAGGGATGGGAAGGGTGTACGGAAAGGTATGTGGCGCGAGGTACTGAGACTGAAGGTGGTGGTTGTCTCAGATATTATCTCCAGGGTTGGCGGCTGGGCTTAAGCCGAGAAAATGCCGTGTCTCTTATCAATGTCCCTTAATAATTCACATTATTTTTTTCATTGTCATATTTTGTTGGGCATACTAGTATTTACTCAATCACATGTTGTTAGTGTTATGCCTGAACAACATGTAACGAGTAAACCAGCGGCCCAACAATGATCAATGATAATGGAATAAAAACATGACATAGAACTACGGCAGGGATCGAACCTGTGACCTGTGAGGTTGACAGGCGACCACGCATACCATCGCGCCACGCCACTGTGTTTTTTACCATACAATTTTCCTTTAAAATTTCACATACACGAAAGACAACATGGGGTGCTATACAACCCCAATGCAAACTGTATGCTTAGTAGTTAAAAAACCAAAGCCTAAAAGTGGATTTGCTCTTCAACAACTGACACCTTAGATACTTTATGACCAATACATAAAGCGGTAGAAAGATAATTAAAGCCAAATCAAAATAGCAGTTAAAATAAAATTGTCTGGGGTGGTATAGCATCCCTGTTGTGATGGGAAGGTTAAAAGGAAGTTTTATAAAAGTGATGCCAAAAACATTTGTATTAGATTATAAAATGCAATGAACACAAAAACAATTAATTGATTTTGGATATGGAATTCATTATAGGTTGTTTAGATTAAAGTAATACTACATTTTCACCAAGAGCTAAATCGCGATTTAAGTAGATTATCCATAAATCTTGTAAAAATCTCGAAGTTGTACCATATTAATAAATCTTGAGATTCCAAGGAGATTTCAAATAAATCTTGTATAACTTCATGGACAAATAGTTTCGAAAACCGAACATCCCTAAATTCATATTCTCTTTGTGTTGTGGAACGTATTCCACAATTTTTTTTTGCACTGTTTGACACAGATAGAACCCTCTATCTCACTCACTTCATAAGAAATAAAAGAACGCCATTTGAATTTTCAAGGAAGCTGTCAAATTTAATCTTTTTAATGTGGTGAAAACACTTCAGAAGATTTACTAATCCCCAACGAGATTAACTTTTGGTGAAAACGTAGTATAAAGCTCAATATTAATGTAAATATAATAATAAATGATAATCTTATTTCAACAGTACCTACATGCCTAAGTAATTTGGAAAGTAGATTTGACGTTGGGAAACTATTTCGTTAAGTGAAAAATAGGTAGGTATTTGCCCAGGTCATGCCATGCGCAGGTATTTGAGTTAAATTTCTTACAAGATTTTAGGTACATATGTATATGCTGGGTAGGTGATTATTTTGAAGCTTGCATTTAATTACTGTACCTGCATACCTCGCTAGTAGGTTAATAATTTTGTTGTTCAAAAATTAAATTTAAAGATCGAACAAATTAACCCTCAACATCAAAATAAATAAACACAAAATACAAAACGAAATCAATGCCAATGCGAGCACACAAAACATATACCATCGCTATAGATATAATATTTTTTGCTCGCACACGATAATAAAGCACAAAAAAAGGTATAAAGGCAACGCACTATAGCCCTTTCTCGTTCTTATTCAGAGTCCATTTCGTAGTCTCCAATCTGAAGGAATTCTTCCCTTTTTAGTCTCCAATCTCAAGAAATATCTCCATTTCTCAGACTCCAACCTCAAAGAGTCTCTCCACGAGAACATTACATTCAAAATAACTAGATGTCGTTATTTTCGTTTTTCACCATGAGAGTACTATAGTTTTCATATACAAAGCACGTACTTCCTTAATCGATTACCTCTTCACATGATAATCCTAATATTTAAATTAAGAGCGAAATCCTTCGTTTGAATTACATTCCACATAGACCTGACATGCCAAGGAAAGAGAAGACGTCTTCCATTTTTTAGGTCGATGCCCCATTTTAAGAGAGTTCCGTTTGAGATTTTTTGGGAAAACTTCAATGAATAGGAGCGAACTGTTATGTATTTTGAATGGTAGCCTAAAATGGAAAATGTTGTATAAATACACTGCGACGACACTGAGATACAAAACCCGAATTATGGAGGAAGACTTTTAAATAAAAAGAATTAAATAAAAAAAGAATTTGAATACAAGTTTAAAATATATTATTGTCAATCTGGTGGACGGCCTTCAGCCAAACCATATTAACTTTAAGTAAAAAATTATATTTTATTAAATATATGAATTTTAATAAAGTTTTTTAACTAACTTCTAACTAACTGTAAACCACGAGCAGGTGGACTCGAAGTGGAAAGGTAAAAAAACTTATACAAAAATTAAAGACCATAACTATACCACCGGCCATAAGATTACACAATTATTATCTTCATCATCATAGCCTTCGTCAACAAATAATAAATCAAATGCTATTTTAATTATTATTCGGCAAGAGTACGATAACTCAGGCGACAAAGTTTAATTACGGATTTATATAGAACAGTTAAAATCAAGCATTTTTTGTTATGGGAGAGGTCTATCTCCCCCCATTTAGGCGGTAGGGGCAATTTAAAAAATATGTTCGTTAAATGGAAAAAATAACGGTAAGTAACTTAGTTGTAAGTAAGTTTTATACATTTTTTTAAAGCCAGCACTTTTGTCTATAGTAGCCAGTTTTTAAATCAAGTCAAAAATGTGCATAATTTTTTAAAGAATCAATTTTAAATTCATAATTTGAGTAAAAAAAAGTTAAAAAAAAATATTCAATTTCAATATTTCAAAACCATAAGTTTATAAATAATTTTTTTTTAATAATTTGTTGCTCTTATTAATTTTCAATCAAAAACTGAAAACTAGATGATTTATGCCTTTTAATGTTTTTTTTTTGAGAAAATTTAAAATAATAACTTCTACTATTTTTCATTTTAATTATGTTTTTTTTTGCTTGAGTTGTCTTATTATGATGTTGTTCAAATGGTAGACACGTGCGTCGTGCACCCAAGAGGACACAAGCGTCCATAGGTTTTTCTCAAAACCCACATCTGTCTACCAACTCCTACTCTCACCTCCCGCGGTGAACATCGGGTACCTAGTACCTAAACTGGAGATTGGGTATCAATCCCAGTGGAAGGTTGTTAGTGGTAGCAAACGAGAAAGGGGGGGGAGAGGTGTTCTAACTAAGGCACCTCTCTTTCTATCCAGACGGCAGCGGAGGAATTCCCAAGATGGAATCAACGGTGGCGTCTACAGTTCCAGTCAGGTTGAACTACTTAGTGAACACCTTATAGGGCTACTACGACATATTCGGAGCTCAGGCCTATAAGGAGCGGTTTATCCGGCTCCCCTTCTTTGGAGTTAAACTTAGGATCTGGCCCTCCAGGTTGAGGGTTGTGCCGTCGGGGTGACTTCCTGACCACGTCAAAAATATCTAGTTGCGAAGCAACAACAAGCCTCGGATACGGACGGATTTACTGATGACGAACCGAGCAAACGAAATAAAGACAACGAACTTCGGATCTGTACGTGGAATATTAGGTCCCTTAATAGACCACGTGCAGCCGTACAATTAGCGGAATCCCTAAACTGCTGCAAAGCAGATATTACCGCCATCCAAGAAGTGCGATGGGATGGACCGGGTAAACGCAAATTAAAAGACTGTAATGTATACTACGGCGACTGTTACCGAGAACAAAGGCAGCGACTATTTGGGTGTGGATTTGTTGTTGGAACTAGGCTACGGCAAAAAGTCTTGAGTTTCAACAGTGTGAACGAACGCATCACGACAATCCGCATCAAGGCTAAATTCGCCAACATAAGCCTCATTTGCGCGCATGCTTCTACAGAGGAGAAAGATGAAGACAACAAAGACATATGCCCTAGCATTGAAATTGTCCTAGGAGATTTTAACGCCAAGCTAGCAAGAGAAGACATCTTTGGTGGCATAATCGGGAGATACAGCCTGCACGACATCACCTCCGGATTCAGGCTGATCGACTTCGCTGCGGGGTGAGACATTCTGGTAGCTAGTACGCACATCTCGATATCCACAAAGGGACATGGAAATCTCCTGATCAATCAACCGTCAACCAGATTGACCACATTGCGAGCGATGCGCGACACTTCTCCAGTATACAAGATGTCCGAACGTTCCGAGGGGCCAACATTGACTCGGATCACTACCTCGTTGTAGCCAAGGTACGACTACGGATATCCCGATCCAAGCCAAAACAAGGATTTACTGTGAGAAAATTCGACGTTGGACAGCTACAATCGCAAGAGATCGCCATGTCCTTCTCCGATCGAGTCTCTAACAACCTCTTAAGAATAAGTCCTATGCTGCCTGCATCAAGTATTCGACCTAGGCGACACAGACCAACAATTTCGCCTACCCGACCTTGACGAAGTGAGGATAGCTATATCCAATCTTAAGTCCAACAAAGCTGCCATCAGCCCCAGGCCTCACTGCCGAACTTTTCAAAGCAGAATTCGATGATTTAGTAAGGAGTATGCGCTGCTCATCTGCAAAATATGTTTGGAAGAATGCATGCCCGATGAATAGGATCTCAGCTATGTTTGCCCAATCTTCGAGAAAGGAGACCCTCTGAACTTCGCTAACTATAGAGGCATCAGTCTCCTGAACATTGCATACAAGATCCTTTCGGCCGTATTATGTGAACGTCTGAAGCCGTTCGTCAACAACCTGATAGGTCCATATCAGTGTGCCTTCAGACCAGGAAAGTCCACCATCGACCAAATATTCACACTACGGCAGATCTTGGAAAAAACCCAGGAACTTCAAATCGATACCCACCACCTCTTCATCGATTTCAAGGCCGCGTATGACAGCACCTATAGGGAGGAACTGTACAGAACAATGTCTAGTTATGACATCCCTGCCAAACTTGTCCGTTTGTGCAGAATGACGATGGAGAATGTACGCTGCTCCATCAAGGTCGGACAAGATATCACCGACGCGTTTGATGTCAAAAAAGGTTTTAGACAAGGCGATGCACTGTCATGCGACTTCTTCAACATCTTTCTGCAAAGAATTGTGCAAAACTGGAAGATCAAAGCGTGATGTCAGTAGCGCGTTTGTGAGCATTGAGACGGAAGCGGTCAAGCGGAGATGATATGCTGTTTTCAAGAAAGGACATAGAACGGCGACGTCTTGGACAAATGATGATGACGGTACGAACGTACCGAGGTGCCAATATCGACTCGGATCACTATCTTGTTGGTATGGTTTTCCGAGGGCGGATTGCCTTGCGAAGACGTATTGCATCCGCCGATCAGGTTCGAATCAACACGGCTGCACTACTAACACCAGTAACACCTTTGGACCAGCAACACACTTGATCCAGGTAGAGTAAGTCCTGGAGCCAGTATGATGGGCGTAGATGAAAAGTGGACACGCCTTAAGAACACTGTCATTAGTACTGCCAACTCCATCTTAGGCAGTAGTCGTAGAAGTTGGACCGACTGGTTTGATGATGAATGCAAGCTAGCGACTGAACGTAAGAATGTTGCGTACCGAGCAATGCAACAATCTTATAGAACGCGGGCATGTGAAGATGAATATAAAGAGCTCAGAAGAGTAGAAAAACGGCTTCACAGACAGAAAAAATCAGCCTGAGAGAAGAACATCTTCTCTGATTTAGAAAGAAGCCGAGAGCGAGGCCCGCACCAGGCGCGGAAGTTCTACCAATCCGTCCGAAACATGATGCAGTACACACCACGCTGCACTTACTGCAAGGACGGAGAGGGAAATCTAATCACCGATCCCCAAAGCATACTGGAGCGATGGGAAGTGTACTTCAATGAATTGCTAAATGGTCAGCTCACTGCAGAAGTAGAGGCTCCACTACTTCAAGAAGAATACCCTATGTTACCGCCACCAAGCGTAGAAGAGGTTGAGAAGGCTATAGCCCGGCTTAAGAAAAACAAAGCCCCGGGAGCCGATGGCATACCAGCCGAACTATTCCACCACGGCGGGCCAGCCTTACACCAAGCAATTTATGATATTTATGATTTATAGTGCACGTATGGGAGCAGGAAGAAATGCCAGAAGACTGGCGAAAAGGTATAATTTGCCCCATACATAAGAAGGGAGATGTCACAACGTGCAGCAATTATAGGGGTATCACGTTGTTGAGTACCGCCTATAAGATACTCTCCTCTATCCTACAAGAACGGATAGCCCCATACGCTAAAACCATAATCGGCCAATATCAGTGTGGTTTCATTCCAGGCAAATCAACAATTGATAAGATCTTTACCCATAGGCAGGCGATGGAAAAATGTCTAGAATTTAACATCCCAACAACATCTGTTTATAGACTTTAAGGCCGCCTATGATAGCATAGCCAGGGTAAAACTTTACAAAGCCATTAGAGAATTCGGCATCCCAACTTAATTGACACGACTTTGTAGGTTGACCATGACCAACGTAACAAGCCAAGTAAAAATAGCCGGATTGCTATCCAGACCAATCAACATCTTTAATGGGCTCCGACAAGCGGATGGTTTGGCCTGCCTCCTCTTCAACCTTCAAACAATCAAGGTAGCGGAGCGCTCTTGAAATCCAGAAATCTCACCATAACTTCAAAACTGCTGCTGTACAGGACCATGGTCCTGCCAGTACTCACTTATGGATCCGAGACTTGGTAGCTTAGCAAAAGACACTCCGACCTCTTAGCCGCGTTCGAGAGAAAAGTCTTAAGGAGGATTGTTGACCCCATGTGTGAGGAAGGACGATTCCGGAGACGGTACAATCATGAATTGTACGCATTCTACCTTGAAGCAGGCATAGTGACAAAAATTAGGCTCGGTAGTCTCCGGTAGGCAGGGCACCTAGCTCGCATGAGTGAAGAGGAACCTGCTCGGAAAGTCCTTTGTGGTACATTCTATGGTAGACGGCAGCGTGGTAGACCATGTTTGCGCTGGAGAGATGGCGTAGACCAGGACGCCCGAAGCCTTAGGTGCGCAACTAGATGACGTCGGCTCAAGACCGGGATAGGTGGAGAGACTTGTTGAAGACTGGACCCCGGTTGTCGAGCCAATGATGATGATGATGAATAATTATCGCGGAAAGTCCGTTGAGTGTTTTGTCTATTTATAATTTCGAAGTACCACCAAATAAAAAAGTCTTAAATGTACAATTTTGAAATGTTGTTCAGGCATGGTCGTCGGTCTATTCATGTTGAAATGCCAAACCAAACTAAACACAAATCACTTGACAGCTGTTAAAATAGCAGCAGTTACAAAGGTGTTGTCAACTTTAAGTTCTATATGTACCTCTAAAAAACACCCTTAACATTACGTGCAAGAGTATAAATGTACACATGTTTCCCATAATGTAGAGAACGCAATTAGTCGGGAATTTTCTTCTTATACTAGGATTCTTGAATTTATCTAATTAATGTCGACAATAACGGATGTTTCATTAAAGTGGGGCATTAAAAAATCGTGGCACTTTTGCATACTGCCAACCTCTCACCTGACCTAATTTCTATTGTGTGCCTAATCACGGGGGTTGCAAGGGGCAGCTATGCTGTATGTTATTGTATAAGCCTCTTTCATAATAAAATTGATCACAATCCGCTTAACTGTTACGAAAAAATAGAAAACCAGAAATCCGGCTTTATGGCAGGTACCGCAGATAACGGTTTTTTGAAAAATATTATACTATCAATTATTAACAAAAGCGCCAGTTTCATCGAAAACGTTGGATCCGTTTTTGAGAGAACCGTTAAGATAATGGTTATATGACCGATAACGTTTTTTCTGGAGCTAAAAAAAGTTTCAAGTTTGAAGGAAATTGCTTTAATAGTAAAAGCTGTAAGTCGAGGTACACATAGACAAACCGACGGACAAACAGAATTGTGGGTAATTGTAATGTCAGGTCTGATTACTATGTCGAGCACTTTTTTTTACGACTCCAAAAATTTCCCCTTAGTACCTATGTTCCCAAATAAAAATATGTTTTAAAAGTGGAAAGGCCAGTAACTAAATCAAAGACTGGTCTGTTAAAAACATTTTTACAATCATAAGCTTCCGTTAACGTACAGTGCCCTAATGAAGAAGAATTAAAGAACTAACTGTTACTGAAATTAATAAACCAGATACAAAAAGTTTACGTACTTCTTAAAGACTCGTTAACATAATAAATGAAAAAGTTTAAATTAATCTTTTATTCAACATGCACATGTGTTTCGAACTGGAAACTCATGTTCCTAATGAACAAACTTTCCTCGTAATGTTTGTGTATGTACCTACCTTAATCATGCAAATAAACTTATTATAATTTTTAAATGTTTTATTTACTATGCACTCCTTCCTCGTTCTTTGTATTCATTTCAGAAACATGTTAACTGATGATAGGCTTGACAAATATTTTTTTTTATTTTACTTATGAAGAAAAAGAAAAAAAAACAAAAATAACAAATAATATAGAGACATTTCCTTTATACCTTTATACCTATAACATCTAAATATCAAAATTTTTAAAATACGTTATTATCGTATATTTATTTTCAAAAAAACCTTTTTATTTATATTCGAGATTCACAGTGTGTGCAAAATGCGAACTGCAAAGTTTAAAACACAGTTATGTATATGTATGTATATAGGGCGCAAAGTGGAACTCGCAACGTAAAGTGAAATTAACTGTTTTAGAATTTAAAAAGTTTTTTCTGAATGTACATATTTATGTAATGTACAACACACCATTCAGAAAAAAATAGTTATTGAAGAAAAAAGCCTGAAAATAACAATGAAAAATTAAATAAATATTGGTATTGAATTGTTATCTCCGCTTATTGATTGAAAATCATAACTTAGCAAATACATTAAGCTAATAACACTAATTTACAGCCAAAATGTCCATTCAAGTTGCTACTATTTTTTAAAAGTATTTTTTCGTCTTGAATTACATTTAAAATTGAATTTTTTTGGTTGCTACGTTCAGATACAACGCAACATATTTTGACTTGGAAATGCCTAGGATGGTTGCCAATGAATTCGATTGAGCTGAGATAACCAAATTTTTGGAGAGAGTACGATAACTGGGGGGCCGAAATTTGATTACGGTTTTTTGTAGAGGGGTCCAAAACAAGCATTTTTTACTATGGGAGGGGGTCTATCTAATCCCGTTTGGGCGGGAGGGGCAATTTTATGAAAAGAGTACTAAAAGTGGAGAAAAAATCATTAAAAAATAACGGTAAAACTTACAGTTAAGTTTAATACTGTTTTTTGAGCTCGTAAATGATTCTATAGGACAAATCTTCTTTCTTCTTTAAATCCGCTGGTCCGGATGGTATCCCCGCCATTGTTCTGAAGAAGTGTTCTTCCACGCTGGCAAAACCCCTGCGTAGGCTTTTCCATCTACCCTATTCTTCTGGGCTTGTTCAGAGCAGTTGGAAAACAGCATTTGTCCAGCCTATCCCAAAAAAAGGCGAATCTTCTTCACTCTCTAATTACCGACCAATTGCACTAACGTCCCTTTTTTCCAAGTTCATGGAAACACTGATAAATTATCAGCTTAAGAAATATCTCGAAGAAAGCTTCTTAATGAATTGCAATACGGAGTTCGCAGGAATAGGTTGAACAAATCTTTACATAGTTTTGGAGAGAGTAAGATGCGTGCTTTTGGTATCGATGAAACCCTTCTTCGTTGGATTTGTAACTTTTTTTCGAATCGCTCTATACAAGTAGTACTAGACGGATTCAAGTCTGATACCCACAACATAAATGCTGGTGTGCCACAGGGTTCTGTTTTGTCTCGGACCCTCTTTCTCATTTTTATTAATGATCTCTTGTCTGCAACTACTAATCCATTAAATTGTTTCGCTGACGATAGCACCCGTAGCTTTTCATATTCATTTCCGGATTCGCATCCCTGCTCTTCGGACGTGGATCTGAAACGGCTAAATATGATAAGTACATTAAATTCTGACTTAGACAGCATTGTACAATGGGGATTAAAAAATCGCGTAGAATTTAATGCTTCGAAAACTCAATGCTGCCTTCTGTCTTAAAGCGAGACGTACCCCCGCTGCAGTTATCTATGAGTGGCACTTGCATCGAAGAAACTAATCAGCTTGCGATTTTAGGTATGTGTATCACAAACCATCTTCTGTTGAATGATCACATACTTAACGTCGCCAAAAATGCCGCAAGATGTTCAGGTTTTCTTTGAAGATGAAAGATATTCTTTTCCCCTTCCAATCTGGCTAATATTTATAAAAGTTAGAAACATCCAAAGCTTGATTTTAACGCCTATCTATGGGCTGGTGCTCCAGCAACTTACTTAAGCCTCTTGGACAGTATACAAAGACGAGCCTTCAAAATGAATGGAGACAGGAACATCTTCGATACTTTTACGAACACCGGCATAACGTTTCCTGTCTCTCACTCTTTTATAGTTACTTTTAGGGTAAGGGCTCTATTGAAATAGCCAGTTGCATTCCTCCCCTTAAACGATTTAACCGTAATACTCGCGCTTCCAGGAATGCTCATCAGTTTACTCTTGAACCCAATTTCGGTCGTATTGTCAAGTACAGGGATTCGTTTTTTAGCCGTACTACGCGAATGTGGAATTCCCTTCCACGCTGTGTTTTTCCCTCTCATTGTGAAGTGATGAAATTCAAGACTAATATTCACCGACATCTCCTTTCAAATCCCCTCCTACTTACCTGAAACTTGTACGTTGTCTCTCACAGGGTACATAAAAATCCCCTTGTGTGCGCGCTAATTATAAAAAAAAAGATAAGTCACTTTTTAAGATAATGAATCTTTTTTTTTTCTGATAAGTTGAGGGGTTTGAAAGATATATGTATGTGTTTTAGCGAGGACACAAAATGTATAATTTTACCAACACCTAAAAAAACCCTAAATGCAAAAATTGTTTTGGAATAAAAAAAAAACCAGCAACATTCCACTGGAACCTCAAAGATAGCAAACCAATGCCTGTCAGTTATTTTATAATACAGCTGATCTCGTTATTTACACTCTTACTTATTTTTTTTAATTCAGTTTGTTAATTTCAAGTTTGTGCTCTATTTGAAACAAAAAATAGCACCCTTAGACGAGCGATTGGGGTGTATTTATATATGTACATAGTTACAAGAGAATTCATAATTTGCAACGACACATAAGGATACTGCAAGCTGCTTTTGGTGGATCTAGATTCAACTTTGTTCATACATACCTTAACTGCAATCCTTGGAGAACGATTTTGGAAAACTGAAGACGTTTTTGGCTGAAACAGATCTATATAATTTATCCTTTTTGGTGACTGGTATCGTCTGGTTTTGACCCTAAAAGAAAAAGTTATAAACAAAACTTTTAAAACAACAAATTTTCTACTGCTTTTGTTTAAAAGTTGTATTCTTAATAGGGTTAGGTAGTTGGGGTATTGCATATCACAATAACTACACAACTGTATTTTTTTAATATCCATACACAATACACATATCATTTCAATTTGACAAAAACTCAAGTAAAAAGTTGTTGTTCACGATTATGTTTTTAATGTCAGGAAAATAATAAAATATCATTTTAACAAGCGTTTCTTACATTATAATATCAATTTTTAATATCAAAACTACCATTTCCATTAATCATATCATTTTCACTCTAAAATTGTAGGATTGACCTATTTTAGTATCAATTTGATACAAAAAATATTAGAAGTATATGTTTCATACTTTAAAATATCAAAACAACATTTGTTTCACATCAATTCGATACACAAAATTTGATGTTAAATTTTTGAAATTTTAAAATATCAAAACAACATTTTTTAAATATCAATTTGATGAAAAAATTTAAAAATTACTTTTTTTTATATAGACTTTAGTTACTGTGTTGTGTGCTGTGAAGTGAAGATAAACCGACATCTTTTATTAATATTAGTTTAGGTGCAAGTGTCGGTGACGGTGACGGTAAAAAAAAACATCAAATAATTGCGAGTCCTCTGAACTTGAAAATATGTTAAGAGATTGGAACATACAAAAAACACTCAATGACTTAAGTATGATGTAATGATGTAAGTATTTAGCTTTAACTTGAATATAGAATGTATATATGTATGTAAGTAATAAACAAGTTTTATAATGCCAAGTTTTCTTAAACCACTTTCTTGAAATTAATACATGGGTACATGCTTTAATGGAAGCTTAAGAAAGTAATTTTTGAGATATCAATAACTTTCTACGTATGTACTTATCAATTTAAAATTATAATTTTATAATTAGTTTCAATCATACTTTGTTGGCCCCAAGTATAATGTATTTAAAATTATCAATATAAAAGTATTTACTAGTCCACCAATTCAAGTATAATGTTTTACCAAATGAAAATTCTGTAATTAGAAATAAAACTTTTTGAAAACAAATAGAACTGCTTGGAAAATTTCAACGTATTCGTATTGTTTTAATTTAAAAAGCCCGAAATGGATTGAGATTAAGAATTCAATGAAAAGGGTAAGTATAATAGTAATGTCAAATGGACATTTTTAAATATAAATTTTATAAATTAAGATTAAAATTTATCATTTCAAAAATACCTTCGAAATACTAAATATTTCATATCAATTTGATATTTTATTCAAAAATTGATATTTTAAATGTAAATGAGAGATAAATATTGTTAAATACCTATGTATGTATTTAAAAATATCAATTAAACATACCATTTTGATATTATCCCGTTAAAGTGTGAACAAAATTATCAAAATAATATTAATATTTAAATTTCATTTCGATAGTTAAAATTATCAAATTTACATTTAAAAACTGTTGTTCTGATATGATAGACATATCAATTTTCATATTTTTAAGGTTGGAAGTCTTTTATCACCCGAAAATGTTAGTTTTACAGTTAAACCAAAAGAAGAAACTGCACGCTTTTTTTCTTGATCTAAAAGTAAACAGAAATGCATTTTTTTTTAAATTAGCTACACTCGGTGTGTCCGTAAATAAGATCGATATCTTGTTAAACATTTAACACGACCCAAAGTATTAAAAAATAATAACATGGAAATTGTTAAAACTCTGTTTGATTTTACATGATTTTTTTCTGAGTTTAGTGTGAGTAGTATGGAATGAAAGGAAACAATAGAAATAGAAAAATTAAAATGAAAATTAGATAAATTAGATAGACGTAGTCAGGAAAAATTACCAAGCGTCAAACAAAAAATATAAACAGCTATGTTTCTCGAAAAAAAAACGCAAATATTATATGAACATCGCAAAACAACTATCTTCAGTTATACAGCATCTAAAGACTGGCTAAAATAATGCGCGGCAACAAGTACAATACAAAAATGGATATAACGGCATCTGAGTTTAAATCACACTTCCAAAGACTCTGTAGCATTACTACAATAAGTAACGTAGCATCCCAACACTAATTAACATCAGCAACACTTAAAATATATACATATCGACGATCGACGTTCACATAGGTAAATGCATACCGTACCTACATTGAAGTACCGCACAATATATAACATCAACAGATGATTCATAACGCCACGACTGACAAGTCGCAACATAAAATCTTCTTTCTAAAATAACTTTTTTATAATTATCTTTTATATTACTTTTATTTTATAATTAAATAATATTAAAATTATATAGTTTCTGTTATTTCTCCTAAAAAGAGCTGAATTGGTGACCCCGACGAAAGTTAATTTTTTGCAATGACCAGCAAAGAAGATAATGATGGAAAATCAACTCCACCCATTCCAGAATTAGTTGCGTCCATTGACCACACCGACACCGAAACTCAGACGACCGAGTTTTCGCAAATGTTTAATGTCACTCGCATCAAAACTTAGGAATTTTTCACAACCGATCCAGAGCTACGGTTTTTCATCACAGGTATCACAGTTTGCTGTTAGCCGAATCACCTCCAACAGTTGTATGTACCACACTATAGTCTCACAGCTTAGTCAAACAGTGGCTGAAAAAGTTCGTGGGTTTTTACGGCAGCCTGCCGCTTCAAGAAAATATTTTGCCCTGAAAAATCTGCTCATCAAAGAATTTACACCCAGTGATAATGGTAAGATAAAAAAAACTTCTTTCGCAGATGGAATTAGGGGACAAAAAACCTTCACGACTTCTTGAGGAGATGCGAAACTTTGCTGGCGAAACCGTCGAAGACAAATTCCTCGCAACACTGTGGTTGGGATGCCTGCCAATGAATCAACTACAAATACTGTCTCTCTGGTATGACGAGACACTCGACAAGGTGGCAAAAATGGCCGATCGAATTATGGAAACGACAAATGCTGTTTCAGTGGCAACAACCCAGTCACCGAAAAATTCTCTTCAAGAAGACCCGTCGTCTTCATCATTATCCAGGCTGTCAACGCAACTGGACGACATCAGTAGACGCTTTCGGATGCTCGAACAACGTGTTCAACGAGATCGCACTCCTTCGGGTTCCAGGCAACGAGACTCTCGGCGTCGTTGTTCGGATAATAAAGAGTATTCTTGATTCCACAACAAGTGGGCCTCCAAAGCAACTAAATGCAGACCACCTTGTACTTTCTCGACGGAAAACTAAAACGCCGAGTTCAATTAGAGGCGAACGAACTCGGTGCCTCATCAGCTCGTCTCTGATAAAACCACCGGACGTAATTTTTTGATTGATACTGGTGCGGATGTATTCATCATACCACCAAAAAAACCGCCTGAACTCATCGACAAACAATCAATTAAACTGCCTCAAACTTTATGCCTTTATGGACAAGAAAAACTTGTTCTATCGCTTGGCCTACGAAGAACATTTCCATGGCATTTCACGGTTGCCAACGTAGAAACGCCCCTTATTGGCGCAGATTTTCTCAAATTCTTTCATCTTTCAGTAGATTTACGAAGCAGAAAAATAATAGACTACTCGACCGAACTTTTCAACATTGGCAGCATCGTTTCCTCTGACACCCTTCAGGTAAAATTAATCGATTCAAATAATCCTTTTTATTTTTTCTTAAAGGAATTTAAAGACCTGTTCGAAAAGCAGCCTTCAAAACGCCAGGCAGTAAAAACAGGAATAACACATCGCATCCTAACAACTGGTTCACCAATCACGGCAACACCTCGTCGACTACCACGAGAAAAACTGAAATCTGCAAGAGCCATATTCCACCAGTTCTTGGAACAAGGCATTTGCAAACCATCGAAAACATCAACAATGGTTTCAATTCTTAAAGCTCTCTACCACAACAATACCGCAACTGTGTGGAATGGTACTGGAACAAGAGGCAAACGAAACAAATTTCTACAGCAGCTGGACTGCTTACAGCTTCCAACTTACAAACGGCATGTTTTTTTTGTAAGTCGGTTTCGCATGACACAAAAGAATGTGATAACCAACTAACTGTCACACAAAGAAAAACCTACTCGAACAAGATAATCGTTGCTTTCGATGCACTTCTAAAGGGCATTCTGCAAAGTTGATGTGCGATCCAGAATATCGACAAAAACAAATATCAAAAGAGAACGATAGTGCAAGTGGTACCAAAGCTGTTAACTTATACGCTGCTATGAAAAAAGAAAATATAACAAATGTTTTTTTGCAAACGGCAGCAGTATTCGCTTTAAATATAACGAGAGAGTTCAGTGTTTACATAAGGTTAATCATAGACGGCGGTAGTCAGATGACGTTTATTAAAGAATCTCTTGCGGAAAGACTTTGTCTACCGTTCGTCAGTTCGCGAAACGTCTGTGTTATTCCTTTTGGAAGTGATAAAAAACAATCAATGCCGGAGAAAAATTATAAAATCGTCGAACTATATTTAAAGAGTCAATACAGTGAAAAAGTTATAAAACTTAATGCCATCGTTGTGCCTACAATTTGTTTGGATGTATTAAACGTTCCCCCGGGGAACTGTGTAGAAAACTTTAATCTCGTTTTAGCTGATGGTCGTCCGTTTGATTGTCAGCCAGAAGAAGGCATTTCAGTTTTAATCGGCGCGGCGCAGACAATTATTGGCGTGTCGTGTCTGAAAATACTATTCGCGTTAACGAAAGTCTAATGGCTATTGATACATTGTTCGGGTGGACTTTGCAAGGTCCCGCAAATAATCATGTCGATTATAGAACTCTTAGAATCTTATTCGTCACGAATCAGGTCGATCCGCTGCCCTTTCGCTTTCGTTGTAAAACTTAATTATGTAATCCGACGAATGAACTACATTGTCGATTCTTAAAACTTAAAACTGACGCTGTCAATTTCTGGTTTGAATATTTGCTTAGCTCAGGCTCAGAATACTTTTTCAGTTGTCTTCGCTGAGGTATTTGGTATTTTAAGGATTTTAGAAGAACATTTAGTGCCAACCTGGAGGAAAAACGTGAGGCTAGAGCATATTTTTACAGAAAATGTAAGATCCCTGGCGTGGTTATGTGTATGACACACACATCAAAATATTTAAACCCACTGGTGACAATGCTCACCTGTTTTTGAACCATAAACATTGTATATGAATTTAGATAGTACTATCATCAGCACGTTCCACACGTCGGCCACCTGGCGATCACACAACGAACTAATTTTCTCGTTGCTGTTTCTGTGTATATACAAGTGCGCCCCCAGACGACAACACAACTCAAAAATCATCGTGATGTAAGTACTATAAGTTTTATATACAATGACCATAAAGGAATTTTTAGCCTCAATCTAAATCATACATTTTTTTATTTTACTTTTTTTGCACACCGAAATCTCTTTCAATGGTGGACCTAAGGCACTGACATCATTCTGGACTGTCTCCCAGAACTTTTGGTTTTCCTCGTAGATTTTTTTGTAAGGTCTTTCGCTATGTCCGGTAGAGTCTTCATACATTCAACCATTTCTCTAAATTTACCCCTATTAATTGTGCATTTTCTATAAAAAATGTTAAATAAACACTTAAGCATTCATTATAACAATTTTTTAACTAACATTTTTGCGCTTTCCATTGTTTATTTTTGTTTAATTAAAAATCCACTGTGTGGATTCGTCTCGAAATTGGCGCGAATGATAGATGATTCAAATTGTATGGAGTGCGAATTTAATGCAGATTCACTAATACCAGATAAATTGAACAAAATGTCGGTGGTGCAGGGAATGTTACCGACATTCGTTCAACTTTCATTCGTCGGATTTGATAATACCAAATGTTTCGAAAATAATTGAAACTGTCACTTTAGTTCATTCGCCGAATTCTGTAATAGGGGTGATTATTTTCAATTTTGAAATAATTTCGTACCTATATCTGATTCTAAGAGATTTGATGAGAGCAACGTTGTAAACTTTCATGTTTCACAGATATAGTAAGGTGTACTTTTACAAGTTATAGAATGGTACAACCTATACTATGAATAAAATATTTTTTTATATATACATATAATATTGTTTTTTTTTCGATTTTCAAATAATTTTGTATAAGTATCTGACTTGATTTTGTGACGATGATAGCAACGTTGTCAATTTTCATGTTTTACAGATATATTTATACTTTTTTTCTTGCAAGTTATAGAATTGTACAACCTATGCTATGAATAAAATATTTGGTTGATAGAAAATTTCAAAAAAAAAAAATAAACGTATTTTTATATTCCTACTTCAGTATATTGAAAACATCACGTCAACTTTCAAAATTTTCAAGTAAATTTAAAATACCAAGTGAATTTTAGTAATTTAAACAATTAGAAAAATTTCGGTTGAATTTTCAAAAGTTATAAATATTTTTGTGGCTTAAGTGAAGTTAAAAATTTCACGTGGCCTCTCATAATTCTCAATAAAATTTAAAATTTTAGAAAGTTTTAGGAAATTAAGAAATTCTAAAAATCTCACGTGAAATTTCAAAAGTTTTAATTATTCAAAAAATTTTCATAACCAATTTTTTATGTGGATTTTTCGTAGTTCTCAAAGAAATTTAAAATTACACGTGAATTTTCGAGAAATTACATGGTCTTATAAATTTCAATTGAATTTAAAAAAAACACGTATTTAAAAAAAAACTTACTTATTTTTACTGTTCGAGGTGTATTTTCAGAGAATTGTAACATTCAAATTTCACGTGAATTTTTCAAAAACATATGTCATCTTGTTGGCCACTGTTTTTATGTTCTAATTTTTTTTAATATTTAAATTTGAAATTTCACTTGAATTTTCAAGTCCTAAACAAATTTTAAATACCACGTGAATTTTCAAAAGAATTTGATACATACTTTTAAATTTTCTTGGTGATTTTCGAATTCGAAATTTCACGTTAATTTTCAAAAAAATTAAAAATTTACTTTAATTTTCCATAGCAATAACATAATTTTGAAAGTTGACTCGTAGGATTTAAAACAAAATTTAAGTAATTTTCAATACAATTTTATTATTTTTTGTTCACGAATTGTCCTTGCCCATTCTCTACCTACCCAGTGAAAAGTCAAATAATTCCCCTTTTGTAAGTAATAAGAAAGACAATGAAGAAAATATCAATAAAAGTCTTTTCCTAGATCCCTTGAACTCCCATCAAATTGTATTCCAATTTTATACATCCTTCTCTATCCTCCGTTATTCTCTAGACATTCATATTTATTATTACTTTGCTTTGTACTTCCCCTTTTAATGAGTCTACACTAATTTTCACTAGAGGCAGGAGTACGTTGGTGGGTCGCCTCTCCAGATGTCGCGTCGTGCGTTTTTCTTCATAATATAAATATAAATGATACCTTAGACATTGTATATAGATTTACATAGTACTATTATGAAGAGGAACGAACGGCGGTATAAAATTGGAATACAATTTGATGGGAGTTCGAGGGAGTTAAAAAAAAAGACTCATATTGATTTTTCTTCATTGTCTTTCTTGCAAAGGGGAATTATTTGACTTTTTTTCTAGGTAGGTAGGGAATGGGCAATGAAAATTCATGAAGAAAAAAAATGGTTTTGTTTTGAATTTTTTCAAACAAAAGGGTAATGGGTTGCCACTTTGCAAATAGAAAAATATTTTTAAGATTATTTTAATTTTATTTTTTCTTTTACAATTGAAGTAAGTATGAAATAATAATTAATATTTTATTATTTTTTTTTAATTTTACGTAGATTTCCAAAATTACTTGTTTTTTTGTTTATAATTCAGTGATATTTTAAAATTATTGAAAATCGACATAAAATTTAAAGTTTACTGAAAACTAAAATTATGTTATTGCTATGGAAAATTTAAGTAAATTTTAGATTTTCTTGGGTTTTTTGAAAATTTAAGTTACATTCAAAAAAAATTACGTACAATTTTTTAAATTGCTTATAAAAATTCACATAAAATTTTTAATTTTTCTTTAAACACTTGAATGTATTAATTTAATAAAATTGAGTTAATAGTAAAAATTTAGAAACGAAGAAGTATGAAAAGTATTATAGAAATCTTGAAACGTGAGTTATCCGAGTTGTTTTAAATTCACTTTAATTTTTAAAATTACTTAATTGTGTTGAAAATTAAAGTGAAATTTCGAATTTAGTTAAGAATTTTAAATTCACGTGAAAGTTTCAACTAACTTAAGAAACATACAAATCGCCGTGAAAATTTAAAATTATTAAATTCTTTGAAAATTCAAGTGGTATTTAAAATTAAATTTGTTTAAAACTTATTATTATGTCTAGATATCTAGAAATAATGCTCTATGTCTATTTAAATTGTTTTCTTTTATTTGTAATAAAAGGTATTAAAAGCAAAAGGCGTACCTATAGAAAATCTCAAATCTCGATGGATTGAAAAGCTTCCGAAAAGTTTTAATGTTTCTACTGGAAATTCGAAATTTTTCATTTTATATTTATTTCTTGGGAGAAGGGCGGCAAAATATTCCAAATTGGCAAAAATATTGGGACATATTCATAGTCAAGCTTTAGAACCGGGTACAACTGGCCTCGAGTCTAAAGTTACCACACAGGTTAGAAAGAGCTGCTATTCATACAGAATTTGCCAGCTCTGTTTAGTAAAAAACAGAATTCTACTACAATTTAGTACTATTGCCTGTCAATCCATTGAAATCCAATCCATTTTTTGACAGATAGAAAAAACAACTAGGTCAAAGATTCAACCGTTTTTAAGGAATGGACCTGGGTCTAAATTGTCTATGAATAACATAAACTCCAGATTAGCTAAGAAGAGACAAAGAAACAACTTGTCAGACGACTATGAATATGCCCCATTGTGTTTTCAAGGCATGCGAAGTAATTGAATATTGTTGATCACTTTTAACGTTCTCCCTAAGCTTTGAGTTGATTTTTTGGGCTGGAAACAACTTGTCAGACGACTATGAATATGCCCCATTGTTTATATCCTACTCTTCAATCTACAAACGGATAAATTCCCTTAAATGATGGCTGCGATCTCGATGGATTAAGAAACATCTAAAAAATCTGAATTTTTTTGGAGACAAATCGATTTTATTTTTGCTCACTAAAATTTTAATTTAAAAGGATTTGGGAAGCGTGGAGAAAGAAATATTCAAAATAGGTCAAAATATAGTTAATTACTTATCTGTCAAACTGTCAAATTCCATTGGAGGATGGCTGCAATCTCGATGGATTAAGAAACATCTAAAAAATCTGAATTTTTCTACAGAAAAATCGATTTTATTTTTGCTCACTAAAATCACCCTAAAATTCGTGTCAAAGCGATAGTCAAGAGTCAACGCATTGACGGTGTGCTACAAGTCAGAGATTCACCGAATGGAACATTTTTATTGACCGTCTAATCATATTTATTGACCGGCTGGACACCAACTATGTCCCGTGAAAACTTCGTGCAGAAACGAACCGTCGAACGCGCCCATATACTCCATTTTAAATTTTATCTTTTTAATACACACTGATTGACATCAAATGTCACAAAATTTATCACAACTGCCAACTCTGAGATTTAAAAAAAGAGTGAATATAAAAGTGAATATAATCGTTTTTTTTTCAATTTTCTTTACTGAGTGGCTAACAATTTACACCAAAATAAGGCTACTATTGAAGAAGCACAATTGCTTGAGGTTTTTATGAAGCCGAAAAGAAGATGGATTTTTTTTCATAAGAATCTCTGTTATTCCTGACTACCGAAATTGTGTTTTCAAGGCATGCGAAGTAATTAAATATTGTTGATCACTTTTAACGTTCTCCCTAAGCTTTGAGTTGATTTTTTGGACTGGTTTGGCATTATAATTAATCATTATATTAGGCAGCCGTTGGCCTGTTGTTAAACTTTCTTTTCCTTAAAAGTCATAAGTGTGGAATTAAACTTATTTAAGTAAAGGATAACACTTAAAACCCAGTATTTTTTTCGCCAAATGCTATGTAATAAATAAGCTCTAATACTTGCTTGAATGAAATAGAGAGTCTGGATCTATAGATCCAGATAGCTTCTATAGAAGCTTAAAGGATAACGGCAAGAGGCGGTTAAGATAAGACAAAACAAGCATTCCAAATTTTTTCGACTTTTTTTTAATACCTGTCGATATTTTGTCAAGTCGAGATTTCAACTATCGAGGTTTTCGGCAGTCAATAAAAAAATTGTTATTTTAACTTTCCAAAAAGTCGATAAAAGTCGAAATTTTGAACAGTCGACATTTTTTTGGTGGTTGAGTACTCTGGGCTAAAGCATTTTTTAACAATTATTTAACAGTTTCGTTGCTTCAAGCACCGACAATTTAACTTTCGCTAATATCGTTGTTGAAAATATATACCTAGTTTTCAAGCAAATGGTGCGGATACAAACAAAACCCGAAATGATTATAGCGTTTTCTCATACTTTCCTATTATTTCTGCAGCTAACAAACCCTTCTGAGATGAAGCAAGCATATACTTAGGTACATTAACATCAATCAATCTTCATTACTTACATACATACATACATACATTATTTGGGATCGAATCCAAATCAATTTATCGTATGAACTTGCATTGGTTCGTGGTTGTTTTAAATATAAATTAAGGTGCAGCAATTGCTTTGTTGACTTCTGCAATACAAACACCAGAATCCCTATAAGTTTGATACCGATAGACAATCCCGTTCTACGCTAACTTTCACAAGGATTGAGAACAATCCGTAGCACAGAACCCTGCCTTCCATCCGTCTACTATAATTATAATGTACTACTGTAATCTCTCTTGTATTTAAAGACCCTCACTCACTCACCTCACCAATAATCAAATTTAGTGACGACTTTAACATTTCTGTGAAATGAAACATATTGAAAAGAGCTCTAAATAATAAATCGTACATTGTATGACCTTAATATTTAAGTGGACAATAAATAATGAACCATATATGAAATAGCTTTTAAGATATAACATGCAGTGTTTGGTCAAGTATTTAGGATCCATAACACAATGGTTAATTTTTTCGAAATATTTAAGCACATAGTTGCTAAATTTGATTATTGGTAGGGCCCATTATGTCCCTACCTGACTAATGTAACTTTCGTATAAAAAAAAAATCAAAACATAAATGCAACCCCCCCTGTTTTGATTTTTAATTTAGAATTAAAAATAATTTAATTTTTTAAATTTAGAATTAAAATGTTAAAACGATGGTGGCGGCATCGCTCAACCATAGTGGCGATTTTCTGAGTGAGACCTTCTATTTATATTTATTCAATGATAATACGAGTAGCTTTGTATATGAAACATTTGTATGTATATGAATACAAAGTATACAAAGATAATAGTACTATGCAAATCTATATGCAATGCTATGCTTTTCATATTCAAAGGTATGTCCCATAAGAAAAAACCAGAAAAGGGCTCGAAAAATATTAACTTTATAAAATAAAATTAACATTAACGGGTATTAATATTATGATTTTAAAAGCATAATAAAATGTGTTTATTTCTGAATCAGGTCATTGTACATATATAAATTTGCATAGTACTATCATCAGCACGTTCCACACGTCGCGTCGGCCCCCAAGCGATCACATCACTTACTAATTTTTTGGTTGCTGTTTCTGTGTATATACAAGTGCGCCCTCAGACGACCACAGCACACAACTCAAAAATCATCGTGATAATAGTACTATAAGTGTTATATATAGGTACAATGATCAGGTGGAAAATATATCATAGTATATATATCCTGCCAGTGCCAATACAATGCATAAAGTTTGACATCAGGCGATTGACGTACATTTACATATATGTATAGACATTCTATTTTAAGATTTTCTTACACTACAGTCAATATTGAAATAGTTATTATTTTGGATAACTTCATTTGAAAATTATTGAACTTCAAATTATACAAAAATGTTCAATATTGTTTTCAATAAGGGGAAATCATGAATTTTGTCCAGTGCATACAAAAAATTTAGCAACGTGATTAACGCAGAAACGGGACGATATGCCAAACACCCCAGATACATACGTCATATACTCGTAGATACTCTCAAGAATTTATTTAAAAGCTTAACTTTAAACTTTTCCTTCATTATCTAATATACTCATACATAATGCAATGTACATATGATTGAATGTATAACAACCCAATCTAAATTATCCTTATCCATTTTTTTTTCTCTCGCATTGCGTTGTTTGAATACGCTTTTCCTTGCGGTTTTGTTTTTCGAAATTCGTATGAATAGAAATTCCTTATAAAAGTTCAAGTTTATTATGTAGCGTGAATGTCATACAACGTAAATAGCCTCAAACATGAATATAAAAACTTTCTGTTGCAGTTGAACAGAAGCATTTACCTTGACATTTAACCAAACATAAAAAAAAAAAACATCGAGCAAACATTTTTTTAAAAAACCAAGCTGTAGCATACAGGGGGTAAATCGTATGGCGAAGGCTACCGAATTTACTGGATTCTCAAATATTTACAGCATTTGGCACGCTTGTGGTTCTCGGCATCAGCTTGCCGTGGGGTGGGATCTTTTCTGCGTGTTACCTACCTGCTATCCAAATTCTCGTTTCTTTATAATCAAGGTTGTCGTCTGCATGTGGAGCAGTAAGGGTCAGCTTCGTATGTGCTGCAACTGTTCTTGCGTTTTTTTCTTTAGTCGCTCCTCGTCCCCACTGTTTGTCTTGTTTATAATTGTAGCGTTGTGTCCCCATCAGTAATGGAAAATACTAAAAACAACAACAAATAATACCCAAAAAAAATGTGTAGGTACCCACAGAGAGCAGTGAGTATTCCTTCCCTTTCCTCCCCAACCTGCAGTTGTTTGGCTTAGCAAGTGCATAAATTGTATTGAACTTGTCTAAGCTCTCTCAATTGATGTACTTACTGAGCGAATAGCAACAGATGTATAGGGAAATACTGTTTGATAGTTAGGGTTCGGATCGATTCACATCACTGCTAAGGCATAACACTAGTAGTGTTGTGTATTGGAAAGAATTTTATAATCATATTCAGATTGGTAATTTCGGAGTCCACTATTGTAATATTCGTGAGCTTAGAGCAAATTTCCTTCCTTTGCCTTTCACTTAGTGCCAAAACAGCTGGTAGGTGAAAATACTGATCCTGATGAATTTCAAATTCATGGGTATAACTTAGTGCCATTATACCTCCCCCACCATGGTCTCGCCATCTACGTAAGGAATGATGTTGCTTACCAATTTCAACCACAATATGGTCCTAGTACCAACCACTTGTTTAACTTCCTGTGGTTTAAATTCTCGGTAAACAGGCACATCATACATTATTGTTTCCTCTATCGATGCCCTAATTTGGACAGAGATTCAACTTCTCGCGAATTTGACGCTCTGACTCCATCGAAAGAATTGATGATTGATTTTCTTGCATCCTCACACTGAAATCGTTATTAGGGGCGATTTCAATGTACACAATTCTTCTTGGCTTCAACATTCGGGCCAGACAACATCCGAAGATATGTGTGCTGAGATCTTCGCTGAGTTTAATCACCTTACTCAGCTTGTCAACGAGCCTACCCAAATATCGGACGTTAATGGCCGAGCCGAAAATACTCTTGACTTGTTTCTAACCTCTGTCCCCGATAAATACACAATCAGTGTATTATCGCCTCTAGGCACATCAGACCATAGTATCATTTTCGCATAGTATCATGTCCAGCCTTTCCCAAAAAAAGGCGAACCTTCTTTACCCTCTAATTACCGACCAATTGCACTTAGGTTCCTTCTTTCCAAGGTCCACTGGTGACTTTATGGTTTATCTCACCGAACAGTGGAACAAATCTTTACATCGTTTTGGAAAAAGTAAGATTATTGTACTTGATATTCCTAAGGCATTTGATAAAGTTTGGCATCCTACTCTTTTATCGAAAATACGTGCTTTTGGTATCGATGAAACCCTTTTTCGTTGGATTAGTAACTTTCTTTCGAATCGCTCTGTACAAGAAGTATTAGACGGATTCGAGTCTGAAACCCACAACATAAATGCTGGTGTGACACAGGGTTCTGTTTTGTCTCGGACCCTCTTTCTCGTTTTCATTAATGATTTCCTGTCTGCAACTACAAATCCATTACATTATTTCGCTGTCGATAGCACCCTCACCTTTTCATATTCGTTTCCAGACTCACATCCCTGCTCTTCGGACGTGGAACTCAAATGGCTAAATATGATCAGCAGTATTAAATAGAATTCACTAAAACACCTCTGAACGGGTGAAAAGTTACGCAGTGTATAAGCGCTTATTAAGCCTCTATTCAACGTTGCGCATATCCATATTTAAAAAAACATTTTCTGGTCCAATGCCTTGGTGTCAGATAAAGTACCAAAAAGAGAAATCTATTACATTATGCCTCAACGCGTTCAGCTTAAAATACCTCTATTTAACGTAACATAACGTTTATAAATAACTTTTTGACGTTTAAAACCATTGTAACTTTATGCAGCTTCTATGTGGCGTTTATAATTACGACTGGATAAGTACATTAAATTCTGACTTAGACAGCATTGTACAATGGGGATTAAAAAATCGCGTAGAATTTAATGCTTCAAAAACTCATCGCTGCCTTCTGTCATTAAAGCGAGACGTACCCCCGCTGCCATTATCTCTGGACTGGTGCCCCAGCAACTTACTTCAGCCCCTTGGACAGACAAGACGAGCCTTCAAAATGATCGGAGACAGGAACATCATCGATACTTTTACGTCACTCGAAAACCGACGTAAAGTTTCATGTCTCTCACTCTTTTATCGTTACTTTTACGTTAAGTGCTCAAATGAAATAGCCAGTTGCATTCCTCCCCTTAAGCGTTTCAACCGTAATACTCGCTCTTCCAGGAATGCTCATCAGTTTGCCCTTGAACCCAACATCGGCCGCACTGTCAAGTACACGGATTCGTTCTTTAGCCTTACTACGCGAATGTGGAATTCCCTACCACGCTCTGTCTTTCCCTCTCATTGTGATATACTGAAATTCACGATTAATGTTCACCGACATCTCGTTTCACATCCCTTCCTACTTACCTAAAGCTCGCACTGTGTCTCTGACATATAAAGGGTACATAAAATACCCTTGGGTGCGCTCTAATTATATAAAAAAATTGTAATTGTGTTTTTTTTAATACCTAGCACCCTCTTAATATTCAAATAACGCGACTAATCCGACAAATATTTGTTAATTATATCCAACAACCTCAAAAACCTTAAAAGTTATAAAGAAATATAAACTTATCAATTCTTTAACTAAGCATAACATTGCATTAAATGGTCAAAACAAAAAGAATTTAATCAAAAATGAAAGATAATATTTAATCAACCACACGTTTATTCATATTCATGTCATATTATAGAGACAATCAAAGAGAACAAAAATAAATTGTTTTCGTGTGGTAGTATCTTTGTATAAAAGTTTGTTAACGAATATCTCGGGAATCGTTATACCCCAAGGGCTATTTTTTAACTATAGAAAATAAAAAGTGTTAAAGACTAAACATTTGTTTGTTGCATTTATGGTGATTATTAAATAAATAAATGAATAAGTAATGCATTATAACTACATGAACAAAATAAAAAATTATTTTAAGTATTTTTTTTTCTTATGTTTAAATGAAAAATAAAATGCTTCAAAACGATATATACCTAACATTGTAATAAATAATATTTTGTAAGCATTAAATGATTTTTTTTTTGTGTGACTGTGCTCTTGCACAACATAATGTTATTTACTTTAAGTCGACACTGCTTAAGAAGTAAATAGAAACCGAAACAACTTTTCTTTCTCTTATCGTATGATCCTCCCGCTATTTAGTTAAGTATAAGTTATACATCATTACCGTATTATATTCTGTCTAAAAATACAGATCTCCATGATTGACTAGGGCCCTTTTTTTTACATAATAAATGTCAGAGTAACAATATCGGATCTTGCAGTGGCGTGGCGTGGACAATTTTAAAAGAGAAGACGTTGAAAAATTTAGTTACCTAAAAAAATAAAAAAATAGAAAAAAAAAGATAGCCTACTAAAATTATTTGAATCCTCCAAGAGGAAATCAGTTAAACAGCAATCTACACTAATCAAAGACATTTCCCAAAAAAATGTAAAACTGCACTAAAATTAATAAAAGAAACTAAAAAAATGCACCTTAACCTTCAATTTTACTTTCATGTCTAACTTTTCACTATTTTAATTTAAAATTTTATTAAATTGGCTTTACAGAACACTAGATTTATTTCAAGGTATTGCAACGCAGTCTGTCAATAAATTCCAACAGAATTGAAATTTAAATTCCAAAAAAAAAAAAACACACAAATGTATTTTGTTTGACCTGAACTTCTGTTTAGCACTATGCCAAATTTACTCTGACAAATTGCCATAATATTCTTCCATATTTGAAAATTATCAAAATATATTTGCAAAAATATCGCAAATATAATAGAATTTTGCTTTGTATATGAAAACTATAGTACTATCATGGCGATTTTGGGAGTCTTTAAGCGTCGGAAATTGGTGGTAGGGGCAAGAAGAGACGATTTTATGGATTATTGCATCAAAAAAATATCAATAAATATCAATTAAAACCTCCATAAGGTCTCCGCAAAAAAAAAGTCGGCAGCAGTCGCGACTGCCGGCGATATGGATTGGTTCCGGAAGGAAACAAGTCGCCAGCGACATTACTAACAGGAAACACCGACAATAAGGACAAAACAAGGACTATGACAGACGAAGAAGACTACTTACTCCTGAACCCTTTTGCCAATCTCGGGGTTGAAGATGGAACTAGCATCGGGACAGCCGACAGTGACGACATCATTGACTGCTGCTCCGTTGCCAGCTCTAATCTTTCCGGACTATCAACTTCCTCCAGAAGGACCAAAATTTCCAACTGCAGAAGAACAGTCCAACGTCTTGGTAAAAGGGTTTGGGATGAACTTACGGACGCAGAACGGAACAGACTGATGAGTGCGCATGCTTTCCTACAAAGGGAGCTTCCTAAAAATAATGGGCCACCAGCCCATTCTTCGGAAGAGGCTGCCTCTGTGGAAAACACCAGCGCAAGGGAATTGATGGGACCACCTACTTCGCGTGTTGGGAAAACCCTCACAAAAAAGGGGGCGATCTCATCCAATACCCCAGCAAATGACACACAACGACAACCAGCTACCGGTATATCTGAAACACCTGCCAGATGTTGCACTGAGAATCCATCTCCTGCGAGTCTGACAGGTGATAAGATATCATCGGGAGAGGTACATAAGTGCAGAAGCTTATGGAGGTTTTAATCGATATTTATTGATATTGTTGGGATGCAATAATCCAAAAAGTAGTCTCTTGCCCCTACCACCAATTTCTGACGCTTAAACTCGACTCCCAAAATCGAATTTTACACCTCACATTTTGCGGCGCCACCACAAGGGTCAGGCAACCCTAAAAAAACTCGTCATAATAGTACTATAGTTTTAATATACAAAGAGTACTCTCATGAACACGTTCCAAACGTTGTGTGATGTGGTCGTCTGAGGGCACACTTGTATACACAGAAACAGCAACCATAAAATTAGTAAGTGATGTGATCGCTAGGTGGCCCACGTGTGGAACGTGTTCTTGAGAGTACTATGCAAATTTATATACAATGCACATGTCAAGTTCATATTTATGTATGTCCATTGTATATCAATTTGCATAGTACTCTCATGAACACGTTCCACACGTCGGCCACCTAGCGATCACACCCCTAACTAATTTTCTGGTTGCTGTTTCTGTGTATATACAAGTGCGCCCTCAAACGACCACACCCCACAACTCAAAAACCATCGTGATGATAGTACTATAGGTTTTATATACAATGTGTATGTCATATATAAAAAAAAAGAAATAAGTCCCACAATGTTGCAAAAAAACGAGTCAAACGTAGCACCTGCATTCCTGCAACATGTGCATTGTATATAAATTTGCATAGTACTCTCATGAACACGTTCCACACCTCGGCCACCTAGCGATTACACCCCTAACTAATTTTCTGGTTGCTGTTTCTGTGTATATACAAGTGCGCCCTCAGACGACCACACCCCTCAACACAAAAACCATCGTGATGATAGTACTATAAGTTTTATATACAATGAACATGTGTAATATTGATATGTTCCGCTTCCGATTGAAATGCAATACTAGTTGCTAAAATGAATGAAATGAAACAATTTCAATTCCAAGTAGGTATACACTATACAGCGAGATTTGGTTTGTAAGACGAAATGTAGCGTCTTATTTTTTGAATATAAAAGCAGGTGTTGAACAAAGAGGATCCGAATCACAATGCTTGTAGAAGAAAGGGATATGAAACAAATAAATAAGACAGAAAAATCTTCATATTTTTTCTATTATAGATATAGAGAGCGGTAGTTGAAAACTTTAACTAAGAGTATTTATTTGGCTCTTTTTGTTGGTTTGTTGTTTGTGATTTGTGGAATATGCTTGAATGAGTATGAAGATATAGACGAGAAGCAGAATGGAAAAATTAAACTTATTCGATGGCTTATGTCTGCGTGTGTAGATTTTTCATGTTTTTTTGGCAGATAGTGCTTACTTTTGGTGGATTTTTAAAAGGGAAGACGGTAGGAATCGTGTTATATGGACGACACGCCACTGGGAATAGATCTGATATCCCAAGTATTTTTAATAAAAGTTATAATTTGTCGTGCTTTATATCAAAGTCATTAGTAAAAATGTCGGAAAGTTTTAATCAGTTTCTAAGTAGAGCTACTATTGCTTTTCTTAAAAGCATATTGCGATTTCTTGAATTAAGAACTGATGGCACAGGAAGCAGTGCAAGGTCACACGTAGGAGAATCTTCAGAAGCTTTTGCAAGATTTCATGCCCGAATGTAAGCCAGATGATTCCGAATCAACCGAAGACGACGAGTGTGAACAGGAGCAGGACGAACAGTCAGGTATTGTTCAGAACAACAACATCGAGGAGGAGGTGAACAACCTTGACAAAATGTGAAAAATGAGAGAAGAAATTGTTTTGCTAAAGCGAAGGCTAAAGGAGCTGCAGATGGAAGACACCCAAGAAAATCCCAGTCCAAGACCACATGTTTCATACAACCTCAAAGACATGGAGAACGCGTTGTGTCCATTCACCGGAGATGACAACATTCCTATTAATCGTTGTTGGGTAGAACAGTTTGAGGAGCACGCTGAAACTCTTCATTTGGATGATCGAACCAAATACATTAATGGAAAGAGGCTCCTTGATGGCACTGCAAGGCTGTTCGTGAGGTCTTTGAAAACTCGAAAGTGGATTGAGCACCGAGATGCACTTGTGGGTGAGTTTAAGCGTATTGTTACTAAAGCAGATATTTTCAGTGAGCTAAATGCAAGAAAAAGACGACGAGAAGAAACTATATAGCAATACGTGTTGTCTATTAAAGAGATAGCATCACATAACCCTATCGATCGAAGAAGATTTGATCCAATTTATCATCAAGGGAATATCTGATTCCGAAATTAACAAAATCTTGCTGTACTGCTGTACAACTGAAGAATGCTCTAAGAAAGTACGAAAAGTTCAAAAGCAATGCTCGTGACAATTTTCAAGCGAAACCCAGCAATAACATTTCAAACGATGATCAGAGCCACATCCAGTGTTAGTTCAGATTTTGAGAAAAAGATTTGTTATCGATTCTCAAATAGTAATTCCGAATGTTCGTGTACTCTTATGTCACTTTTGGACTCTGGGAGTCTGATATGGTTTGTTCAGGAGAAGTTCTTGCCGCAGTCCATGATTTCACCGTTGGAGAATCAACGTCGTTCGTATTGTGGAGTAAACAACAACCCGCTTCAAGTGTTGGGAAGTTTTAATTCTTTTATATTTTTTGATGATTTAGAAACTAACCTAAGTTTATTTGTAGTGAAAAATAATTCCATGAGTTATCCAATCGTTCTTGGGAGAAATTTCATCGACAAAGTTGGTATGGTGTTACAGAGAGGCAAAAACTCAAATTCAATGGTCTGCACTTTAGAACGGGGCTGCTGCTAGTCGATTGTGCTGACGTGATGGACAAGAGACGGCAGAATGGCTCAAAGAGAAAGCGTCCAGGCTGAGCACTTGGAAGGGCAGCGAGTTGATGGCGGGCATGGGGGATGAAATCCCCAAAATGCACAACATCACCCTATTCCTGCCAAGGAGTATGGGGCAACAGGACAAAAAAACGCTGTCGCTCATCCAAGCTCAGAATGACGGACTGATGGTGCATGCCTGGAAAGTGCCCACCAGTAAGCTGTAGATCGGAGAAATCTCCGATCGGAGAGAAGTTCCGATCGGAACGTTTATTTTGTTCATGGTATCCGTATCGGAATAACGAAATAGACGCATACCAACGCCTCTAGTTGACATGTGTCTAATTCATATATTCCATTTTATTTGTTTGCGGAACTTTTTTCAAAACAATTTTGCTGTCGGAGACAATCGGAACTTAAGCATCGCGTATATTTCACACGCGTTGCTCGGATTTTGACATTTAATAGCTAGGCATCGCATGAATTCGAGACACGTTACTTCGATTTTAAAAGTTTCAACGCATATTTCAATTTATTTCGTAGGACTGTCCGATTTATCAATCGAAACAGCTACCATGATACAAAATTTGTACATTTCGTAGAAATCGGAGAAAGTTTCGTTCCGATCGGATACGATGATAGGGCCCAATAGTGAAAGCAGACCACCAGCTTCACTATAAGTTCGGCAGGATCCCAGTCACGGGACTCCGAAAACTCAAGGCAGGCCTAGTAACTGCAACAGCAACTGCAACTGCGACCAAAACCCATCCTTCCAATCTCCTTATCCCTCCTACGTCCAGCTCTAAGAGCCCTAACCTACCCCCCACTCCTACAATAACAGTCCCACCGACCACCCAACCTATCCAAACCTCCGAACCATCCGATCCTATCCATACCTCTGCAACTCCTTAACCCACCCAAATCCCGGTACCTCCCAAACCCATCCTAATCCCGGTAACTCCCAATCCCACCACGATAACCTCCAAAGCCAGTAACAACAACTGGAAATAGATGTGTCTTGTCAGATGGACTAAGAAATGGAGGACATCGACCTCTTTTCCAGTTCATCTGACTTAGACGAGGTGCTTCCAATGAATGAAGAGGAAGAAAGTCTGCTTGCAGATGAGGGGGCACCAGCCCCCACCTGTTAAACAGACTATGACTGGACGCGGGATCAGAACCAGACTAGCCCAAGTAAATTTGCACCACGCAAAAGCAGCATCAACTGTTATATCGCAAAAATTTACAGCTGACGACCTGATGACCTATTACCATGTAATTTTAATTACCTGTTAATAAAAGATAATAATAATAATAATAGTTCTGATCCAAGAACCCTGGATTTACGGGGCCAGATTAGAGGTCTAACATGTAAGAACTCTAAAGTAATTTGGGACGAGAAGTGACTCGCCCCGAGCATGCGGGACCTGATGCCAATCCAAGCCCAAATTGACAACGAGGGCAACCTCAGCATCATGGTGGTACGTGGTAGCAGCAGCATACTTCGCCGCTGATGAGGAAAACATTCCACCAACCGAAGTAAGAAATCTTGCGGACTATTGCAGCAGCAAAGGACTACCGTTGTTGGTCGGATGCCCACCATACAACATGGGGTAGTACCGATACTAATCAAAGGGGTGAATACCTTTTAGACTCTATCATTGAGAAGAATCTAGATATTTATAACGTAGGGAATACACCTACCTTTATAACTAGAATAAGAAAAGAAGTCTTGGACTTAACGTTTGGAAGCCCGAACGTAGGTAGCTTGATTAGGGACTGGAGAGTCTCCAATGAACTGTCTATGTCTGATCATAGAATTATAGAGTTTACCTTAGACAACTTGTTCACAGAGAATACCTCTGGCAGGAACCCTAAGAAAACTGGAGCCTGTACAAAAATATTCTCAAAACAAACCTTGAACGATTAGGTCCAGTAGAAACGACTAATAGTAACCTTGAGCTAAAACATTTAGTAAATGAGTTTAGTGGGCAATAATTGAGGCTTATGAACTCAGTTGCCCTCTAAAGCAAATTAAAAGACAGAAGGGTGCTCCGTGGTGGAACAAAAATTTGTCCAAACTAAGATCCAAGGTAAGAAAACTCTTTAATAAGGCAAAGAGTACTGGAGAGTGGAATAAGTACTCTGAAGAGTTGATCAAGTATAACGGGGAATCAGAAGAGCGAAAAGAAAGAGCTTTGCGATGTTCTGTGAAGCGGTTTCCTCTATCCCGGTGGCTGCTAGACTTCACAAAGCTCTAGCAAACGAACTGGGTAGCTTACCAATGGTATTTAACTGGTTAGAGAGAATACCTCTCAGGACAAACCGGCTAGACTGGCAAATAGCTTCGACTATTTGCACAGGCAATAGGATTGAATGGGCGATAAGTACCTTGCAACCCTTTAAATCACCGGGTTTAGATGGTATTTTTCCAGCTCTTCTACAAAAAGGAAGGAAGGAATTAATGCCTTATATTACAAAATTGCTTCGAAGTAGCATTGCACTTGGGCACATACCAAATCTATGGAGGAGAGCAAAGGTAATTTTTATCCACAAAGTGGGAAAAAAGACGCTCTGTATGAACTTACAAAAACTGTACAGAAAGCTTTAGGTGGTAAGGGGACTGCCATTTGTGCCTTTCTGGATATAGAAGGAGCTTTTGACAACACCTCACATGTAGCTGTTGACAGGGCTCTTAGTAGAAAGGGGGTACCCATCACCATAACTAGATGGATAGGTAGAATGCTAAGTACAAGAATGGCGGAAGCCAATACAGGACAAAATGTTCAGAAAGTCATCACTACAAGAGGTTGTCCTCAGGGAGGGGTACTATCACCCTTACTGTGGAGTCTTGTAGTAGATGAATTGCTAGAAATTCTAACTTCTCAAGGTATACGCTGCATTGGCTTTGCCGACGACATTGTAATAAATACCGTGGGGAAGTTTGAAGAAACTCTTTGTGACATAATACAGAGAGGACTTACTGTAACTTGGAAGTGGTGTTCTTCAGTGGGCTTGAATATCAACCCCACAAAGACGACAATAATACCATTTACTAAGAAAAGACTTCTACCACGCATGAAACACATACGGTTGGCAGGGGAAGTAATCGACAACCCAAAAAAGGTCAAGTATTTAGGCATTACACTAGATAATAAACTCCTTTGGAATAAACATGTCGATATAACTGTCGGGAAAGCCACAAAAGTCTTGTTGATTTGCAAAAGACCCATCATTACCTATGGGGCAGTTGCATGGCACAAAAGAACCGAATTAATAACCACTAGGAAAAAATTAGAAAAGGTGCAAAGGGTTGCATGCATATGTATAACCGGAGCATATGTATAATGGAGCTAATATAGCAGTTGTTAAGGAATTTAAATACCTGGGTTTTATCGTAACGAACAACTTAAGTCTCGGTCCTCATATAAATGATAAATCATTGGTTGCAAAAGCAGCAATTAACTGTATTTGGTCAAGTTTTTTTAGGAACAAAAATGTAGATCCGACTGTCAAATTCAAAGTTTTTGATGCAACCATTAAAAGCTCACTTTGCTATGCTAATGAAGTATATGGTCATACAATGTGTGAAGATTTTGAAATAATCCAGAGATATTTCTTCAAGCGTGTTTTTAGAATCCCCTTGAACACGCCCAACTATGCTATATATATTGAATCAGGATTACCTCCTATTTTCTTGAAAAACCTTAAGGCAAACGCAGACTACATTGTCAAAGTCTTAAGTAGGTCCGATGACAGTCTGCAAAGAAAAATGCTGATGATTGCTCTTCGCCGTAATTACTCCCCGTTTAAAGAATGGCAAGCTTTGGCAGTCGAATACAATTTTACATGGAATTTGACCTTGAATAACCTTGGGTCGTGGAAAGATAACTTCTACGATTGCATTTCAATTATAGATGAAAAACTATTTAAAAGTTCTATTACTCGTGCGAAAGCATCCATGACAAGGACGGTGTATAGCAAACTTAATCTTTGTTTAGGTGGTTCTAACTATTTTCGAAATGAGTTTACAGTAAATGAGATCAGTTTGCTGTTTAAGATCCGTACGGAGATGATTGAACTTAATTATAGACCACACAGAGAAGACATAGATCACAAATGTTCGCTCTGCAACCTAAATCAAATCGAAAATGTTTATCATTTCCTAGCCCGTTGTCCAATACTGCAAGAAATACGGCGTTTATGTTTTAATAGGAGCTTTCTTTCGACAGAGGAGTGTTACCTAATTTTGAATGGAGAGAGTGGATGGAAAGATCTTATTCGATTTGTCTCACAAGCAACCGCGTATAGAAATATGTACGTAAATCTTCTATAGATCCAATCTATTATTATTTTTGTTTTAGCTAAACTAAAAGCCCACTTTTTAATGTATGTATATTGCAACTCTTAAATTACTCTTTTTGTTTTTCATTTATTTTTTTTTTTTTTATAATGTTAATGAAATAATTGTTTAAATTTCCCGACATTTCCATTTCTACATTTAAATTGACTTACTGGCGAAACCTTTGTTTAACTTTTACTTAATTAATTTACATATATTCAACTTTTAATCTTTTGCTGTTTTTTCAAGTATATTAGTATATTATTCTCAATGTAATTAAATCTTGATAATACCGGCAGACGGCTTTATAGCCATGCTTGTAAATCTTTTTGTATTTAAATGTTTGTAATTTATATGTTGAAAAAATAAAGACAATATAGTAATAATAATAATAACCGGAGCAATGAGAATATGCCCTGCAGCAGCAATGGAAAACATATTAAATCTAACGCCACTACACGTGACAATAGAAAGTGCTGCCAAGGGAGCCATCATGAGATTTGCCAAGGAGGGTACTGGGACTGGGAAGATTATTGGCCATCGGGAGAGAAACACGATCCTCAAGTCTACAGTTACAAATCTTCTTGACATTCCACGTGATGGCATGATCAAAAAATATAACTTCGAAAAACTCTTCCGAACGGAGTTAAGTTGCAAAAGAGACTGGATAAGCGAAACCTGCAGTTTCAAAGCAAACACCATCAAATGGTATACTGATGGATCGAGCGCTTCTGAAGGGACTGGAGCAGGGATTTTTGGGCCTAGAACCAAAATCTCCCTACCGATGGGGAAGTCCGCCTGCATATTCCAGGCAGTAATAAATGCCATTGGTAAATGCGCAGAACGTAACATCGATGGAAAATACAAAAACCAAAACATTGCCATCATGTCAGATAGTAAAAGCTTTGAATTCATACACCATCACTTCAAAACTAGTACGGGAATGTGTGAATAAGCTTAATGAACTGGGCAAGGATAACAAAGTCACACTACATTGGGTACTAGGCCACTCGGTGTCCATGGCAATGAAGAGGCTGACTCCCTAGCAAAAATAGGAGCAATGGCACTGCTAACGGGACCAGAACCCTATTGTGGCATAGGGGAGAATATGATTAAAAAAGAAATCTAATTGGAAGAGGAGGCAAAAAGGTTAAAAATCTGGAAAGAACTCACTAAACTGAGACAGGCAAAACTCTTACTCGGCAACTATAGCCGATAACGATTCTTATCCTGTATCAGCCTTAGCAGGAACAGTCCCAGGAGAGTTACGGGTCTCCTCACGGCCATTGTAAACTGAGAAGACATCTCAGCATCCTTGGCCCATTGGGCAGTGCTTCTTGCAGATTCTGCAATGCTCATGAGGAAACGCCGGACCACATAATAGGAAGATGCGATGCACTAGTGCATAAAAGACAAAAATATCTGGCAAGTACCATATAGACGAGAACCAAATACATTCTCTAAAAATACCCCAAATTCTCAAATTCCTCAAAGGAACGAATTTGGAGGATGAACTGTAGACGAGAAACCTCATCCAGATCAAAAAAGGGGACACAATAGACCTTAAGGTCGCAGTGCATTTATACCCATTATTATTCATTCATACAGAGAGCAGACAAGGAAGCTGAACGCCAACAAGATGCAATTTTGCCAGAGCCGTCTAGCATTGACCAGTGTAATTCTTTTTCAAAAGTATTGTCCAGAAACGCATGTTTGCATGCGTCTTCAAGTCAGCGTCGTCCGCATGTAAGTACTTCTAGCTTCGTTTACCACCCCGATTGGACAATACGAATTTACCAAAATGCCTTTTGGGCTTAAAAACGCCCCCTCTCTTTTCGAAAGGTACATGAAGCATTTATTTGGTAAATTGGTATTACAATCTAAGATTTTGACATATATGTATAGACGATATCCTAATCGCGACAGAAAGCACTGAAGAACATGTAGGTATTTTAAGAGAAGTCATGGAAATAGTTCTCAATAAAGGTTTGAAGCTTATATTATCTAAATGTGTTTTTTTATAAAGTGAGATAACATATTTAGGTTATACAATTACCGAAGCTGGTGTTAGTCCGAATGATGTTAAACTCAAAGCAATTCAATATTTTCCGTTACCTACCTCAGTCAAAGACGTCCATAGTTTTTTGGGACTTTGCTCCTATTTTAGGAAATTTATCCATCAATTCTCCAATATAGCAAAGCCCCCATACGATTTATTGAAAAAAGATTCAGCGTTCAGGTTCGGTCCTAAAGAAATAGAAGAGCGATGCCAAATACCACCCGATGTTTAACCAGCTACTGGTTTTGAAAGCAGATTTCATAGCTATGAGCTGGAGACGTTATCCATTGTCTATGCTTTAAGAGGATTCCGAATATACAAGCCCTTGTCTTAACATTGAACAAAAAACATTGAATCCACGTATATCACGATGAGCGCTGGAGTTTCAATCATTCGACTATTGTGTGGAACATATAAAAAGTTATCTAATGCCGCACGTCGATTCTTTGAGCTGATCTTTTAATATTTTGCATGTTGAAGATGAATCGTTTGAATTTGTACTCGCAGCTGCCCAAAGACATGAGCCAAAAATAGTTTCCATAGCGTCTAATTTGAATAAATCAGAAAGTCCTCACTATGAAATGGTTGACGGACTGATATATCGGAAGGCGAAAGATAAGATTGTTTTTACGTCCCATCTCACATGGAGGAGCTAGTAATCAGAACTCATCATGAGTCACTTTGTCATCTTGGTATCGACAAATGCTTTGAGCATTTGCTTGGCATCTACTGGTTTCCAAATATGAAGGAAAAGTTAAGAACAGTGATAAAGAGTTGTCTTAAGTGCATTTATTTTTCCCCCGAGTCTGGGAAAAAAGAAGGAATCATCCATCCAATTCCAAAAGGAAAGTTACCATTCGACACAGTTCACATCGACTACCTAGGTCCTTTTTCTACATCTCGTTCCAACAAAAAAAAAACATCCTTGTAGTGGTACACGGTTTCACCAAATTTACCAAGCCTTATGCGACCAAAAGCACTTCAAGTAAAAATCTATGGAATATTTAAAAATATATTTCTCGAATTTTAAATATTCCCCCTCGTTTAGGCGGGAGGGGCTTAAAATGGAAAAAAAAATATTTAAAATCAACAACGGCTTCATCCACATTGCTGTGCGATACCGTTTGAAAAGCAAAAAACTTCTTTTATTTTGTTTCTAAATAAATTTATTCTAACGAATAGTTTTTGAAAAACTAATTTTCAAGGTCAAAATGCCGCTCCATACCCACAAGCTGAAGGGAAGGAGACGGCGCACAAGGCAAAGACAACAACAGAGGCCAAGTTCCTACAACAGCTAAATACCTAGTCGTCATCCGATGACGAGGAAATAGAGCACATGTCCGAGTGTGGAGAAGGGCTTTACAAGTCAAACGAGAGCCAACAAATTCCGAACCACAGCTCACCAGAGGCGTCCGCAGAGGAAGAGGAAAACGGGGTGCGAAGTAGGGTGAGATTTAGACACTCCAATCTAGACTTACCCCTCTTGTACTAGCCCTGAAGCAAAAGCAAAAAGCGCGTCGCCTGAGAGAAGAGTAGGAGCGCATTCAGAAAAAAAATGCTCCAGGTGCCTCCGAAGGGGGTCCAACAAAAAAGTGGTGATGGTGAGCTGCAAATGCCAACACAACAGGCTCATCAACCACAGCAGCAACAACAGCAGGCAAAACACCAACAACAAAAGCAACAGCAGCAGCAAAATCAACAGCAGCAGAACCAGCAGCAGCAGAGTCAACAGCAGCAGCCACAAAAATTTTAAAAAAACAAGGTGCCATGCATCAACACATACAAAAAATGGTTCCAGTCTGGAACACTGTCAAAAAGTTAAAAATTTGCTAAGACAAACCAACACTGAGTTCTTTAGTTTCACACCTAAAGTTGAAAAAAATAAAAACAAATTTTCCTCCTGAAGGGCATAGATTCCTGCACGGAACCCAAGGTGCTCTTAGATGAGCCCTTCTCTACAGTCAAGGCCAGACGGGAGAATCGGACTCTGCCGATCATCCTTGTACAGCTTTCGCCCAGCAGCAAACTGGATAAGTTGAGGAGTATCTCCGTCCTCAACTACCAGGTTGTGTTATCGTTATGGAATACATTATAAAGATGCGGCGACATGCTCCAATGCATGTGCTGCCAAAGATTCTTACACGCTGTGGCACACTGCAAAATGCTGTCACGCTGCGTAAAGTGTGGCGAGAAGCACAATGTAGATGAGCGTAATTTCGGAAAAGAAGAGAGGGTCGGAAACAAGACCTTGCCTTAATGCGTAGTTTGTCGAGGCGAAGGGCACCCCACTATCTATCAGGGATGTCCGGCATTTCAGCAATTGAAACCGCAAAAACGACGCGTGCTCCCAAAACAATGCCCGTAAACCCCTTAATGTCCTACGGCCAAATAGCGACAGGAAGGAGAAATACGGTACAGGCTACACCAAAGGCAGCCCAACCGGCCCTAGTTCCGACAGGACTTCAAAACCAGATAATGGAGCAGGAGTAGAAGATGGACTATCTCTACACTCGAAAAAGGGAAAGCACTCCTCCAGTCCAGCAAATCTTCGGTCGATAAGTCTTCTTCCGAGTATCAGTAGGGTATTCCAGAAAGTTGTCAGTAGAGCTATGTCCAGGTGCGCCGAGGAGAATAATATCATACTGGATAATCAGTTTTAAGAGACAGTGTACGAGCGCCTGTTTGGTTGATTTGGAGAAAGCCTTCGACACCGTATGGTTAGAAGGCCTGTATCAGAAGCTGATCAGACTTGGCATAAGCAAACAACTGTTGCATATACTTTATGACATACTCAATGGCAGAAAGTTTGTTGTCAAAAGTGGCAATGTAACTTCTGCCACAGTCTTCGAAATTAAAAATGATCTTGAGCAGGGATCGGTTAACTCACCTATTCTCTTCAGCATTTATACCAGCGATCTGATAGGTAGCCTAACTCAGGCAATCAACTTCCAGAAATCGGAAACTATTCTGTTTAGGATCCCGTTGCATGGAGCCTCAAAGGATACGAGAAAGAACTTGGTAATAAAAGTATAGTAAAGTACCTTGGCATCTGGTTGGATCAGTATTTATATTTCAACGGGCATATAAGTGATGCGCTGGCCAGAGCTAGGGAAGCCTTTGCCCTGACGAAACAGATTTTAAGAGTTATGTCCTCGGCCAACAGCTTAATTTTTGGGGCCTATTACCCCAATGATCAGTTCTACGAGAATATGCGTTTAAGGAAAATGCCCTGGCATTTTGTTATTTGTGAAGATAATTTATTGAAATAAAAACTATTATTTATAGGGCCCATACACTACGCAAACCAAACGAATGCATTTTGTTGTTGTAAACATGTTTGTACAAACTGTTTGAGTTGTGTGTAGCGAAGGTGCGTGTTTGCAAAAACGGTTTGAATGTTATTATTTATTATGGTAGCATTACATGTACGCATTACAATTGTGATTGCGCTATTTACATACAGAAATGATACTTATATCCCACTTCTGAAAAATTATATAACAATGATTCAAAAAAAATATGAAGGGTGAAGTAATATTTGAAAGGAAAACGCTACTAAAAAAAACCTTCCTATAAGAAAAAAAATATTTTATAAAAAAAGAAGAATTTGTATTACTTAAAATTAATATGGCCGGAGTTATAGCTATTTCATGCTTGCCAGGCAATCATTAGACTCCTTAGTGGTGCTGAGCTTTAATCCAATTTTATTTTGAAGAACACTTGTAGGATTCGAACCCACGCATATCAGATTTGCTATAACTCCGGCCAAAAATAAAATATAAATGAATTAATAGAAAATTATTTCATACAAAACAATTGGTGGTAGTGCCTTTAAGTTGTTGTTGTTGTTCACAAAAATTCAATGAAATTGACGGAATAAAGAATGGTCAAGTCTAATAAACTGACATTCTATGTACAAGTGTACACTTAAAAATAAAATATAAATAAGAATAAATTGTGACTGGCCAGTGGCCGATTCTTCCGAAACTCTCCCCCTTTGATACGTACTACGATATGTAGTCTATCAAAGTAAAGTATGGAGAAAAAAATGGAAATGAAAAAAACGCGTCGTCGGCGTCGTCGCCACTACTCGAACTTGATGACCGAGGTGCCAATATCGACTCCTATCACTATCTTGTTGGTAAGGTTTTCCGAGAGCGGATTGCCTTTCTAAGACGTATTGCATCCGCCGATCTGGTTCGAATCAACACGGCTGCACTGCGCAATGAATTTACCAGTAATACCTTTAGTCACGTGTTAGGACTCGCCCTAGAACCACTCGATCCAGGGAGAGTAAGCCCTGGAGCCAGTATGCGTAGGTGAGAAGTTTTTTTTTTTTTATAATATGCCCGCGCTCAAGGGGATTTTTGGTTTACCCTTTATATGTATCAACACAGCGCGGGCGTGAAGGATAGGATAGGATGGGAAGGGAAAGGAAAGGAAAGGTGTGTGTGGCGCGAGGTACTGAGACTGAAGGTGGTGGTTGTCTCAGATTTTATCTCCAGGGCTGGCGGCTGGGCTAAAGCGGATAAATTGCCGTGTCTTATATATCTATGTCCATTTATAATTCGCATTATTTTGTTCATTGTATTATTTGTTGGGCATACTAGTATTTACTCAATCACATGCTGTTAGTGTTATGCCTGAACAACATGTAATGAGTAAACCAGCGGTCCAACAATGATCAATGATAATGGAAAAAAACAAGACATAGGACTACGGCTGGGATCGAACCTGTGACCATTTGGTTGACAGGCGACCACGCATACCATCGCGCCACGGCCAACCTCATCTGAAATTTCTGAAATATATCTCTAATTTGAAAAAAAAAACGGAACATTCTAAATTCATTTCCAATCATAATAATCAGCAATTTTAAACTCTATTTAGACTTTTACAACTTCCAGTCACTACTGTCGGAATGCCTATTGTAAGATTTTGCGAATGGTGAAGGGCAGACTGCTTCGTCAAAGGCACCTTTAATGTCAACAGGAATTTTGATAAAGACCACGTGTTGTCGTGATTCTGATACCGGTTTGCTTTTTTTGGAAATTCCTTTAACTTTTGAGATTAAAAAAAAACAGGTACTCGTTACGTTTGTACATAGATGTGCCTACTAATTATTTTATTTTTTATTTATTTTTGAACTACCCGATGAAGGAAAGTAAGCAGCATCGATAGCGTTTTCCATCAAAATGTTAGATTAATATCTACACATGTAGATGAAAATTATTATTTTACTTGACCCTTTTTTCAATAAGATGCAAAAACACTTCAAATACCTTCAAGGTGATTTTATCATGCAAAAAAAACTGCCAGCCGGCCTGAACAAATATGAAACATTTTATTTATCAAACAACTCAAGTGCATTGCAAATTTATCATCAATCAATTAATTCAAATAATATTACTGAATATCGTATAAAATATAAGTGTCGACGGATGTTCTTTTTTGCGTTCAACAGCGTTGTTGAGAATTTTCTATAAATAAGCAATGAGGAAAATTCATTGATTTTTGAGTTATCGGTGAAATTAAAGAAACTTTTGTTTTTCGTAAGCTCCTGTTGCTTGCTAAACAACTCATGTATACTACATTAATTTTATAAACTAATATACATATGTATGTATGTTATCTCTCACTTCCATACATTTATTTGCCGCTACAAAAGAGACGAACGGGCAAGTTAAATTAAATCTGAATGAAACTCACAGAAAAATATCAATGTAAAATCAACTAAAACAGATATGATTTAATATTTTTTAGCTATAATTTTGCTTCCATGTCGTTTCACGTTAATTTAACATGTTTTCGTGTTGAAAGGATGAGCAGAAATGTAACGTAAAAATAACATGAAATAAACTTAAATAGACATGAATAGCATAACGATTCAACTCATAATCCTTGTTAAAATATGTTTGTTCACATGTGAAAATTATACACATTTCATAATCACCCCAATTACCGAAGTCGTAAACGACAGCAAAATATACGACACGACTAGGTTTGTGTTCAATTTGTCGTTTTCAATGATTGTCACTCGTTTCGTTGTCGTTTGTAAATGTCAAACGTCGTTAAAAGGTTTCATTCTGCATTCTGTAGGTCGAAAGAAAGCGACATAAATAAAAAAATACGACAGTATCTCTAGATCAAAAATTTGCTGACGACAGAAGGATGGAAAATCGCAAAACAGTAAATATTTTTGTTAATTTACGAGTATTTTATAAAATTTATTGTTATGCTCCAAACAAAACAAAACAATCGTTTATATTTCCAGTTGAAGTTAACAAACTAAAATCAATTTCTGACTGTTGGTTCAGCTAATCCCATATTAAAAAGTCCTTTCCAGCACCATGTTGGTAACTTCCCTCCGCTAGAATTATTCTTAGCGTAACTGCGAACCTCAATATTATTGGGATTTATGATGAACGTTGTTGAATCGTTATCTTGTCACTAATTCGATCCAACACATTCTTAAATGTTTCCTTGGATAATCTAAAATACTGTTTAAATCTGTTAAATTATACAAAAGTTTCTTATAAAAGCTAAAATTGAATTAAATATGTAAACTCACTTCGAATCGGGCAAGACAAATGGATTTGAGTTTTGTCTTATATGTTTCCTTTTTATAATTAATTGTGCAGTTTCAAAATTTTGCATTGCTTCTTCTTCATCCTCATCACTTTCGGAACTTGTGTTATAAAACATTTCTACACTTATCATTTTAATAACTTTTATTTAATTAATTATAATTTAATTAAACCGCGATTATTATTTTTAACTTTGAACCTTATGATCTTTTATTTTAGAGTTTATTTCAATTTCATTTGGTTTTGACAGATACTTTATTACTTTTTCATCGTATAAAAATCTGCTACATATTCGTCGCGTCGAAGAAGTTATGGAATGTCATTTGAAAAACGACATGAAGGAGAAAACGAGAGTCGTCGAAAAAACGAGACGGGGGTGATTGAATCAAATCGAACCTCGTTATGAAATAACACGAAGATGCCTGTTCAATCGAAGCGAGAGACGTTTTAAAATGAAATAAACTTCGCTATGAATTATTACCATGATTCCTTTTAAAACAATCGGTATTCCTGTTGAATCAATATGAAAATACACTTTAAGTGAAATGGTTTCAACTTAAAAATAACATTATAATTCACGTTAAAATAACACTTCTCGCAAGTAAAATGACATTTTATTTCTTTTAAAATGCTGACTACTAGGGTGGTTCAAAAAACAACTTGTTTAGATTTTCTAATAATACTACCACGAAAAAGCTGTATCTGGTATTACTATACAAAAAACTATTTTTCAAACCACAAAAGTATACTCACATCTCCTACACCATAAAGTACCTAAATAAATGGAAATATGTACAAAAGTTTGAGTTGGGTTTAGTTTTATTTAATTATTTATTTTGAACCATTTATCTTAAAAAATAATTATATACATTTATTTCTTAAGAATAATTTTCCATAATTATTGGGAATAAAGTTAATTAGTGGACTTTTAAATTTATTTAATTCTTTTAACAGAAAAATATCTTCTAATCTTCCATTTCATATGATTGAAAATGGTTATCAACTATTTAACTATTTTAAAACTCAATCACAATTTTTTGTGCAAAGTTCCCTTTTCTGGATTCCGTTTCATCGAGTCTGAATTTACTAGTAGCACGAAGGAGTTTTAACCTATAAATTATTTACATATCTCGATTTTCCTCCAATAAAACATGCTCTTAGTCCGATTGGTGGTATAGCTTCTTTAGTGTCCTCCTTGGACAAGTACTTTAAACTTTCATATGTAATCGGTGCCTCTATAGAAAAATACAAAACCAAAATTATTAATGCTATGCTACATAAAAACTCTTCAAGAATTCGTAGATTTTTCACTTTACTTCTGGGAGATTGAATTTTTCCAAAACCTCGTCTAGCTTGCTTTGGTTTACATCGGCAACAGGTAAATTTAGTATAATATTCCCTTGCTCGTCGGTTTCGTAATTTAATGTGGTTGTTGTGCACAATGTTGGAGTTATCTAACTATTTTCTGCATCGAATAGACTTGTGTCGTTATTATGCAGATTTGCACTTATTAAATTAATGTTTTTATATTGATCAGCCATAAGGGAACACTTTGAAAAAATGTTTTTAACTTTCCACAACTCGATATGAAATGAACAACGGACTCTACACGACTGCACACAAGTTTTGGAAAAATGCACGTGCTCGAATTCAAATAACGAACTGTGGTGCAATTCAATGTTATTTTAACACTGCTCAATAACACTTCAATGCGGATGAATGTTGATTTACTGCGAATCCAGTTTTCATTAAATAAATTTGAGGCAGACGAACTCTCAAATAAAAAAAAAATTTAACGGAGAATCCAAAAATGGTTTAACTGTTAAATCAACACGATACGATTTTGTTTCAAAATCATTAAACTTCAATTCAAGACGAAATCGTGTTAAAATTACATTGCTTGTACTAAAATCGAAATCAAACATTTTCAAATGTTAAATCATATGAAAATTACTTTGAATCAACGCTAAAAATGCAGTTTCATAATGAAAAATCGATGAATCAACACCTAAAGTAAAATAACAAAACAATCTTAAAACAACATTTTTTCATGTTAATTTTACGTTGGTGTATTTTTCTGTGTGAACAATTTTAATTTCTGTTCAGTAATAAAATTTGTTCAATTTTGGTTATGCTACTGAATATGCCAGTCTACCAGAAAATAAGGCCAAGTAATGAATAATAATGAGGTGTATAAGATTTTTAATAATTTTAAAATAATAAAATTAGTGACAGCACAATGTTTTCATATCTTGAAGTGCTTTTTGAACGATCACTCGAAAAACAAAGCAAAACAGCTTTAGGTTATAAAATAAGCTATGTCTTTGTTGCTTCCCAACATATATTTGTTTTATAATCAACCACATATTAATTCTGTGGCAACAAGGAAAAACAACATACATAAGTCACTTTTTGTAGTTTTTCAGGAAAGCAGTTTGAATTTTAGAGTTGATTTTCCTTATGCAGTCTTATGCAGTTTTGTAAATGTTCTGATCTTATGTCGTTTTTCAGCATTGCGCATTCCGCAAAAAAATAATTATTTTTATTCGGAATACCTATCTACACAAGTGACGACACAAGTCGACTTATTTTTTCAAAAGGAATTGCTATAGTTTTTTAAAAATAGCGTATGTCTATTTGTGTTGTTTTTGATTGTGCAAACTGAGCATTGAAAACGACTTATGTTGTTTTTTTTCTAGGCTATATTTCAGAAACCATAAGAGATACAAATACGAAAAAAATATTGGAGGTAGAATCGCTCGTTGCGCATCCGATGTTATCAAAAACTCAATTTCGACATAAGTCGACTTATGCTGTTATTCCTTGTTGCCACAAAATTATTAATTAATTGAAATATTTTTATTTTTATTTAAATTCAAATTTAAATTCTAATTTTCTATTTTGAATGTACATATATTCACTTTCACTTCTTAATATGCACATTTGACACTAGGAAGAATGGCGGGCAACATACATTTGACTGAGGTGTTGAGATGTGCATCAAATCAGCCAGAAAATTAGCTTTATATTCTCGGCAACCGGTTAAATGAATCTTTCCTTTATTTAACGCAATCAAATACAATTTAAAATAGCTATTAGAAAACTGAATAATTAATTTTAAAATTGTTTAAGGGAGAAGAAAACGCCAACGAAGATGATAAAACCCGAACTGTCAAATGTGCAGAATTTATTTGCAGACTGCAAATCAATTTGTCTTTCTCACTTTCTCTTATTTATAATTAAACTAGCTGACCCGACGAACTCTGTTCCACCTCAAAGGCAATAAATAAGCAGATTTTCGAATTTATTAAGTAATTTTTTTATTAAAAAAAAAATAAAGTACATTAATCATTTATTATTGTTTCTGCACTTTAGTACATAATTATGTTGCTTTGTTTTATTATCAGGCGCAAAAACAAACAACGCAGATAGTCTTCCGACCCTTGAACATCATGCCACATATACAGTAATCCCCGCTTAGTTGCACCTCGCTTAATTCAACATCCCGTTTAATTGACCGACAAAATTGCGTTCGAAAATTTCCCGTATTAGAAGCATAGCTTTTTAGATGGTTAATTGAACCCCGCTTTATTGAATTACTCGCTTAATTGATCATTAAAATATGCAGATGAAAAACTAAATATATGGAAATTTTTCAGTTATTGGAAGCACTTAAATTGGCAGCAGTGCTCGCTGAATAAAAAATGACAGCTAGCTATTGTTTGTTTTTTTTTTTTTTTTTTTTTTGTGATATGAAATTTCAATGTTGGCTGCCGGCGCGGCGGCGCGTTAATTTTGACAATAATAAACATAAATAAATAAAAATGAGTGGAAAATAGTACACAAGTTTATCAATTAAATAAAAACTAAAAATTATAAATGAATCGAGAGAAAAAAATAAGACTGCATTGTGTGCCAAATACAAATGTTCCCTCAGAACGCTGAATCTGCAGATTTTGAAGGTGCTGCCGATTTTTTTAATTCTAGTCTCCCTAATCTAATATCAAATTATACTGCCAGTGATATTTTCAACGCCGATGAGTCAGGCCTCTTCTATAAAGCCAACATCAACTCTAACAAAAACAGGAGCCGATGTCCGATATTTTATCTTTTAGTTGACCGACTCGTGCAATTATACGGGTTTCGCTTAATTGAACAGGTCAGTCAAATAAGCGGGATTTCGTTAAATGAACCACCCGGATAATTGACCGAAAAATCTGACAAAATGGTCAGTGCAATGAAGCGGGGAATACTGTAATTGACCATGGGAAAAACATGGATGTTCTAGATTCAAAGCACAAACTTTTAAGGATTGGCCTTGAATTTGTTGATGGTCATGGCAAATGCAAGACGGATCGGAAATTGAAGTCCTCGGAATGAGAACTTCCTCACCTTTGAATTTTCCTTTCAGTATCGTCGCGTAGATTACATTGTTCATCAATTTTCTAACTACCAAACGCGTACCGTTGCACAGTTTTGGTTGGTTTATGTTTCGAAGCATGATTACTACGAAGCCAACCTTAAGGCGTAAATTGTGGAGTGGTAAGCCAGTAGGCACATCCAAGGAGTTTAAAAATTCATGTCTATAGTTGGTGGTGGCATTGTTCCAATGATCTTATTTTGAATTATATAGTTCAGGTTGTCTACATCTTTATTCTTAGCCGCTAAAATTGCTCGTAGTGAGCAATTGGTCAGAGAAATCTTCAGCAGATGTATCATTGAGCAATGCAACTCTCATGTTTGTTCTTCCATGTTGCCCATGAAATATATTTGTAAAATGCATGCTGTTCATCTTCGAGTGGTAGTAATGATCCAATTCGATGATGAATCTGTCCTTGTATCTACAAAATAAAAACCAGTCAGTATTAACTGAGTTATATACACTTTTTTTGGTGTGAAGGTAGAGTTCAAAATTAGCAATTTTATTATTTCTGTAAATTGGTGAAAATCATGCTCAAAGATTCCATTACATACATACAACCCAGGCTTATAAAAGCGTATTAATAAATACCTTAAATACCGGATTAAATCATCGCTCTTCGATAAAATCTGCCCAAAATGACGTCATTTGGAAACAACCATTGTATTTTTAAGTGTTTGAAAGAAAATGGCGTGATTTTGGTGTTTCGCCACAAAGCAATGAATACAATGGCTCAGGTGAAGAAGTCAAAAATAGCAATTTAACTTTACCACTTAGGCAGCATAATCCTGGCGTTTCTCCGAAAAACTTTAATTCACCACAATACTTGCAAACAATGTCCATTTGCCAAATGCAAACGCTAGGATGCAAGCTGTAATCATTGCTGCAATCGTATCGAAACGCTGCTCGATTCAAATCAGCACTTGATAAATCTTTTGTTCTGCTTCGCAAATTATATCTATTTGTTGACCTATTTTGTTCGCTCGATGATTTTGCATTGTCGACCGAGCCGTTTCACGGGCTGCTCTTGTGATTGAGAAGCACGAAGTCGAGCCATTCTAACGCGGCGCGGCGGCGCTGTTCACGTGCAATTTCTTGTTCTTCTTCAGTCCTTTCATTTGCAGTGTTTCGTATCCTTCTTGCCTTACGGCTTTGTCGGGAAAGATTCGATCGTCTCGGTCGCGGCATTAGTAATTAAACTTCATTTCACTTCAATTCACCTAAATATTTATTTCAAAACTCAAATTTTCAACAATTCATTCATAGACAAAATTACTTTCATACTCGTAGCTTCTTATTTATTTAATAGAAATAGTTTTAATATTGATTTCTTACAAAAATCAAATTGTTATCCATACGTCCATTACATAACTGTCATTTGCGTTTTGTTATTCCGAGTCTGATTCTTTTTTGTTATACCACGTCTGATGTTTTATGTCAAGTCACACGGGAACGCTGTCGAACGGAATAAATAGTGTCCTATGTCCGTCTCCTTGCTCTAAGCTACCTCCTCACCAATTTTCAGCCATATCGGTAAAACCGTTCTTGAGTTATAAATAGTGTAACTAACACGACTTTCTTTTATATATATAGACTTAAAATATGTTTGTTTCAATATCAAAAACATATTTGAATAATTAAAGAAGTCAAATATATAAACTCATATCTATCTGTTGCACTTTGCAGACCATAGAAACATTCACATTATAAATATTTTAGTAATGTATTTGTAAATATAATTTATATTATTCCAGTCTGCAAAATATATAGGATAGGTTAATAACCTTTAAGATATATAACTACTTTACAGCTGACTTTTATATAACTCTTTAACACCGAGGTGTAAAGTTTTCAAACACCTGTAAATTTGTCACTTTCTATCTGATTGTAAAATAAAGTGGTTGACTCAATTATAACGTGGTAAAGAACGCATTTTGTATTCTCTTTTAAAAACTGAAGTACTATAACTTAAAGTAGGTACTTATAACTTATTATTTGAAAAATTATTCCGTTGGTAGATCTTACACCCCGGAACAGTCTTTGTATAATTGCCCTTTTGCTATAATAGACATTATTGGAAATACATACTATAAAAACCATTCACTAACATTCAAAAAAATCAATACTGGAGTCAGTCTCTGAATGTAAAACAATTAACTTCCCTTGAAATGATGCGTGTGTTAATTCTTTGCCTCCTATTTTCGGCAGTCACTATTTGAGCTGATCTTCAGTTTGACATCAAAGATGTGGCCTCTCAACTAGCTATGCTGAACTTAATACAAAAATATAAAAGTTTATTGCTTTGATTCGCGCGAAATTTAATTCCTGATCATTTATTGTTATACTTATTGGCAAAGAGAATTCGGTTGATGAAATTTAAAAATTCGTCCGATTTACCTTAATCGTTATGATAGGGTAAGTACACGTTTTACAATATTGCTCAAAAAATCGGCATTTCACTCCAGAACACTCTTAATTGTTCATACTTTACCTAGTTATTATTTAGATAATTTACAGATAGTGTATGTTTTTAATGTGAATCCTGAAACATTTGCCGTTTTATTTGAAGAAGAAAAATTTTAAAAAAGGACGTTAGACATGTTCTCAAAGGGCGCAGTGATCTCAGATACTTGAATTGATACTACTTGAACATACCTATTTATTTGTTTTAAAAAAATGTATATAATTTCGTTTATACATTTGTGTTTTTTTATGTACATATTCTTACAACAAAAAAAAATGGTGAAAATAGTAAACATCCAAGCGCAAAATAACTCAAGATAATTGTTATACTCCAATTTTTGACTGAAAATATTTTTTTTAGGTTTAATTTTTACGGATGATATATTTATTTTATATTGTTAATATAATGCACTTTGTACTCTCAAAAACATATACATATGTATGTAATGCACATATTTTAATCGGCGAATATTTTTATCTATATTGACTGATCAAAAAGGTGGCTTCTCGGGTTCCAATGATTTTAACTCTTTTTTAGGGGCACTGCCCCGCCCACTCAGCTCTTTAGGGTAACGCGCGCCGCAAGAGGCAGGCACTAATTGGGTTCCCATGAATTTTATTAAATATAGGTTGACAAAATTATGGAATTATGAAAACAAAGCATTTCAATGTTGCTGAAAAATTCTAGGTAACACTAAATATTAAGGCTTATGTTTTAATAAATCACTGAAAATCACTGCATTCTTATTTTAAAACTTTTTTACCCAATTTTTTTAATGAAGCTGAAGATCGCTGCAACTGATATTTTTTTTTTCTTTTAGGATTGCAAAATTTTGAACACAAATTTTCCCATCGGCTACGTCCGTTACTTTTTTGAAATTTGATTCCGTTTTATTTTTTTAATGAGTTTTTAGACTTTTAAAGCACCGATACATCCGTATTTACACGGTCGAACATTCTTCAAAGTCGATGAACGGCAGGTTAAGTGGTGATCGATATTTAACGCACTCTTCGATTATTCGATTATAAGCCACAAGACGTTCATTTGGTCGACATCAACAGAAAGATCCAGTACGGAATCCTATATGTTCAGCGTCGAATTTCCCTTCCATGTACATAGCACGCACTCCGTAAGATATCTGTTCTTCGGGAGCTTGACAATCATTCTCCAATTTTCAGTTGACAGTAATTCCCTTTTTACACTACTCAGGAAAAGTCTTTCAATGAGTAAGTGCAGTAGCTTCCTCAACATTGTTGGGCTTCGTCGGCCGCTCACACACAAATGTATGTATACATATGTAATGTAAGCAATCCCATTTCCAATGAGAAAAAAGTTCTATGGGTGCTATGTGGCAAAATATTGCATTCAATATACTCTACGCCAAAATACTGTAAATCAAAATTCTTTGTGTGAAACATGTTGTAAGAAAAATATACTGCACGTCAAGCTTTCTGTATAGCAAAATTCTGGTTTGTCAAAACGATGTGGTTTATATCCGTTTCTTGAGTTTTCAACAATAGCTATCTGTTTCAAACTTGTTATACCTCTATGCGCTTGGGCCTTCTCTTTGCTCTTTGTCCACATAGTTCAATACTCGGGTTTCCAATTTCGCTGTATTCGAAGGCAAAGAATAAATTACTTAATTTTTCCTTCAATCAATAACAGGTCTAAATTCAGAGTTAACAAGACCGTCTATTACACTAGTTTACAAAATTTTGGTCACCGATGCTACCTAAAAAAAAACAACTTTTTTTACTAATTTGGGGTCGCTGAAAACGAAAATGACAATAATTTTTTTTTTTTTCAAATAACAGTATTCGAGATATTGCTCTATTTTGCGAACACTGGCTTATATCTCTTAAGTGATCTGTTTAATTGGTACATATATTAGATATTTTTGGAAAGATAACACTTTCGGCTTTCCAATGGTATACGGTTTGTTATAATCGGATGCGAATTCATTAAGATAAAATTTGAGTTGTCGTCTGCAGGTGGAACGGGAAGGTCACCTCGTGTGCGCTGTTCTGTTTGTGCGTTTTTGTCGCCCCCTCGTCCCCCAATGTCTGTCTCGTTAGTTCTTGTTTTTCATAGTTCCGTGTCACCATCAAAAAAAAAAAACTAAATACCTACCAAATAGAAAGAATAATAGCTGCTGCAAAAAAAAAATCTCAGCAAGCAAAAAAAAGTCAACAAAAAAAATATATTCAGTGCCGCAATAAACATAACAACAAAAAATACCAAAAAAAAAAAACAAGAACATACCCACAGAGCGCAGTGAGTATTCCTTCCTTTTCCTCCCCCACCTGCAGTTGTTTGGCTTAGCGGGTACATGAATTGTATTGAGCTTATCTAAGCTCTCTCAATTGATGTACTTGCTAAGTAAATAACGACAGATGCACAGAGAAATACTGTTTGATTTTTAGGGTTCGGATCAATTCACATCACTGCTAAGGCATAACACTAGTAGTGTTGCGTATTGAAAAGAATTTTATAATCACATTCAGTTTTTCTCTCAGATTTCGTCTGTCTTAGTCTTTTTTATTTCTTTTTTATCACAATGATTGTAAATTTCCGAGTTGACTATTGTAATATTCGTGGGCTTAGAGCAAATTTCCTTGCTTTGTACGCCCATTCTGTTACAAACAGACCAGCTGTTTTGGCACTAAGTGAAACCCAAGTAGGTGAAAATACAGATCCTGCTGAATTTCAAATTCATGGGTATAACTTAGTGCCATTATACCTCCCCCACCATGGTCTCGCCATCTACGTAAGAAATGATGTTGCTTACCAATTTCAACCACAATATGGTCTCGGTAAACAGGCACATCATACATTATTGTTTCCTCTATCGAAGCCCTAATTTGGACAACGATTCAACTTCTCGCGAATTTGATGTTCTGTCCGACTCCATCCAAACAATTGTATCAGTGCATCCTCACACTGAATTCGTTATTAGGGGCGATTTCAATGTACACAATACTTCTTGGCTTCAACATTCGGGCCAGACAACATCCGAAGATATGTGTGCTGAGATCTTCGCTGAGTTTAATCACCTTACTCAGCTTGTCAACGAGCCTACCCAAATATCGGACGTTAATGGCCGAGCCGAAAATACTCTTGACTTGTTTCTAACCTCTGACCCCGATAAATACACAATCAGTGTATTACCGCCTCTAGGCACATCAGACCATAGTATCATTTTCGCATAGTATCATGTCCAGCCTTTTCTAAAAAAAAAAGGCGAACCTTCTTTACCCTCTAATTACCAATTGCACTTCGGTTCCTTCTTTCCAAGGTCCACTGGTGACTTCATGGTTTATCTCACCGAACAGTGGAACAAATCTTTACATCATTTTGGAAAAAGTAAGATTATTGTACTTGATATTCCTAAAGCATTTGATAAAGTTTGGCATCCTACTCTTTTATCGAAAATACCTGCTTTTGGTATCGATGAAACCCTTCTTCGTTGGATTAGTAACTTTCTTTCGAATCGCTCTATACAAGTAGTATTAGACGGATTCAACATAAATGCTGGTGTGCCACAGGGTTCTGTTTTGTCTCCGACCCTCTTTCTCATTTTCATTAATGATCTCCTGTCTGCAACTACTAATCCATTAAATTATTTCGCTGTCGATAGCACCCTTAGCTTTTCATATTCGTTTCCAGACTCACATCCCTGCTCTTCGGACGTGGAACTGAAATGGCTAAATATGATAAGTACATTTAATTCTGACTTAAACAGCATTGTACAATGGGGAATAAAAAATCGCGTAGAATTTAATGCTTCGAAAACTCAATGCTGCCTTCTGTCGTTAAAGCGAGACGTACCCCTCCTGCCATTATCAATGAGAGCACTTGCATCGAAGAAACTAATCAGCTTGCGATTTTAGGTATGTGTATCACAAACCATCTTCTGTTGAATGATCACATACTTAACGCCGCCAAAAATGCCGCGAGATGTTTAGGTTTTCTTTGGAGATGCAAGAAATTCTTTTCTCCTTCTGAACTGGCTATTATCTATAAAAGTTATATACGTCCAAAGCTTGAGTATAACTCCCATCTCTGGGCTGGCGCTCCAGCAACTTACTTAAGCCTCTTGGACAGTATACAAAGACGAGCCTTCAAAATGATCGGAGACAGGAACATCATCGATACTTTTACGTCACTCGAACACCGGCGTAACGTTTCTTGTCTCTCGCTCTTTTATCGTTACTTTTACGGTAAGTGCTCAAATGAAATAGCCAGTTGCATTCCTCCCCTTAAACGATTCAACCGTAATACTCGCGCTTCCAGGAATGCTCATCAGTTTGCTCTTGAACCCAATTTCGGTCGTACTGTCAAGTATAGGGATTCGTTCTTTAGCCGTACTACGCGAATGTGGAATTCCCTCCCACGCTCTGTCTTTCCCTCTCATTGTGATATACTGAAATTTAAGACTAATGTTCACCGACATCTCCTTTCACATCCCCTCCAACTTACCTAAAGCTCGCACTGTGTTTTTGACATGTAAAGGGTACATAACATCCCCTTTTGTGCGCGCTAAATATAAAAAAAAAAATACAAGCCATCACAGATTATAAAAATCAATTTTTTCGAGCTTTTTTGAAAATTTATCATTTTCAATTGAACCGTGTTGATAAAAAAAAAATATAAAAATATGTTTTTGGGCTCAAATAAAATATATTTTTATAACAAAAATTTGAAGACCAAATTCATTAAAATTGAACGATGTATGTAGAAGCTATGAAATAAATAAGAAAATCGAGTCAGTCATTCATTCATACGAAATTATTTCATATTACTACTTTATTTAATAAAAAAACAAATTTACATAGAAATTTGTTTTTTTATTATCTTAAACATCTGTTTAAGACAATGACTTTATTATTTCATATGTAGCTTCTAAATTTATCGTTCAATTTTATTGAATTTGGTCTTCAAATTTTTGTTATAAAAATATACTTTATTTGAGCCCAAAAAAATATTTTTTCAATTTTTTTTTCTATCAACACGGTTCAATTGAAAATGATAAATTTTCAAAAAAGCTCGAAAAAATCGATTTTTAAAATCTTTGATCGCTTCTATCTTAATGAATTCGTATCCGATTAAAACAAACTGTATACCGTTGGAAAGCAAAAAGTGTAATCTTTCCAAAAATATTTATTATATGTAAATTAAACAGATCACTTAAGAGATATAAGCCAGTGTTCGCAAAATAGACCAAAAAACCTTTTTTTGAGCATATCTCGAAAACGGTTCTTTGAAAAAAAAAAATTAATGTCATTTTCGTTTTCAGCGACCCCAAATTAGTACAAAAAGTTTTTTTTTTAGGTAGCTTCGGTGACCCAAAAATTTGTAAACTATTGTTATGAGGGCTAGAGCCTAGATATTTAGTTAACCACTAAACAATGTAAAGGTATTTCACGTTCAACATTTATTTTGAGTCTTTGATAATTTTTTTTTTAATTTTTTATTGAAACAAAAATTTAAAAAGACCTTGACCCTTATTCAAGTTATCTTTAATTGTTTAAACAATCCCATTTGCAGAAGTTTAATAAGAATACACTGTGAAGATATAATGTACGTCTATATAGATATCTCCCTCAACGAAACACAAGATGAAAATTTATACAAAGCAAAAACATTTAATTTCACGTTGCATCTTTCATCTGATGGAAATGAAAATCCAGGTGACCGCCAGCAGAGCGTCACAACCATATAGCTCATCATAATTTAAAATAATGGGATGCAGTGCAACAGAGAGTGAAACAATATCTCAAGTGGTATACAATAATAGTATATGAAATTCTTACATTTAAGGGTAATCCTTTAAGTAGAAATGATGTGGGTCCTGCTGTATACTGGAGCTGGTAAATCGGGAAACATGGTTAATCCAATTAAGCCGAATATTCAAAACGAAACTAACTGAGGTGGCGAACAACAATAATAGTGCTTGACAGCTCCAAAAGAAACCAAAAAAAAATCAACTGACAAGAAATTGAGAAAACCTACAAAATTCAAAACCGTAAATTGAACAATTTGCAATACACGAATAGAATGACGAATTAATATGAATTTGCTTAAAAGGAATTTTTTTTGTGAAAAATTTATTTTCTACATTCCCACTTTTAAATTTCACTTTTTGCCTGAAGACATACTTCTTAGCAAAGCTGATTTTTACACTTTACGCAAACGGTTCCATTTACGTGATGTTCGATATAGAAACTACTTCAGGTAACACTTAACTCGTCCGCGCGTTTGAATTGAAGGAAAATTCGTCGGAGACTAAATAAAACTTATTAAAAGATTTTCCACGCTGGATCGTTAGGAAACTGCAAAAAATTTCCCTTCTTTCGGAGCAAAAGCTTTTCTGCATGCTTTTTATCAAACATAAAACAGTGTTAAATGCTTAACAAGTTGAAAACAAACATGTTGGTTTGAATGGTTGCAGTTAAAAGTTATTGCAACAGAACTAACTAAGATAAAATAAAGAGAACGTCGTCGTTCATTTGGCGCATGCTTCTGTTATGGGATATTACTACTACGCCATTAACGCACGATGTAGATATTCATTGATAAATTTTATTAATGTTGATTCAAGATTTATAATACTGTATACTAACACTTGTTGTAGTTTGTTTTACAGATTTTAGGTTTTTATCTTGCAAATTTGTGGGGGCAATTATTGTAGAATGAATTAATAAGTTCCGCACAACTTGAATGTGGTATGCTTTTCACCTCCTGTTTCTCCTATCATTGCGTCATGTTCATGGGCATCTCCTATCAAATCCTCTTCACTTTTTTAAACACAAGTTTAAAAAATGATTGATTTTTTACCCGCACCATATTTTCAAAAAATGTTTCTGGAGTTACTGTCCAAAAATAGCAATAGTTCCGGGTAATCTTCGCCAGAAATAGAAGAAAACTTTATTTTCTTTTTTTCATTAAAAAGAGTTCTGATAAAAAATTTTCAGCTCTTGATGAAGAGTTCTGGAGTTCTCAATGGGTTTTGGAGATTCTGCAAAATTAGAATGTTGAAAAAATACCTATGTTGAAAGGGGGGGGGGGGTGCCAGCTTCACAATTTTTTTTTGGAGTTCCAAGAGTTCTAAACAGAACTCTAAAAAACTGTTTTGTCGGACCCCCTCATAAAAAGTTGTAAGCTGAAACAAAATGCTGGGAACACTTAGATTTTTTTTTGGAGTTCTGCGTAGCTCTACAAGAGTTCTGAACAGAACTCTAACAAACTTTCTCTGTCCGACCTACGCATTAAAAGTTATAACCTTGGACAATAAAATTCGTTCGGAAAATCATATACCAGTATACCTCGAAAACGGTTCAAGTTTTTTAAATTTAATAATGATAATGAATAATTTATGTGATATATACAGTATTTAAAAATTAAATATAAGCAAAACACTTGCTTTAAAAGAATCTCTTGAACAACTTAAGTCAATATAATGGCAAACTTCATTGAAATTGTTAATAGCTCTAGAAATCGGCTCATTGCAACCATAGTTTGTTCTGTGAAACTGTTCAAAAAGCAGATCTACCGACCTAAAAGATTTTAGTGGCGCGTAGATAGGTATTAATAATAAATTCTATATTTATAACATGTTTTTCATATAATTCAACAGCACTTCTTGGAGTAATATAACTTACTATAAAGAAAAAAGAAACATTATGAGTTGTATATAAATTAATTCAAATAAATCTCCAAATTTGAGTGAGGCAAGGTAACTTCTTTACAATCAAATGTAGAACGAACAGCAACAATTATTCCACCTCCAGGTGACTTGAATTATTAAACAGATTTGATACTTTTGTACAAATGCCACTAGCATTATGAAAGTATAAGTTAACACCCTGTAACTCTAATGCGAAACTCGCACAAAAAAATAATTACAGAAGCTAACAATTGGTAAACAACATACCGTAAGCTAACAATTGGTAAACAACATACCGTTGAAGAATAAGTTCTCTATCAATAAAGCACAAAATAAGTGATAAACAAGTTACCGTTCACGATGGGATGCTGGCTAATCGGTAACTCGTAAATTAAGAAGTCTTCAGTTCGTGTGAAGCTGTGTGCAGCTAACCAAGTCTGTGCTTGATAGTAAAGAAAAACCTATTCCCTACATTTAATTTGAACAGACCTCACTCGAGCTATAAAAACGTTTAATAAAATAGTTATATTAAAATAAAACAAAAAGTGTTTTAATTATTAATTTATACATTTAGTGATATTTTACTAAGTTGTGTAGTAGGTTGAGCATTTTGGGATGATGAGCAAAGAATATTATTTGAGGACATCACTGAGTCCTCAAAACTTGCGAGTTTTTTGGCTGGAATGAGAAAGGGCTCCATTTGACTCCATTTGGCCAAAAAGTATCGACGTAGATTTTCTTAGATGATTCAAAGGAGATACCAATCTTGAAATTAACAAACTTCAACTTTCGTTCATCATTCAATTTTATTAATTTATTTAATCTCAGTTTTCAATTTTCAATCTTAATTTTTTTTAATCTCAGTTGGTTCGATTCCGAGATTGTTAGATATATAATTGATAATCCCATCGGTAGTGGTTTTGGGATGAAAACTTCCAATATGGAACCATGTAAAATTTCTAGCTATTTTAAGCTCATTGCACTGTAATTTTGTGCCAACTATAATCTTATTATTGGCTTTAGACATACCTTGCAGATTAATAGCATTCATACCATCAACAACATTTTGTGGGCGTTCAGTATCATCTAATTTGAGTCGAGGAATATCGTCATTAACAACTTCATCTTCAACCAAACCACCAGCAGCAGCACCAACAGCAACATCAACAGCAACGTCAACATCACCATCAGTAGCACAATTATCAGCAACAGAACCAACAGCAATTTCACCAGCAGCACCGAATATATCAGCGGGAGCTTCAACAGCAAATTCAACATCGGAAGCAAGAACAGTGTTATCATAAACAACACATTCAGTCTCTGCGACACCTGTATATCGACACCTTAATATCGCCAGTATCAACACCCAAATACCCAAATCAGCATGAGCAGCACCATTGTTATCAACAATTTGCATACCATTGTTCTAGAGGAGGAGCCTATCTCCCTCTGTTAATCCAGGAGGGGCAATTTACTAAGACTCTGACTTAAATTAACCCGTACCATGTGATGCTTTTACTTATTTCAAAGCCAAAAACCTGTTCTTCAATTTGATTTTTAAATTTAGTTGTTTTTGTTGATTTTGAGAAATTATCTCTCAGCTTTCAAAAATTTTATAGCATGACATTGTAAATTTTGTCATTGTTTTCTAATAATTGTGTATCCAATTTAAGTCAGTGTCTTAGAAACTTGTTCCTCCTGAATTGACGGAGGGAGATAGGCAAATTTCAATACACATATTTTTCTTCTATTTTTGACCAAGATTACCTAGAACTCTAAAAAAAAACCATTTTTTTGAAAATATGGGTCCAACTTCACGAGAGTCTAATTAGGAGTCTGGTCTTCCAGTATTGGGGTTGTGCGTTAACTTTCCTACCACTGTAAAAAAAGGTTCCGAAACAACAACAAGCCTCGGATAGAGATGATTCTCACGACCCCAGCAAACGAAAAAAGGATCTGTACGTGAAATATACTGTCCTAATACAGACCAAGAACAAGCCCTCGAAATGAAAGTGGGAATGTGTAGATACGCAGTTCGTGCTAAGGATTTGGAAAGACCATTTTTCCAGATTACTTAGCTGTAGACAAATTTCATTCATCGATCAACTTTCACGACCAAAATAAAGTGCAATTAAGATTGTTAAGCTTAAATCGTATAAAGGTGCTGGTTGCAAAAGAAAATGCTTTGGACAACAAAAAGATGCCTAGTAGCACAGGTACCCAGCTAATAGGGCCAGATCTTCATATTACTCAGGTAAAAAATATTTTATAAAGGTACCATTTCTCAAAGAACTTTCATTTACCTACATAATGAAATATAATTTATGCAACACTTTGATGTAATTTATTAATTTTAACTTCAAAATTAGCTAAACTTACAAGCAACTTCTACCAAAAAATAAATTGGCTAATAGTAAATGAAAATGAAAACAAAAAGTAAAACAGAAAAAAATCATTCTTAAGAGTGTTCCGGGTTGAATGGCGCTTTTATAAATTTGATTGTGAAGACGTCATTTGAACACAAATGATTTTTCAAAAAACAAGAAAATGGAAATACCATAAATAATTTCTTTTATTTTTTTAAAATGAATTTTAAATTTAATTTTTTTGTTAAAAACATTTTAATAATACAAATTAAATTTCTGATAAAGTGTATATAAATTCAATTTACTATTCACTATTCAATTTGCCATTCACGATTGAAGTTTAAAAAGTCTCCGATGAAAGTGAAAAAAGTAGATTAAAAAAATCAAATTTTTTTGAAAATAAATATTTTGAAAACGGGTGAATATTCTTTTGGTGATATTGGTTTCAGTATTTAAAAAAAAAACTTATGTATAAAAAATTCATTTGTGAAAAAAAGACTCTAACGATTTTTTTTTGTAAAGTTCGTATATTTGTATATGATACGTAAGATGGCATCTTCAGTTTTGTCTTCAAACTTATTTTTTGGCTTATTTAAGCAATTCAATGAATGAATTTTTTGCCTCTTCATATTTTCCTTTCATTAAATTCTTATTTTTGTAAATTTTGGGGCAAACTCGATTATGATTGTGTATCTCTTTACAAATCAAAATAATAATTCTTTACTCAGACAAAAAAAAAACAAGATGTTATCGCACATAGGAATTATAACATAATTATGCATGTAAAAGCCTCTATGTGAAGCTTTGGGGAGAGTATGATAACCGGAGCGCCGAGAAATGACAATGGATTTTTGTAGAACACGGCAATACAAGCATTTTTTACTATGGGAGGGGGGTCTATCTCCCCCCGTTTAGGCGGTAGGAGCAATTTAAAAAATATGTACGTTAAATGAAAAACAAATAATTAAAAAAAAGGTAATACTTACAACTAAGTTTTTTTTTTGTCAAATCCAGCTTATTTAAATACAAAAGAAACTTTGCATGCACCCCACCTTGCACCCACCCCAAATCCTTTAGTGAGCCAAGCAGGGGGGTTGCAGGGGGGCAGCATGTCCCCCCATACACACCCCACTGTTGCATACACCCAAACAAAAACGTATAATACTTAATTGTAAGTATTACCGTTATTTTTTAGCTAATTTTTTTCCATTTTAGGTAATAAGTTTTTAAATTTGTTGTGGAATGAGTTGTTGACTTATTCAAGAGGCTTGTGGATTGTGATAACTGCCGTTAAACGAAGAAGATGATTCTATAGTACTTTAAGATAGGAGCAAGTTCGTCCGATTCAGTCGTGTATTTTATAAAAAAAAAACTATTATTGGCTTTTCCCTTATATTTTTAGCTAAAATCTACATTTTAATAAAAACAGATCTTTGTTGGTGCCATAGAGAAATTACTGACGTATTATTTCCGTAAGTCTTTCCTGTATGGTTGGTGCTTTGCATGATTTTTTTTGGAAAAAAATAAATTTAATAACATCAAAAAGAAAAAACAGCTTCAAATCAAGGAACTCGGAAATTAAAAATTCTTGTTTAATACCAGTTGAATTTTTGACTTAATAAAATGGAGATCAAATCATTTCTTCACTTTATCTTTTATTTATTTAAATTACACTGCAGCAATGAGGCTGCCGACCAGATTCAGTCACACTTCCGCTGGAAAAAAATTATTGTCGTTTCAATCAGACCCTTTTCAGTAGGTACCTACGAGTGTATCTACTCTTTACTTCCCTTCAATGATTTCCTGTGAACTAAGGAAATCACAGAGCATCAACTAGACCGTTTCCTATCCTTACGTTGAAGCAGACAAGTATTTCTTTTAGAAAATTATTATTTGCGGATGCAAGATTGTCCTCGAATACCCTTACCGTTTATCCTTGTCCTTAAAAGTGAACCCTTAAGATAATAAATACACTTGTTATATTTTCTTTTCAAATTGATGAACGAAACAAATTTAAGCGATTCCTCGGTCTTTTGACTGATGGAAGTGGAAATCACTATAATGCCTTCGGAATTTATTTTTGTTGACTACTAGCTCTAGCTCTAGCTCTAGCACTTAAATATCATAATGGGAGTTGTACTGTAAATGCATTGGATTACACCGCGTAACATTAGTAATTCATAATTTTAGCAAATTTACCTTTTTAAACCTAAAAAATTATTTTTTTTTTGTTTCCATAGTTCAAATAAAAGAAAAAAGGATACTGCGGATCCGTTTTTGGGGGAAAAATATAATATGCTATATAATTATACAAACCTAAACACCATACGGTTGTTGATACGAGATTTTCTAAAAAAAATATTTATCCCATAACGTGTTAGAAAAATTAACGGTATTTTGCGAGATTCAACAGATACTTTGTTGTTCAAATGTCAAATTTAGAAAGAGAAGAGAAGAGATAGGGATTAGAGCTATTAATTTCGACCGGGTACCCGGTACATTGAACGGGTACCCGGGTAACCAAATTTCCGGGTATTACCCGGGTAGCCGGGTACCCGCAAGGTGTCGGATACCCGAAACATGATTGGGTACCCGGCAATGTGATGATAAAAAATAACAATAACAATAGGGTGCTTCTTAAGGTACAGGTAGAATTAAACAAATTCGTTTCAAAGAAAAAAATGTAAAAAAATTTTTCGTTTCATGGTTCAAGGATTTCATTGGGACCAATAAACCAATAATATAAATTCTCAGGTACCCAACACATTACCGCATACCCGTCAGGTGTCGGGTATGCTCTAATAGAGACAAATGCAAGAGAAGCTCTAGATTTATGCATATTGCTCTTAAAATTTTATTTTTTACTTGATAATGATAAAAAAGAAATCCAGTTTTTAATGATTCGGTCTTTGTTTTAGTTAATTATTAATTAAAATTACAGAAGAAACTCTGTGTGTAGACACGTAAGGCAAAATAAACTTTGTATATGAAAAACATAGTATATCATTGCGAGTATTTTTTTATGTTGCCCCGACGACGACGCACGCTTGTGGTGGCGCTGCAAAATTTAAGGTGTAGAATTTGATTTGGGGAGTCTTTAAGCATTAGAAATTGGTAGTAGGAGCAAGAGGAGACTATTATTTGGATTATTGCAACCAAAAAATATCAATAAATATCAATTAAAGCCTCCACAAGCTCTCCGCAAAAAAATATTGACTAAGGGTTGCCCCCACTTTTTAGATGTCGCCCCATTCGACTTCCACGATTATAGTACTATGTTTTTCATATACAAAGAAATAAATAAATAAATAAAAATCAGTCTTTGCTTTGACTAAAAATATTACAGTAAAAATAGCACTTAAAAGCTAAAAAGTATAAGTATTTACATATTTGAATATCTACTTTTCTGGAGAAACAATTTGTTTACTTATTTATAGACAGGTAATTTCATAGTTAAATTTAGTAATTCAAATTGAATTCATAGTTTCGACTTTCATCTTTCTGAACATTATTTATAATTGAAAAAACTCTTCCTGTAGAAACATTTGACCCTGTAAGAAACAAGTAAGAATCATCTTTCGAATAGGAAAAGTTTTCGAATTGATTTATAGTTTGAAGTTTTTGTTCACAGGTTTTGATATTAAATGTTTTCCAAGAATAAAAGATTTGCACATGCATTACCATTTTTCGACATACAAAAAAATAAGACACGTTCACATTATCAATTTTTTTTTTTGTTGAAAGAATTTTGATTTCATTTGAATTGCTGAACAAAGAACCGATTTTGAAATAATGAACGGTTTTATGTTTTTGAAAACAAAATAATTCATAACAAACATTTTTTTAATAATGAACAGTTCACGTTTAGAATATTAAACAATATTAACACGTCTTATTGTGAGATCATATTGCATACAAACAGTTCTCATCTCTTTACTTTGCTCTTTTGTAACATATTAAATCATGTTATTGTAAACCTAATCAATTGTATATAAAGCAATAAACATTCACTCTAGTTTTGTGCTCCACAGTGATCGGTCTTATTTTAACAGGTTATGGGCCCAGACCCAAGTCTACTGTGTTAACGGTTCCCTTTTTTTTAGTCTACTAAAGCGTAGAGTTTTTTTTGCATGATTGCTTTTGCATGTCATTTGGAAGCGCAGTTATTTTTTTTTTTGGTATAGTATAAAATATTGGGAAAAGGGATAGTGTTTAATGAATATTGACAAGCTTTTAAGTTCTGACCAGTGGAGTACATGGACATGAGATTCATGCTAAGCGCAGTTGCGTAGCTACCAAGGGGCTATGCGGGCAGTGCCCCGGGGCCCTCGAATCCTTACTAGAAAATCTCAATCGAACTCAACTTTGAAAATTTCTCCCATTTTCAAAGTAAATGTGACAGGTGGCAACTCGAGTTTAATCATGCACTATAAAAAAGGTTACTGCAGTCAAACGATTCTCGTTTGGCTCGAATCATCTATACGTTTGGATACGGTGAAATGCGCATGACCGTTAAACCAAGTACCACGTGGGTTTGAAAATGTTTCTTGAGCCAAGCGACATATTTTTGAATGAACAACTCAATGACATTAAATTGAGTTCTATTTATCTATTCAAATTCTCTATGACATTTATTTTGAAGCAGAGAGTATTAAAACAAAAATACTAAATTTCAAGTTTGTGTTGCTTTGTGAATTCATGCATATTGTATTGAATGACATCAATTATGCATCCAAAATTTTACAAAAATCCGACATAAATTTGGACGAGGCAAGTAAAGCTTTAGCAGAGGCCAAAACAAAGTTGCAAATTTATAGAAATGATTTCGAATTATTCAAGTGCAAAGCTTGTGAAACTGCAAGAAAATATGGTATCCATTTTGAAGAAAAAAGGCAAAGGAAAGTAAAAAAAACATTTTGATGAATTAAGCACTCCATACACAGTTCAATTTGTCTTTCAATTTAATCACCTCGATTACAGAATCCGATGAATGGTCTGCGGATGGCTTCCGACAGTTTTTTTCAGTTTTTGCTATCAGAGAATCCGCTGCACGAAATTTCAGTAACGTCGGGAACGTAGTTTGAATTTTTTTCGATTATGAAATACTCAGTCCATCCGCACTCCATACGAATTTTCCAAAAATAAATAGAAATTTTCGCAAAAATTTAATTGAATCCTTTAATTTCGATAGGTTTGGTCAGACTTCAAGTCAGCCACAAAAAAAAAATTGGCGAGCAACAAGCGGTCGCTTAACACGACGGGTGGTGGGGCCAGCGAGGAGCAAAGCTTCAGTCCACTGGAGGAAGATGTTATCCAGTTAATATGCCTAAGGGATGCTGTTGATGGCGTTCCCGAAACGCAAGATTTCGGTATCTCCAAAAAAAGAAAACGCGAAGTAACTACAACACCAACATCTACATCTGAAGCTTCTACTTCCGCTTCTGTTTTCGCTTTTGCAAGTTTAGGTGAATTCGATGAAAACGAAGAAAACGAAAATCCTAACGTTTCAAATGTCCCATCACCCAAACGACAAAGAGGAATCCCTAGCCATATAAAGCTTCTACAAACGCAAATGGACCTACAAAAGGAATTTTTTAAAGAGATGGCAAATCAGATGAAAGACGTAAATTCCAACGTTTGCAACATTTATCGGGCATTAGAAAAAAGAAATGATATCCTGCAATTGCAACATGTGGAAACAATAAGACACAATAAAGAGATGGAGAGACTTGTTTCCGATAAAAGATGAAGTTCAGACAGCAATTCTGATTGAGTGTTCCTTAAACGAAAATGATGTGATTACTTTTTTATGTTATTTATTTATTATTAAGTGTTACGTGTTGTTCTAAGAACAAGGAGAATTTTTTTTTGTTATATAATATATGTACTTTTCTTAATTTAATAAGAATTATGAAAATGATAAAGAATATATTAAAAAAGTTTAAAAAAAAACTATTTTGTTGCTTTTATTTGTATCGTATTTAAAAATTTGACAAAAATTGGTTTCTGAGAAAAGGGGCCTCTTGCAAATATATATTATTCGTTAATTGTTCTGGAGCAAGTTCTTCTTCTGTTTCCTCTTCATGTTCTACATAGGAACCGGGAACATACTCATCAAAAACTTTAAAATGGATCCTTACCTTATGTTGTGAAGAGCTGCGGCAACATTAGTTATTTGGACAGCTTTTTTAGGAGAATAGTGAAGCTGTCGAGCACCCAAGAGACAACGGCACCAATTTTTCCAAACGTCAAAAGTTCTTTCGACGACGTTACGTGCACTGCTATGGCTTGTATTAAACCTACTTTGTGGGGTTCCAACCCCAGCGTTCCTAAATGGAGTTATTAGCCAAGGAGTTAGTGGATATCCAGCATCTCCTAGATACAAACAAGTTAAATTGTCATTAATAATGTTTTATTGGTGTTCAGTACAAATATCCATACCAAGCATTCTTGTGATTCTATCTCCATTATTGTATAACGATTTGAAGTACAGGGATGCACCACTATTGCCCCAAACAAGTGAGTCGTGACACGAACCAGGATATTTAGCGTCCACGTACCTAATCCTCTGCTTATGGTCACAAATCTAAAATTGATAAAATAAATATATATGAAGGCTTAATGTCAGATTAAATTCTAATAATAAGGTCTTACAGCCATGGTGTTCAAACTGTAGAATCCTTTTCGATTTAAAAAAAGGTGTGAGTTTTCAAAAGATGGTTTAAATATCTTGATATGGGTCCCATCAATTCACCCTACCACTCCCGGAATTTTGCACTTTCTATAAAAATAGATTCGGGCTTAATTTTTTTCTTCTTCCGTCATCGTCAAATTAATCCACTTGGGGCACAATTCTGCTTCCAGAATGCTCAGCACTTCTGAAAGAACAACAGATATCGTTGACTGCGCCATTCCAACGTTGAAATCTTGTCCAACTCCATGCTGATAACCTCCTTCCGCTAAAAATCTCAAACAAGCAGCCAATTTTTGCTCTGGTGAAAGCGATGATGACATAACAACTGGGGCGGTAGTTTCCGCTTCAATTCTCGCAAAACATATTTAAAAGTTTTATTTAGTCTAAAATGCTTATATAAAATTCAAAAACAATTAAGCTTTTTTTGGCAATGTTGCTTCGATTTGAAAAAAATTGATTCTCTATTTTAAAGAATAAAAAGTAAATCAAAAAATAGTACAAATAAACTGTCTAGGCCTTGCCGTTCGTCAGGGACGCTCCAAAATAATTTTCAGTGTTCATCAGATTTGCATCAAAAAATGAAATTGATCTCAGGGCCAATTTTTTTTTGTTGAACTTTGGAATCTAATTTTTTGTTATACTTCTCTACTAGGTTACTAGTAGATTCCAAAAAGGTATCTACCACCTCTCTAGGACTTACCGTTCGTCAGATACACTGCAAAATGTTTTTGATTTTTCTTCATGATGGCAAGAAGTGAGAAAGTTGGAAAACGTTTTGCAGTGTATCTGATGAACGATACCTTCTAGGAATCAGCACTTAATGCTGTTACAAGTAGCATTTAAATATTTTACTCAGAAGTTTTAATTTGGAAAAGCACCCTCAAACAATTTGAAAGCAAAAAAAAAACAGAAAACATCCTCGAAATATAAAAACATTCCTCGGAAGCATGGAACTTACATGGAATCGGAGAGGTCATAGATGTTGTTGGCCTTATACCTTATCCATTGAATAAGAAATAGAGGAAGAGGCTTTTAGCACATATACAGTGTACGTGAGTGAAGTATTAAAATTAAAAAAAAAAAAAAAAAGTGAACCCTATCTGTCATTTTGCCTTGCTGAGAAGTAGTGTTGTGAAGTAGAAAGATTTTAAAAAAGTGAAAAACGTACTACAAAACTAATAAAAAAGTGAAATAAAAACCAATTTGTGTTGAAAATTAAATCATATTATTATTAAAATATAAATCAAAATGAGGTGCTGCGTGAAAAGTTGTAAAAACTTGTATAACCGGAAAAACAAAAAGTTTTCATTTCACAAGTAAGTCTTGGCTCATATTCCACAAAAAGTAACTTAAAGTGATGTTATTTTGGTAAATATGTTATCTTAGAATACTTTTATATTGTTATTTCATGGTATTTTAAGATAAAAATAGCAATATTGTTCAAAATAAAAATATACTTTAATCATGTTGCACAAATGAGCTTGTAATGTCAAATTATAAATTTTAGTACAGGGACGGATAGGTTTTTGTTAGTGATGGCAAGGCGCTAAGAAACGTTAAGCGCCCGTAGTGCAGTTATTTTTCCGCGGTTTAGTTTTGGAAATATACTACGTATTTTCAATATTTCTGCGATTGTCCATGTCTATCGTGTCGGTTTTGTATCTTCGTCAAGAAGTATTTGTGTCCAGTTGTGATGATTTTAATTAAGTAAAAAAAGCTCTACTACTTTAATAATTTTCAAGATTTCCGAAAGATGAATGGAAAGCACTAAAGTGGACGGAAATTCTTGAGTTGGATGAAATCAAGTATTCATACCATGTCTGTTCAAGTCACTTCCGTGAATGTGACTTCATAAAATCTGCTCCAGGAAAAAAAAATTACTTTTTCCTTCTGCAATGCCAATTTTATCTGAACATATTTTTAATAATATTTCTAAAGACAAGATATTTTTATATTGCATCACGAAGTAACGAAAAGTTATCAATTAGAACTAAATTGACAAAAACAGTTCACTTCAGGGGAATGTAACTATGTATGTATTAAATAAATTGTGATTTCAAATTATGTATTTGACTAAGGAAAATATTTGTGATAATGTTTTTTTTTCATTAAAATTATACATAAAACTAAAAACTATATTTTCATTTATCCATTTAAAGTTTTCAGGTTCCTGTAAGAAGTAAGTTTAATTTTATTACTTCAAGTGTACTTTATTCGATATTATAATCCAGCCAGAAATAAATCAAAAAAAAACTCATTCAATTATTTATTTGATCGAATAAATTTAACCAAATTAAAAAAGTTTTTTTTCTTTTAAGGCTTACAGTGATAGCTATGCTCCTTTGTATGTGAATAAGTACTTCTGAGAAAATGGAAATCATATTCCAGTACTTCTAGCTACACATATTTTTATTAAACCACCCAAAAAAAAATTTAGCAAAATATTCCTTTCGGCGCCCCAGCAAATAGCCGTCTACCTTCACTCCAACCCTGTGCCAATGCATTTGTGTTTGTGTAACTCACACAATTATGAAAACTACTTCACTTTTTTCTCGATATGCCTCTTCCTGTACTTCTTATTCAATGACCTTATCTCCTTCCTATTTCTTCTTTCTTCTTTTTTTTGACAATTTAATGTCAAAAACTAACAGCATCGATAAGAAAGTTTGGAAATGATAAGGAAGTTTTAAGAAACGGTAATGTAGATCTTCCGGCGGATTTTATGATTGTTATTTATCGCGTAAGTGAGTTGAGTGTGGATCGAGTCAAGTTCGCGGGAATAAAATTTTGCGGATTCTGTAATCGACATGAATGTCAAGCTCATCAAATCATCTCGTGTGTGGGCTTGACGTTTGATTTTTTTGAAGGTTGGCGATTGTATTGGAAGAAAATCAAAAGATTTTAAATTCTTTCAAGTTGATGTGAATGTTTTCAACTTAGCTGAGGTGTGTGTAGGCAAGTCATTTGAATTAATGTCAGCCAAGCGCATTTCATCTCTTTCTTTCCAAGAAATAGAAGTGAGATAAAAAAACAGAGACGTAAAAAATCTCAATTATTTCTTGTCTGTGGTCATGTCTTGTGAAAAATCTCAATTATTTCTTGTCTATGGTTATGTCTCGTCTCGATGGTTTCGGTACCAAAAATGATATTTTTGAGAGTTGAAGCAAAAGTCTTTCAACTAAGTTTATGTAGTGTGTGGCGAAGCATCAATTTAGTTGGCAACTGAGTTGAAAATAAAATTGAATCGTGTATGGAGTGCTTTAACTGCTGATCACCGATTTTCAAACCGAGAAGAAATATTCAAAATTGTGATTTTCAATAAGGTACTTGATACATGAATAGCTCAATTAAATACCTGTTTTACTTGCATGAGTGCTGTTTGTCAAACATTCGAATTTCTAACACCAACATTTTTATTACATGTTGATGAAGCAACTTTTTTACAAAAGTGTGACTATTTCCAAAGAAAATATTCCGATATATGTAATAGACCCTAGCTTTTCACTTTAATTTGTTAATATTTACCACCTACTTGTACCTCAATTAATTCAAATTCAAGCATGGACTGTTCACCATTTATGTAAGGAAATAATGAGTAAATATAGAGTGCTAGAATGCGATCTAACGGAAGTATTAACAGCAATTTTATTATTCTTTACAATTCCTATCACTTCCGCGGTAGCTGAAAGGTCATTCAGCAAATTAAAAATAATAAAAAATTATTTAAGAAATAGTATGGGCCAAACTCGACTCCGACATTTATGACTAATTGAAAACAAAACCGCATCAAGTCTGGATTTAACCGAAGTAATTGATACTTTTGCGAAAACAAAACCGTATCAAGTCTGGATTTAACCGAAGCATTGATACTTTTGCGAAAACTAAACGCATCATGTCTGGATTTAACTGAAGTAATTGATACTTTTGCGAAAACTAAAGCTAGGAAAAGATTGTAATAATAAGATAATCGTAGGTAGGTCTGACCTTTATAATATGTATATTATTAATTTTAATTAATTGACCTTTATAATAATTAGAAGTAGCCATTATATGATTTTGTTTTATATTTAGTTTATACTTTACACTTTAGTCAATTTTTGTTAATTAATTAAGAAAAGATACTGTCTAAGTTTTATAATTTTTGTAAATAGCTTGCATCGGCGATAGGTTAAATAACTGTAAGCTGGTGCAACGTATCTACGAATAAATAAATAAATAAATATACGAGTATAATAAACCCTTGAATCTTTTTTATTTCGTTTTATTGCCCAATACCTACACCAAGTATTAAAATAATTGTAACTTATGTTGTTAGTGTTTAAAAGTTTTATTACCTGCCCATGCACGAAGAAGAGCTGATGATAAAGTTGCTTAGCAATTTTAAAGTATTTGTATATTTAATGATTTTACTTCAAAAAACCTTACCAATTTTGATAGCAGTGGGCCCCATTTTTTATTTGCCCCCAGGGCCCTAGGTTACCTAGCTACGTTCAAGAGTAAACTGATACGCTAGTATTACGGTTGAATTGTTTGAGGGGAGGATGCAACTGGCTATTTCATTAGAGCACTTACCATAAAAGTAACGATAAAAGAGTGAGAGACAGGAAACGTTACGCCGGTGTTCGAGTGACTTAAAAGTATCGATGATGTTCCTGTCTCCGATCATTTTGAAGGCTCGTTTTTGTATACTATCCAAGAGGCTTAAGTAAGTTGCTGGAGCACCAGTACAGAGATGAGAATTATACTCAAGCTTTGAACGTATATGACTTTTATAAATAATAGCCAGATCAGAATGTGAAAAGAATTTCCTGCATCTCCAAAGGAAACCTAAACATCTTGCGGCATTTTTGGCGACGCGACGTTAAGATCATCCCACAAAAGATGGTTTGTGATACACATACCTAAAATCGCAAGCTGATTAGTTTCTTCGATGCAAGTGCCACTCATAGATAATGGCAGCGGGGGTACGTCTCGCTTTAAGACAGAAGGCAGCATTGAGCTTTGGAAGCATTGAATTCTACTCGATTTCTTTTTCCCCATTGTACAATGCTTTCTTAGTCAAAATTTAATGTACTGTAATATTCTGCTAAGGGTTCGCAATAAAAACTTATTTACTTTATTTCTTAACTTCTTCTTATTACATTTAAAATAAAACACACTTCACTTCAATTTAATCACTTTTATTAATCACTGGCACAACACTTTACACGAACTTTATTCTTTCACTTTCAAAATAAACTGTGTCCAATCGGTAGCGCCATCAACCTTATATAGGGAAATATCTGGTTTTGGTCTAATCTCGAAAGCAATAGAAATCTTTAGAACCTGTATCTCGATCTTTCTATTCTGACAGATAGATGCTTTGTATATGAAAACTATAGTACTATCATGGTGGAAGTCGAATGGGGCGACATCTAATTTACCTATGCAACCCTTACTCTTTTTTTTTGCGGAGAGCTTATGGAGGTTTTAAATGATATTTATTGATATTTTTTGGATGCAATAATCCAAAAAATAGTCTACTCTTGCCCCTACCACCAATTTTCGACACTTAAAGACTCCCCAGATCGAATTTTACACCTCACATTTGCAGCGCCACCACGAGGACCTCTGCAACCCTAAAAAAACCTCGCCATGATAGTACTATAGTCTTCATCTTTGTATATGAAAACTATAGTACTATCATGGCGAGTTTTTTTTAGGGTTGCAGAGATCCTGGTGGTGGCGCTGCAAAAAGTGAGGTGTAAAATTCGATTTGGGGAGTCTTTAAGCGTCGAAAATTGGTGGTAGGGGCAAGAGTAGACTATTTTTTGGATTATTGCATCCAAAAACTATCAATAAATATCATTTAAAACCTCCATAAGCTCTCCGCAAAAAAAAAAGAGTAAGGGTTGCATAGGTAAATTAGATGTCGCCCCATTCGACTTCCACCATGATAGTACTATAGTTTTCATATACAAAGGTCTTCATATACAAAGATAGATGGAATAATTCCCCTTCCGGCTTCGACATTTACCAATGTTCGAAAAAGCTCATTCAAAGCTCATAGCAGGTTGTTTTAAATCGCAAAGGCACTGGATGGCGCTGTCATCGCATTCGAGAATCGATATAGTTCGAATATAAAAGTCGTTATATTATGATTCAAAAGTAGTTAACTAATCTTCGTTACATTGCCCCCCCTTAGAATTGATCGTCCCGAACAATTTCATCACCTCTTTCACCGTTATATCGATGTAACCGGTCAGCGTGAACTACTTTTAGTTTGCCTCTTACGCCTCTTTGTATACGGTAAACCACATCATTGATTCTTTTTACCACAGTATATGGGCCCTCCCAGTTTTGTTGGAGTTTTGGTGATAGCCCCTTTTGTCGATGAGGATTGTAAAACCACACAAGGTCCCCTTCTTGAAATCCCGTTGCTGTCGCTTTTCTTGAGGTCATCCACATATTCCTCTGTTCCCTGTGACTCATTTGGATGACAACCAAATTTCACTTCACTTGGCAGCCGTATAGTTGATCTGAACAGGATTTCCGATGGTGTTTTTCCTGTCGAGCTATGGGTTGCACTTCGATATGCCATAAGGAACAATGGGATATGTCGGTCCCAGTCTCGTTGGTAGTCGCCGACAACCTTCGACAGATGTTCTTTAAGGGTTCTGTTGAATCGTTCAACCATCCCATCAGATTGTGGATGGAGCGGTGTTGTTCTTGTCTTTTTAATGCCAAGGAGCGAGCAAACTTCCTTAAAGACTTTAGATTCGAAGTTCCTTCCTTGGTCAGAATGAAGCTCCATGGGAACACCGAACCTGCTCACCCAATTGAAGACAATTTGATCCACAACTGTTTTGGTTTCTTGGTTTGGGATGGCAAATGCTTCAGGCCACTTGCTGAAATAGTCCATGACTACAAGGATGTATCGCTTTCCGTTGTTAGTTTGAGGAAAAGGACCCGCGACATATATTGCGATTCTCTCAAAAGGTGTGCCCACATTATACTGCTGCATTTTACTTTGAATTTTTCTACCTGGTCCCTTGCTAGCAGCACAAGTATCACATTTTCGGCACCATCTTTCGACGTCATCTCATGCGTGTAGCCAGTAGAATCGTTGTCGTACCTTTTCCAGCGTCTTATTCACTCCCAAATGACCTCCAGAAGTTCCATCATGCATCTCTTGAAGTACGTCGTTAACCTTTGACCGAGGTACGACTAGCTGCATCACATAAGATTTACCGTCTGCGGATTCCCACTTACGCCTTAATACCCCTTCTTGCACATGAAGCGAGTCCCATTGTGCCCAATATGCTTTGAGAGCCGGACTTCGGTAGGAGATATTACACCATTCTGGTTTCTCTTGGTGTTCTTTCCAGGCAAGAATGGGTTCGATATCCGGATCTTCTTGTTGGACCGTTCTGAGTTCTTCGTTGTTCCAACCGTAAATGGGACCAGCTCTTGTTCGTTGAACGATGACCATTTCCTTTTCTTCTTGGCGTGTGCAATGCTTACAGTCTGGTTTACACGGTCGCCGGGATAGAGCGTCTGCGTTTAAATGCAGCTTTCCTCTTCGATGTTGAATCTCATAGTCATACGTCTGCAACCTCTCGATCCATCTTGCTACTTGACCTTCTGGATTTTTGAAGTTTAAAAGCCAATTGAGCGCACCATGATCTGTTCGAAGAAGGAACTTCTGTCCATAGATGTACTTATGGTAGTGCTTTGTTGCCAATATCAGGGCGAGAAGTTCCCTCCTTGTAACGCAATAATTCCTTTCTGGCTTCGAGAGTACCTTGCTGTAGTAGGCGACAACTTTTTCCTCTCCGTCATGTACTTGCGATAGTACAGCTCCAATTCCAACGTTACTTGCATCAGCGTCGATGATGAAAGGTTTTCCTGGAGTTGGATAGGCCAGTACAGGTGCATTACATAAACGCAGTTTCAGTTCTTGAAAACTTTTCTCGCACTCACCTGACCATTTGAACGGCTTCCCCTTTTCAGTAAGGTGATGCAAGCTTTTGGCGATCTTAGCAAAATCCTTTACGAAACGCCGATAATATTTGGCCAGACCAAGAAAGCTCCGGAGTTGATGTTTGTCCTGAGGCGTTGGCCAATTCTTTACAGTGTCAACTTTCTCAGGATCAGTTTTTACTCCTTGGGATGAGATGATATGTCCCAAATATTTAACTTCGGTCTTGAAAAACGAACATTTCTTAGGATTTAACTTTAAATGTGCCTCTCGAAGCCTCTGGAATACGGCTTTAAGGTTTCTACAATGTTCGTCAAATGTTTTTCCGTACACGATGACATCGTAGACCAGGCAAGATTTCCGGGTTAGTCCATGTAGAACGCACTCCATCAAACGCTCAAAAGTTGCTGGAGCGTTGCATAGTCCGAATGGCATCACATTAAACTGCCACAGACCGTTTCCTGTGGAGAACGCCGTCTTTTCCCGATCTTTTGGATGAATTTCCACTTGCCAATAACCGCTCTTCAAATCCAAAGTTGAAAACTATTGGGCTCCTTCCATCGCGTCTAAGGTGTCGCTGATTCTGGGTAGAGGGTAGCTATCTTTCTTTGTCACGTCGTTCAGTCTTCGGTAGTCTACACAAAATCGAGTGCTTCCATCGTTCTTTTTGACAAGAACGACTGGTGGTGCCCAAGGGCTTTTGGAATTTTCGATTACCCCATCTTTCTTCATTGCCGATATCATTTCTTCAACTTCAGTTTGTTTTGCTAGAGGGAGACGTCTTGCTGGTTGGCGAATTGGTCTTGCATCTCCTGTATCAATTCGATGCCGTACTAGTTGTGTTCGACCATATTGTCCGTTGGGTGAAGAGAATATATCAGCATACTCATGAACATAGAGAAATTACTTACCTAGAGAACCGAGGGGTTCGTTCTCTATCGCCCTACAAGCTGATTTGTACCGATTCGTAGACCATGTTGTAGTGCCCCGTGCATTTTAAATGGAGGCTGAACCACCTTTAGCTCAACGAAAAGGTTCATGTGCGGAACCCAATTGTGGTGGATAAGTGGGCCCAGATAATTTAAAACCAGCATCCGTTAAATTCAAAAATTTAATATTTTTTAATAAAATTGCTTTTTTTGACCATTTTTCAACAAAATATAATTGAATATTGGCATTTATTGGTGCTGGTATACAAATCCCTTGCCATTTATATATATTTAATTACAAATAAATAGTAAAAGTATCAAAAAGTAGAAGAGTAGCCTAAAAAATACTTGCAAGCAGCCCGTAAGAAAATGAGCACAACACATCGCAACACATCTGTTAAAATACTCACCTTTGACAGATCAAACAAAAAATAAAAAAAAAAAATGTCAATTGTGTTGAATTTTCAGTGTTTTCAATTTCAATGGTTTACATTTTCACTTTTTTCAAAATATTTATTAATATATTACTAATAAAAACTTTTGTCGAGCGTTTTTCGTTTATTTCAGCAAACAGGTAAGTGTTTTACATAAAAATTACATTAGTTTAGTTATATAACCAGTATTTTAGTGGTGTAATCAGGTGTAAAATTTTCATTTATTTTCGTTAACAAGTATTTTTTCATTTTTTTTCAAGGGTTTTCCTTTAAATTCTCACTAGTGCCACATAAAATTCAATGTTTTAAATTTTTTTAAAACACCTGCAGGATATCATTTATAACTGGAATACGTTTAAATCATCAAAATCCAACCAGTGGAACTAAAATAGTGACGGTTTATATGTGGTGCTGCTAAACCAATCTCTAACTCCGAAAGTTCTGATTAGATTTTGATAATTTAAACGTTTTTTTAGTCATAAATGATGTCCTGGTGAAAGAGATTCTTGTTTGTTGAAAATTAATAAATATAAAATAATCGGCTACCTGTCATCCATCTATTCTGATAATGATAACATTCATTAATATGGTTCTCTTTAAGCCCCAAATACACCCACCGGTGACTGTAGCCCTAACATGTATAGGTACTCGGAAAACCATTCCACATTATGAAGCAAAGGAAACTTGCGAACGTAAGTAATCCAATCTTATATCTTAGTCAATCCTAAAAACACTAGGAAGAGTTTGGTTCGACAAGCTACTCTAGATGTATTAATTTTTTTTTTTACAATTTCTTTGCTTTGAAAATGTCTTTAAAAAAAGTTCTTTGACTGACAATATACCATCAGTTTACAGATTTAACCAATTGATCCCGGTGATGCTAAGCTGGAATGAATCCTAATGGTATGACAAACACCGAAGACGGACATGGCGGCGGCGGTCACGATGAAGAAGATATGTCTGAGATATTTATTCATCAGGGTATACATATGTACATACAATTGAATACGTTTTTGGATTCCTGGAATTGGATACTGCTTCTTATCTTCGTTTTTGTCTTTGGCTCATGCTCGTTAGTAAAAGAACATCTTCGTGCTTGAGTTTTTATTTCTAAATCTTCGTTTTTCTTTCAGAACTTGCTTGTCGGCTTACTTGCATACTTTGCGTTTGCATTGGTACTTTATAAAAGTAAAAAAAAAAGAAATAATGTTTTGAAATATGTTCTCTTTTTGTTTTACAAGGTTGAATTCCAGAATAAATTCTATGCTGTCCAAGGATATGCTTTCACACCATTTGCATTTAAAGCTATTTTGGAAACTGGCGCTGTTACAACAGAAGAATAAGTTTAAACCAGTTGAAACTATTTGTTGAATTCAAAAAATTAAAAACTAGAGAATTTATTAATTATAAATAAATACAAAATAATATACCAAGAACATTTGAGGTTATTATTATGACAAGCAAATGGCAAATAATAACATAGTTAAATATGTATGTATGTATCTAATTCAACTTGCATTAAAATAATTATGCTATGATATAAAAGTGTGTAGCACAGTTTATTTAGGTATCTTATTCATCATGCTTAAAATATATGAACTTACATATTCTAGTGGAACTTATGCCTATAATAATATTAATATATTCCATAATAACTTCAGATTGTTTATTTATTGTTGATAAAAATAGATAGTTGTAAAAAACTGCAAATAATTGTAGCAATTACATATATGTATTAATAAAAAATCGGTACTTTTACCCTCAAGGTTAAAATTGAGTTTTTTGTTTAATTTTTTAACATGCTTACAGGTATTTTCTAGAGAAGGAGAGAGCTATACTTCAAAGAAAAATATGTTACTCGATTTTGCAGTAAATTTGTTCGAATTCGCAAAATGCATTTTACCATAAATTAGGTGCATTTAAAATGTATGGGATATGAGATGCTACTTGTAACAGCATTAAGTACTGATTCCAAAGATCTATCAACCATCAATATAAGACTTATCTTTGGTCAGTTACACTGCAAAATGTTTTTGATTTTTCCTCATGATAGCAAAAAGTGAGAAAGTTGGAAAACGTTTTGCAGTGTATCTGGCCAACGGTAAGTAGTAGAGAGATGAATGATACCTTCTAGGAATCAGCACTGAATGCTGTTACAAGTAGCATTTAATTCTTTTCATTAAAAGTTCTAATACGAAAAAGCACCCTAAAACCACCCTTACAGGTTGCAATATGAAAGTGACAAAAGTTAATTTTTCTCAATGGTTACTCTTTTTCAACTAATTTTAATGCTCGTTTGTAGAGCATCAATTACTGATTCCAAAAAGGTATCAACCATCTCTCTACGATTTACCGTTGGTCAGCTACACTGCAAAATGTTTTTGATTTTTCCTCATGATAGCAAAAAGTGAGAAAGTTGGAAAACGTTTTGCAGTGTATCTGGCCAACTGTAAATCGTACAGATATGAATGATACCTTTTTGGAATCAGCACTTAATGCTGTTACAAGAAGCATTTAAATCCTTTACTCAAAAGCTTAAATTTGGAAAAGCACCCTTAAACTACGCTTACAGGTTGCAATTTGTTGTCGTTTTTTATTTGCTTCTCATTTAAATTCAGATGTATGCAGTAAGATGGAATCATATCACATACACAAGGGTGTTTACAAAAAATATTTTTAAATTTACCGCCAAAACTTTATCTCAATTCGAATAAAGTTTCTGACAATATTGACAGATATTGTTCACTTGTTTCTGAGACTTTTTTTATACATAAATATGACCAGATCTACCAGTCGTCAGTACTAAACATTACCATGATAGCAAAACCTGTTTATCAAGAATGAAATTCATAAATATGTCATGTTTCTTTTATTTGCAAATTGGAATATATTTTACAAAAAAGCCTTGTTTTTCTTACATCTTTACCTATGTACAATGTATGCATAACTTTATATCAATAAAAATTAATGAAACAATAAACGTGTTACATTATTTGTTTGTTTAAAAAGTTAAGTGCTGAATCAACTCATTCGATGCTGGCAGGATATTGGAGCATACCGGCAGTAATATGTCTGCCTTTTGAAATCCAGTCCAGAATGATGGGAGCCAATGTGTTCTCTAAGTACAACACGTTGATTAAAGGCCTTAGGACACACCGAACACGCGTAAGGCTTTTCACATGTAAAATATAATGATTCTGCAAAAGGACAAACAAATTAATTTGTAACTAATTTGATTATGTTAGTGGCAGTTGGAATGAAGTCATTACCTGTGTGAATTCTTTCATGTTTCCTCAGGGTTCCTCCATCGGCAATGCTTTCCAACAATATTGGATGAAAACGGTAGAGCCATCCATTCCGACAGTGACAAAAGGTTTGTTCATCTTATGGATTAGAGTGGAAACTGATCAGGTAAGCTGTGGAGAAGAAATCGCAAATGAAATATTTTTGGTAAGGAATGTTCCACGTATGTTCCTTACAGTTGAAACCATTTATCTAAGTAATAGTAAACCGTTTGTCAGACCCAGTTGTTGTTTTATGGTTTTTGTAACAAAACAAAAGTTTAATTTCGTTTTAATATAATCATAAATTACCTTAACTTAAAACCTACCAACGCTCTCGAATCAGCTGGTAAAAGTCCGCGCATCCTTGCAATAATAGCCGAGCTTTTCGGCGGAATATTATCAAGTCTTGCTTTAATTCCCTGTCGAGGAAATTTACTTAGTGCAGTGCTTAGCGATTCTAATTGGAACATATTCGAAATATGTGTCATGCCATAGTCAATGTAGAAAATATCAAATTCATCTTCTTTTAGTTGTTGATTACTTGGATTAGCCAATACTCAACGATGCCACCGATTTGTGGTTTTATCACAAATTAAAAACATATTCGAAGTTTGAATATCAGCTAGGGTCACTTTATGCTGGTCTTTCTTGAATTTAGAATCTATAAGTTGATTTATGAGTTTCTAAATAGAGAAAAAAAAGTAATTATTATGAATGTTGCTTTGGAACAGAGTTTATATAGATACAAACCTGAACATATTGCAACTCAGATTTCTTGACCTGCAAGAAAACATCTCCATTGTCTGTAATGTGGGTTATAAGAACAGTTATTAGACCAGTTAGTTTAATTTCCGGTGGGGGGAGTATCATCACAGATTTTATGCAGAACCAAGGGATTTAAATTAACATCCTCCTGCGAAGATGGGTTGCATTCTTTATAACGTTTGATTTTCGGTCGCCAAATGGACTCACTACCTCCGAACCAGCAGGCGATAAAGCTGGCGAGGAATCTGGTGTATTTCCTGAAGGAACGCTCGGCCCTAGCGTAACAAAATGCTATTGCTGCTGCTTGTTTTGGTAATTGGAAACTAAATTTTGCTGTTGTTGTTGAATTTGATATCTTTTTTGTTGAAGAACCTGTTGAATTGGTTGAATAATAAATTAATAAAAACAATTTGCAAAAATATCAAAGCAAAATACACAAAATACAAACCTCAATAAGAACTGTCATTTTTGACAAATAACAAAAAGTCCATTAGTTGTTTTTGTAGCCCAATCTGACATTTAGTATTTTTTTCACCACTTGCATGTATACACCGATAGGAAAATTGAGAGAGTTTCCTCTCACTCACCTCATATAAAATTTGCGGGTCTTAGAGGTAAGGGAGGTACCGGTCGGTTCTCCATCTCCAGCAACATTAAACTCATGTTGACTCAGACTTGATGACTTCAGAATTTGGTCTTTTAATCTGTCAAAGCTCAGGGGCTTCTTTGTTTCCGCTTCGGTGATCTTAGTAATCGCGGATACAGGTTCACATTGCCCAACTACTTCTCCCTTCTTGAGCTTAATTTCGTACGGTTTGATGTTCAGTATCCGTACAGGCACCATGTTGTTCTTTGGTGCCACCAGAGTCTTCCCTACCATGATGTTTTGGGAACGTTGTTCCGCATCTAGTTCCACCATGAGGTATCGATGGCTTCCAAAGTCGCCCTTTAGTTTCGTCCACACGAATACTTCCGAAGAAGCAGGCAAACAAATGTCTTTTTCGATGACAGTCCTGATAATTGTTGAGTTTTCGTTGCCATAGACCATTGGAATCTCCACATTTTGGTACTTAAGAACTTGCTTACCAATATCCAAAATTATTCCATGCTCCTTCATGAAGTCGATTCCAACGATGCACTCGTCGCATATATCCGCTACCAGGAATAGGTGTGAAAACTCCTGTTCTGCCAAACGGATCATAAGACGAACCTCACCATACACTTTTGCTGCCTCTCCTGTATCGGTCTTCAGACGGTAGCTATTGGTGTTGTGTAGCCAAGTCATCTTGACCAAGTCTCTTCGCACAATGGAGGCGGTGGCACCGGTGTCGATTGTAGCCACGTGTTTCTTTTTGTTTATTATTGCCTCCACTGTCAGACTTTTGTTGTCTCGTTTAGTCTGTGAGACTTGGATAGTGTTTCTGGGGCCATCGATACCAGAAACCAGCTTCTGCCCCTCGAAGTTGGTTCTTACTCGTTTCCCAAATTGAGCAGGAGTGTTGGAACTATTGCTTGGTTGTTCTCGAGCGTTGGTTCTGCTTCCACAATGTTGGCATGCAGCTCTTCTCGGTGGTAATCTGCACTGCCGCGATGCGTACCATTCAAAAATTCAGCCTCTTTCAGTCTTGCAAAAGTACGTTATAAGAAAAATTTGTAGGTGCAACCGTTTTGTTCATACATTTGAACTCTTCAAATAGTTACAAATTCTGCCAATAAAACACCTTTTCTATTTTAAAGTATTGAAACTTTTCTTTTTGAGAAGTGGCTATTTACAAAGCCCAATCTTTGATTTTCAGAATCTACGTAGTGTCTCTAATTCTGTCGTTTGTATCCCTGCTTATCGAACTACTCATTTCAGGAACTCTTTTTCTGTTGTCGCATTTAAGTTATACAATAAACTTCCTGCCGATATACGATCCATTAGATCATTGCCTATTTTCTTAAGAAAAGTAAAAATTTGGCTTTTTGAATTTAATCACGAGCAAATTAAAGTTATGCTGCCATTAATTATTTAATTGTTAATCTAGTTCACTTATTCTAGAATACAGCATTATCACTGATATTTTTCTTTTTATATAAATAGTTTTTGATTGGTTTATAGTTCACTACATCTTCTTGTCTTGAATTTTCAAATAAATGAAGAGATTTATGTACATAATTTCTTTGAAGTACAAAAAAAAAAAATATACAATATATGTACATAACTATATTAGAATATTAGAGTTTAAGTCATTAAAAATGTAAAAGTTCGCCCACTTAATACTTAATTTTTGTTTTTCACTGAAGTTTTTAATTTTCATTGATGTGACATATAATTCTGTTTTTTTTTTAAAACAAAAAATGTCACTAATTTATTTAATTTTGTTATCATAATTGCTGGCTATAAGTAATTACTGTAATTTTTTCTATATAATTAAATAAAGACTATACAAATACAATACAATGTCCGGTTTTGTTACAATTCCAGCATCGAGCAAGTCCTTCACGCTGGCTTCTTTGGAATGCGATTTTCTGACAAGAGCATTCTTCAACTTCGACTTCCCTGACTCGATGAACTCCTTCGGAAGCTTGTTCTGCCGCTTCCATAGTCAGAGCAAACGCTAAGGCTTCAGGAAGCGTACGTTTTCCAGCAGTTCTAATTGCTTGCTGTAAGTTGATGTCAGATACAGCACGGATGAAGGCTTCTGTTGCAAGTTGGTTGACGATTTCATCCCCTGCAGCTGGATATGCGAGATGCGCCAACCGTTCAATATCCGCTTGAAGTTGCTGCAGAGTTTCTTCTCTTTTCTGGACTCTAGTATTCAGTTGGACGCGGAAGACTTCTTGCATATGGCCATCTCCAAAGCGTTTGTCTATCGCCTGAACAAGAGCACTGAAGTTACCATTCTTATCTGCTGGAATGGTTTGCAGCAGTTCAGCAGCAGATCCTCTGAGGGCAACCGTCAGAGCTATAAATTTGTCTTCTTCATCCCAGCCATTTGTCGCTGCGGCTGCCTCAAACTGTTTTTTATAGATCGACCAAGAAGTTTGCCCGTCAAAAGTCGGTGGATGTATTTCCTTCTTCCTTGGGTAATCGCCAACACTTTCCCTTATCTTAATTTTCGAACTTTGTCTAATTCGTCGGTTATGCTTTGTATTTTGCCTTCGAATTTTTCTTGAACACTCTCGAGCTTTGCATCTACTTTTGAAAATTGCTTTTCGACGCAATCAAAACGTCCATCAATAGTAGCGAACTTGTTCTCAAAGGCATCAAGCTTACCTTCGATGAGAGTCTTTTGTTCTTCTAAAAGGTTCTTTTGTTGTTTTTCCATTTGTTCAGGAAGGTTCTCTTGTTCACACTTTTGTTGTTTTTTCAGTTGTTCGAGAAGGTTCTGTTGTTCACACTTTTGTTCTGTCCGTTGTTCTTCGAGAAGATTCTTTTGTTTTTCTATTTGTTTGAGAAGGTTCTGTTGTTCACACTTTTGTTCTGTCCGTTGTTCTTCGAGAAGATTTTTTTGTTGTTTTTCCATTTGTTCAGTACTTACTTGTTCTTCCGGCATTTCTATTTCGAATAGGAATGTTTCTGGGTCTTCTCCGCGTTGACTTAAATCCTCTTGCAGACGAATTATGAGGTCAGCTTTTCTTCCAGCAGTAGGAAGGCCTCGTTTATTCAGCTCTGCCTTAAGTTCAACACAATTCAATTCAATCACTGTCTTACCCATTTTGCTTTTATTTTTCTTCTTTAATCACAGTAACTTTTTCTCTTTGTTTTATCAAAACACACACACGTATACATATATTTTTTTTTTTATCACCACAAATTATCTGAATGCACAGACAACATAAGTTTTTATTCCACTTCTAACACCAATGTAATATTCTGCTAAGGGTTCGCAATAAAAACTTATTTACTTTATTTCTTAACTTCTTCTTATTACATTTAAAATAAAACACACTTCACTTCAATTTAATCACTTTTATTAATCACTGGCACAACACTTTACACGAACTTTATTCTTTCACTTTCAAAATAAACTGTGTCCAATCGGTAGCGCCATCAACCTTATATAGGGATATAGGGAAATATCTGGTTTTGGTCTTATCTCGAAAGCAATAGAAATCTTTAGAACCTGTATCCTTTGTATATGAAAACTATAGTACTATCATGGCGAGTTTTTTTAGGGTTGCAGAGGTCCTGGTGGTGGCGCTGCAAAATGTGAGGTGTAAAATTCGATTTGGGGAGTCTTTAAGCGTCGAAAATTGGTGGAAGGGGCAAGAGCAGACTATTTTTTGGATTATTGCATCCAAAAAATATCAATAAATATCATTTGAAACCTCCATAAGCTCTCCGCAAAAAAAAAAGAGTAAGGGTTGCATAGGTAAATTAGATGTCACCCCAGTTTTCATATACAAAGCTTTCTCTCTCTTTTGGTGGCGCTGGTGCTGCCTAAAAAGCAGATTGGAGACATCGAAATGAAGGTAGGCAGAAAGAATATAAAATAATTTATAGAGTGAGAGGATTAATTATTTTCATTTTGACAATTGCTGACAACAAATAGAGAGAGTAAGGGAGATAGGTGAGTCAGCTGATGGGTGTTATGGCAACAAGGGGAAAATGAAAAGAATTCTATGGGCGTGGGTTTATTCAACGGTTTTTTTGCATAGGACGATTTTTGCTATATGTAGAAGTATAGATATAGCTATATTATTTTCAATTTTCAAATAATTTCGTATAGCTATTTTATTTGATTTTGTGAGATTTGAGATATGTTGAGAGCTGTGTTGCAAATTTTCATGCCTTACAGATACATTTAAACTTTTTTTTTCTTGCTTGTGATAGAATTTATTATACGTATTTGGTTTTTGTGAGCTACATATGTACCTTGCGAAATTTCATGTTTTACAGAAACATTTATATTTTTTTTCTTGCAAGTAATAGAATTAGAATATTAGATATTAGAATATGTATATATTTGTTTTTGGGAATAAAATGCATATTTTTATATCTTTTTTATTTCTTTTTTTATAGGTACCTAAATGCATACATGACATCCTTTTAATTTTTCAAATCTAAAGAAATGGCTATTTGAAAAATTAAAAGGATAACAGTTTGATGTATGTATGTATGTTTGTTTATTTAGTTTTTCCAACTATTAATTTACAAATTTTATAAAATACATTCTTGTTTGTGCGTGTTTAAAAAGAGCAAGATAATAATTTAACAACAAATAAATAATTTAATAACAAATATATAATTTAATAATAATAAGATTAAATAATAAAAAAATAATTTAAACAATAGATAATTTAAACAATAAATAATTTAAACAATAACTAAGATATGCTATTACTAATTTTGGAGTTTAACAAAATTTATAATGTTCCTTTTAAAGCTGTGGTAATTGGTTTCGGATTTTAAATCATCTGGCAAACTGTTGAAAATTCGAAGTCCTTTAAAGAAAACACTATTCTGGGCTGCACTTGTTCTTGCAAATGGAAGGCGGAAATCTTGGTTATTTCTCAGAGGGAATGGTTGAACATTACCTACATAGTTGAGGAAACGAGAAAGATAAGCAGACACTAAATTATGTTTTATTTTAAAGACAAACAGTAAAACATTCATTAAAATTCTTTGTTCAACGTTAAGCCACTTTAACATATCTAACATATAAGCGATTGGAGTATAAATATTGCACTTTAAAATTGTTCGCATTGCTTTATTTTGTAGAAGTTGAAGCTTATTAATCATTTCTTGATTGCACAAAAATAGAATTGATGAGCAGTATTCAAAGTGTGGTTTTATTATCGCATTGAAGATATTTATTGCACTAACGGTTGAAATATTTTTTCGAATTCTTCTCAATAAGTTAGTCTTTTTTGATATTTTTTTCACTACATAGTCAATGTGTTTATTAAATGAAAGTTTGTTGTCTATAACAACACCAAGGTACTTTACTTCTGTTATTATTTCTAAGTTTTCATTATCAACTTTAATGTTTGTCACACTTTCACTTGTATTATTACCAATAATCATCAATTTTGTTTTTGATACATTTAATTTTAACTTATTTGCTTTAAGCCAAACACTTAGATTATCCAAATCATCCTGCATTTTAGCGACACCGTCTTTTAAATTATCACAACCAACATACAACAACCCATCATCCGCAAATAAAGCATATTCACTGTTTTGTATTACACTGCCGATGTCATTGATGTAAACGTTAAACAGAAAAGTGCCAAGGATGGATCCCTGTGGTACACCAATATCATTTAAGATTTCATCCGATACAATGTTGTTCACTTTAGTCTTTTGCGTTCGACCTGATAGATACGAAATCATCCAAGATAGTGATTTATCACGCACTCCGTAACTTTCAAGTTTTTCAAATAATATTGATCTGTCTACTGTCTCAAAAGCCCGCTTTAAATCCAGAAAAACACATATTATTTTTGTTTTAGCCTCGAGTTTTTGTTTCCAATTTGCAATGACCATATTAAGTGCACCTTCACAATAATGCTGCTTTCTAAATCCCGACTGGTTATCAATTATCAACTTATGACAATCGAAAAAAGATTCCAGTTGGAAGTGAACAACTTTTTCAAGTACCTTCTCATAGAGAGGGAGGGCATTAATTGGTCTAAAATCTTCACATTTAATTGATTTTTTAGCTTTGGGGATCGGAGTAATTTGAGACACTTTCCATGGGTTTGGGAAAATACCGTCACAAAAGGATTTATTTATTACTTTAGTTAAAGGGGGTGCTATGACATTAAACACATCTTTGAAAATTTGTATATTAAGGTAGTTCGGATCACGTTTATTTTTTATATTATCAAACACTTTCTTTAAATCAGCACACTCAATTTCTTGAAAACGAAAGGAAACAGGATTTCTTACGATCTGGTTATTAAAAGGGACAAATGGGATCGAGGCACTTATTTCAGTTATGCTGTCTACGAAATACTTGTTAAACTTGTTTGCTAAAAGGGTATTTTCACTGTAAGTTATATTTTCGAAAATAACTTCGGTTATTTCCGCTTGTTTTTGTTTTAACACAAATTGTTTAATAGTTCTCCACATTGACTTCTGATCTACTGAATTATTTATTTTATTTTTAATAAAATCACTTTTAGCTTTGTTTATTTCTTTTTTGAACTGATTTCTTAAAATTTTGTAGTTATTCCAGTCAATTGTACTGTTTGTAAATCTAGCTCTATCATATCCTGCTATTTTTTGACATTTCAAAACTCTGAGATGATTATTAAACCATTCTTGTTCATCCTCACGCACAGATTTTGTTTTAAGGAAAAAGGTCACTGTTTCTTCAAGAATGTTTTGGAATATTAAAGCCATTTGATTTGGATCACTTAAATAACAAATATTATAAATATTATTCATAATTAAAAAATTGCAAAAGTCACTTTTCTGATATTTTAAAATTCGTATAGTTTTCCTTTTTATTTCTTTTTTAACGTTCACCTTTATTTCGGCTAAAATAGTTTCATGGTCACAAATTTTCAAACTGGGAATCGGTTCTGCTTTGATTTTTTTCGAATTAGTTACTGCAAGGTCGATTAATGTTTTTGAGTTCTGAGTTATTCTAGTGGGTTTATTAATAATCTGTTTAAAACTATTATTGTTTAAATATCTTTCAATATTTCTTTTATACAGTTCACTAGACTGCATCCAGTCAATGTTAAAATCACCAATAACAAACACTTCATATGGTAACTCATTTAACTCATCCATCCATTCGATAAATTTATCACAAAAAACTCTTTTTGAACTTCTTGGGGATTTGTAAACAACAACTAAAACTAAAACAAAAGTGTCACAAAAAACTTTGAGTGCAAGCCACCAAATATCTTTATCAATCGCATACATTTGAATTGTCTCCGCTTTCCACTTATCTTTCAAATAAATAATGACTCCGCCAGTATGTCTTCACTCACTATTACACCTGTATATATTATAGTTGTTTAAATAAAGTTCAGCATCATCTATTTCATCAGTAACACAAGTCTCACTTAGCAAGATAAATTCAAATTGATTATTTATTATCATTGTTTCCAATTCAGTAAAGTTACTTAAAATACTTTGAATATTTAAATAGACAACCTGAATTAAATTTGGTTGCTAATATTCAATTTTTTGTTTTTCCAGTTCGTATTTATTTTTAAACACCTCACAATTTCTATCCCTACAATCATGGTTTATATCTAAGCTAAACCCTAATCTTTTATTAGCATCATCAAAATTGTTGCATTTAAAGTCTACTTTTTCACAATTACGAGTATCGTGGTTTTCACCACATTTCGCACACAATATGTTTTTGTTGCATTTACTAGCAATGTGGTTAAAACCCCAACAGTGTTGTAGCATTGCTTTACAAAAATATACTCTTACACTGGGTACCTATTCCATCCAACATTGACTTTTCCAATTTCCATAATTTTACGAAATGCTTTACCATCAATTTCAATTATCGCTCGAAACGATTTTTTTTGTGGCACCCTATAAAATTTAACACATTTGACATTACACTCGACATTATTTTGTTTTTTTTATTGCTTCTGCAAATCTATCGCTGTCCCACTCTTCAGAAATGTTGTTTACAAGAATAGTTGGGCTTCTCATTTTTGGCACTGTTATTACATATTTATCACCAAGTTTTTGTTTTGCTTCTCTTTCAACCGTTTTTCTCGATTGTTCATCAGCACAACTAACTGCGATAGCACCGTTCTGACGATTTGAAACACTATTTATTTGTATTGAAAGCAATGATGGATATATATTTTTCTTTATCACTTCTTTAGTTATTTCACTTTTTTGTTCTTCGAGTGGTGTTATTATTACCGGTGGTTCTTTGTTTAAAATATTTGCATATGATGTTTTCTTCTTTCTTAGTTGCAGCCTTTGTTTCACTATTCAATGCTTTTTCGTTTAATTTATCAACACTAATTAAAATTTTTTCTATATTTTCTTCTTGTTTCTCGATAATTTGTTTATTAGCATTAAGTTTATTGTTTATATCCGAAAATTGCTTTGACATTAAACCGATAAAATTTTGGCAGTCTTCACACATAAAAAGAATTCCTTTCTTTTTAATAATCATTTCGATATCGTATTCAGACAAGTCTGCGCACTTCAAGTCAAATAAACCGCCACAAATTCCATTGCATACAACAAATTTATCATTTCTGATTCTTTTGGTGCAATCTTTACAAATTTTAAAACTCATCGTCGAACTCTTCGACACTATAAAATACTTTATTTTTTTCAATCAAGAGCTCTCCAAAAACACGTCTAATCGCTATGAAAATTCGAATGATCTAGTTTAACAATTTTTTTTTTTGAACTTTATTGGAAAAAAAGGTTTCTGTACGAATTTTCAGTAGTAAAATTTAAAAAAAAGTTTTAGAAAAAAAGTTTTTTTTGGAAAAAAATAGTTTCTTCATAGAAAATTTCTTGAACAAAAAAAATTAAAGTATTTTATATTTAAATTTAAAATACTAAGTAGAAAAATTTCACTTGAATTTTCAAAAGTCACAAATAATTTTCACGTGAATTTTTTATTTTAAGTGAAGTAAAAAATTTCGTGGCTTTTCATAGTTCTCAATAAAATCTAAAATTTAAAAAAGTTTTTTAATAAATTAAGTACATAATTCCAAAAATTTCTCGTGAAATTTAAAAATTTTTAGTCACATATTTAAAAAAATTTCATAATAATTCATAGTTTTAACCTATTTTTTAAATTTCCTTTGGATTTTTAATAGGTAGTTCTCAAAGAAATTTTAAATTTCACGTGAATTTTCAAAAAAAACACGGAACTTTAAAAAACACGTTGTTTTAATATTCCAGGATAATTCTCAAGAAATTACATAATTTTATAAATTTCAAGTGAATTTAAAAAAAAAAAACACGGAACTTTAAAAAACACGTAGGTTTCAAAAAACATACTTAATTTTATTATTCTAGGTGTATTTCCAAAGAATTAGAACATTTTATTAATTTCACGTCAATTTTCCAAAAACACGTCATTTTATTGCTCACTGTTTTTATATTTTACGGGTATTTTAAGAATTCTTGGATTTTCAAGTCCTAAACAAATTTTAGATACCACGTGAATTTTCAAAAGAATTTAATAATTTTAAATTTTCACGGTGATTTTCATGTTTCTTAAGTAAATTAAGACTTTGACGTGAATTTTTAAAGTTCTTAAGTAAATTCAAAATTCCACTTTAATTTTCAATAGAATTTAATAATTTTAAAAATTAACGTGAATTTTAAACATCTTCAATAACTCACGTTTCAATTTGAAAATGTTACTTGAATTTTCAAATACCTAACCGAAAAAAAAATTAAAATTTACTTCAATTTTCCATAGCGTCGGTCAGATTGACAGAATATAATATAATATTTTATACAATGCGTTTATGTTAATTTTTAAAATAGAATAAAATTTGTTTACAATATTAAGAACAATTTTTTTTTTTGAATTTCTTATTTTTAAAATCAAAACTGATAGATTAAAAGCTTTCTGTTTGTATTTTCTTTCTATAACTTAGTGCCAAACGAACAAATTTGTACAAATTTTCCCAACTTTTTGCCCCATTTAATATTTGAATAACTTCCTCTGATGTCAATTGGTTTTTTCCAAAAATATTTCGTCTAATTTCTTGGAGAATTGGACATGATCCTAGAAAGTGTGCCACGTTTTCTCTGGCATGCATGTTGCAGATGTCGCACTCGAGAGGCAAATCAGGTCTATGTGGAATGAAATTAAGAGGAAGGATTTCCCCTCTAGCTCGTAGTATCAGCGATATCATTTCTGTAGGATTCTTATCATTAAAATAATTAAGAGGTCCTAGGTCATACTGCAGGTTTCTATAAAAATCTCTATAAATAGATGATTTGGCCTGGATGATGAAACTCTGGTGTGATTGTTCATCTAATTTGGTCACCAACTGATAAAGAGATTGTTTTAATGCTGAATGATCATGTAAATTGAGTACCAGTGTTTCATTCACGGAACTCGAAATTTGAAACCAAGCTCCGACAAAGTTCAGTCTTGAGGAGCTCATTTTTAGTACTTTGAGCACATAGTCGAAATGTGTTTTAAGCGTATCAATAAACAGTGGAGGTAGCCCCGTTTCAATTGAAGCATGTAGTTTGGAGTCGTTGACGGGAGCGAGAAAACTCGTTTCAAGAAGAACCGAAGCAATTTTTCAACATCTTCATATTCTTTATAGCCCCGCACTTGCGCAGAGTAAAGCATAATCGATTTGGCCACTGCTTGAAAGAGTCTGTATTTGGTTGAGTGATTGACAGCTTTGTTAGCGACGCAATTTTTCCAAGAAATGCATAGTGCAGCTTTGGCTTCCTGAAGTTTAGCTTTGAGGTGTTTTTTCATACAAAGATCACTTGTTATAGTCACTCCAAGGTACTTAAATTCTTTGACTAGTTTTATCTCCTGCCTCTGGAAGTTCCATTTTTCCTCTCGAGAATACCTTCTTTCTTTCTCGAGATTATCTGACAAGTTCCATGTATCACAATATGTTTCAAGTTTAACTATCATTTCTTGTAGTTGTATAGGCGATTCTGCGAAAAGAACGATGTCATCAGCGTATAATAAGCCTGGTATTGTTTCTTCCAAAATCTTCACCCCTCCAATGAATCAACAATCAACAACAATGAATCCATCTTCGTCTCCACATCTTAAACCACGGTTGTTGTCCCAGGTGAAAAATTTTCCATTGATTTCCAGGCGCTCATCTCTTAGGGATGTTTTTAATGTGGGAAGTTGCGACCTGATCGCTGCCTGGGTCTGGACCAATGCTCTTCGTTTCTTACGAACATTAAAAGGTAGGTCCCTGTGATGAAATTGTTTGAATTTTTCAGCTTGCTGGACTTCTTAAGAACATTAAATGCTGCTGAACGGCTAGAAAGTTGCACGACTACATTAGTCATACCAGCTTTGTTGCATTTTACCGGGTAAGCTGTCTTTACTGCTCCAATAAACTCTTCATCAAGAAGGTCTTCGCAGACCATTTTTGCTTTGTCAGCAGATTCTTTGGGGTTCTCACTTGGCAAGTTGACAACAAGATTGTTCTCCGTTTCTTTTTTCAATAATCTATCGAGTTCAGATTCAAGACGCACGTTTTGATCTTCCAAATAAGAAATTTTCGCTATGCATTCTTTTTGATTAGCTCGAAGAGTTGTGATTTCCTGGTTCAGCCCGGCAATATCGTCTTTTGATGCCAAGAGGCTCAACTTTTTATCCAAAAGAGCGTTTAAATCGGCGATAGACATATTACTCACGGTGGGCATGGTGACGCTGGTCGATTGTCGCTTCTCTGTTTCAAAAGAATCGGGAGATGTAGCTGCGAGGTGTCTTTTGTTTTTATTTTTTGTTGCATGCATTAGCCAAAGGCTTAGAAGATTAGGTACGAAGTACAATCTTTTTTTTGTTTTTTATGTTATCAGTTAGTAACTTATAGACTATAACTTACTGAAATAACGAATTATATGATAAAAGACAAGCTACTTTATAGATACTTTTTTATATTTGATGGATTAATATCCTACTTTTTAAACTTTTTTCGGGAGCTCAATTTACAACGCACTCACAATTTCACAACCAATCTGTCAATCCATACTACTTGTATAGAGCGATTCGAAAGAAAGTTACTAATCCAACGAAGAAGGGTTTCATCGATACCAAACGAACGCATTTTCGATAAAAGAGCAGGATGCCAAACTTTATCAAATGCTTTAGAAATATCAAGTGCAATAATCTTACTTTCTCCAAAACGATGTAAAGATTTGTTCCACTGTTCGGTGAGATAAACCATCAAGTCACCAGTGGACCTATTGCTGCGAAAGCCATATTGCCGGTCATTAAGAAGCTTTCGATCTCCGAGATATTTCTTGAGCTGATAATTTATCAGCGTTTGCATGACCTTGGAAAGAAGGGACGTAAGTGCAATTGGTCGGTAATTTGAGGGTGAAGAAGATTCGCCTTTTTTTGGTATAGGCTGGACAAATGCTGTTTTCCAACTGCTCGGAACAAGCCCAGAAGAATAGGATAGATGGAAAAGCTTACGCAGGGGTTTTGCCAGCGTGGAAGAACACCTCTTCAGAACAATGGCGGGGATACCATCCGGACCAGCGGATTTATATGTGTTAAGATCTTTTAGGACTCTCGCTACAGCTCGAGTACGAATGAAGATTTGTCCCATAGAATCATTTACGTGCTCAAGAACTGGGGGAGTCATGACACTATCAGACAGCGTAGAGTTGGCGGCGAACTGCCTAAAAATAAGTTAGCATTCTAAAAGAGCTAACGAAGGGAGTGTCATTGACAACGAGTGTTGGGACCGAGGAAGATGTTTTATTCCTTATAATTTTTAAGAAAGACCAAAAATTTTTACTACCTGTGGGACATTGTAGTATTTTTTGCCTTAATTTTTGGTCATGCAAAAATTTGGCCCTTCGAATATGGGCGTTGCAGGCCTTCCTGGCTTGTTTGAATTTTTATCCGGTTTTCCTCAGTTGGGTTGGCTCTAAAACAACGGAAGCTAACATCTCTGACCCTAATAACCTCTTTACAGCTCGCATCAAACCATGATTTCTCTTTGGGTCTGATGCTTTTAGCCCTATTCGGGATAAAATTTCTCATTCCCAAAATAATCATATTGGTAATCATGTCCGCGCTGGAGTCTACGTCACTCCCGAGGAAGCATAGTGACCAGTTAAAGATCCTGAAAAAATTATTGAGGCCGTCCCAGTTGGCTTTTTCGTATTGCCAAACGGTTCTCACAGGAGCTCTTTCTTTAACTGGGTTTGTTTGGCACGAAAAATTTGCGGAAATGATACTATGGTCAGATGTGCCTAGAGGCGTTAATACACTGATTGTGTATTTATCAGGGTCAGAGGTTAGAAACAAGTCAAGAGTATTTTCGGCTCGGCCATTAACGTCCGATATTCGGGTAGGCTCGTTGACAAGCTGAGTAAGGTGGTTAAACTCAGCGAAGATCTCAGCACACATACCTTCGGGTGTTGTCTGGCCTGAATGTTGAAGCCAAGAAGAATTGTGTACATTGAAATCGCCCGTAATAACGATTTCAGTGTGAGGATGCAAGGATACAATTGTTTGGATAGAGTCGGACAGAGCATCAAATTCGCGAGAAGTTGAAACTCTGTCCAAATTAGGGCTTCGATAGAGAAAACAATAATGAATGATGTGCTTGTTTACCGAGAATTTAAACCACAGGAAGTTAAACAAGGGATTGGTACTAGGACCGTATTGTGGTTGAAATTGGTAAGCAACATCATTTCTTACGTAGACGGCGAGACCATGGTGGGAAAGGAATAATGGCACTAAATTATACCCATGAATTTGAAATTCAGCAGGATCAGTAGTTCCACCTACTTGGGTTTCACTTAGTGCCAAAACAGCTGGCCTGTTATTAACAGAATGGGCGTACAGAGCAAGGAAATTTGCTCTAAGCCCACGAATATTACAATAGTCTACTCTAAAATTACCAATCATTGTGATAAAAAAGAAAAAAAAAAGACTAAAACAGACGAAATCTAAAAGAAAAACTGAATATGATTGTAAATTACTTTTCAATACACAACACTACTAGTGTTATGCCTTAATAGTGATGTGAATCAATCCGAACCCTAACAGTCAAACAGTATTTCTTTGTGCATCTGTAATTGTTCGCTCAGCAAGTGCATCAATTGAGAGAGCTTATATAAGTCCAATACAATTCATGCACTTGCTAAGCCAAACAACACTGTAGGTTATAGGAAGGAAAGGGAAGGAATACTCACTGCGCTCTGTGGGTACATTTTTTTTTTTTTGGTATTGTTTGTTGTTGTTCTTCTTTTGTTGCGGCACTGATGATTATTATTTTTTGAGATGATTAGCTTATTTTTTTTTTGTGTATAAATTCTTATGTTTTTTTTTGTTATTATTATTATTATTTAAATATTGATTTGTATTATTTATTGATGGAGATGGGGACACTACGCGACAAAGACAAACGGTGGGGGACAAGGGGACGATAAAAAATGCACAAACAAACGCACAGCACACGCGAAGGTGACCCTTTCCTTTCACCTGCAAACAACAACTGTTTGTTCCGCGGACATGTTTCCAGGAACTAGTTCCGATGAGGAAAAGAACCGTTCCATATTCGTTCCGCTTTTGGAACTGTTTTGCGCATCTCTATTTTATTTTGCCTCTTACGCCTCTTTGTATACGGTAAACCACATCATTGATTCTTTTTACCAGAGTATATGGGCCCTCCCAGTTTTGTTGGAGTTTTGGTGATAGCCCCTTTTGTCGCTGAGGATTGTAAAACCACACAAGGTCCCTTTCTTGAAATCCCGTTGCTGTCGCTTTTGCGTCGTATCTTGTTTTCATCCGATCACTAGACAATTTCATATTTGTCCTTGTTTGTTGATGAATGTCAATAAGCCTTTTCTTGAGGTCATCCACATATTCCTCTGTTCCCTGTGACTCATTTGGATGACAACCAAATTTCACTTCACTTGGCAGCCGTATAGTTGATCCGAACAGGATTTCCGATGATGTTTTTCCTGTCGAGCTATGGGTTGCACTTCGATATGCCATAAGGAACAATGGGATATGTCGGTCCCAGTCTCGTTGGTAGTCGCCGACAACCTTAGACAGATGTTCTTTAAGGGTTCTGTTGAATCGTTCAACCATCCCATCAGATTGTGGATGGAGCGGTGTTGTTCTTGTCTTTTTTCCTGAAAGACTTTAGATTCGAAGTTCCTTCCTTGGTCAGAATGAAGCTCCATGGGAACACCGAACCTGCTCACCCAATTGAAGACAATTTGATTCACAACTGTTTCTTGGTTTGGGATGGCAAATGCTTCAGGCCACTTGCTGAAATAGTCCATGACTACAAGGATGTATCGGTTTCCGTTGTTAGTTTGAGGAAAAGGACCCGCGACATCTATTGCAATTCTTTCAAAAGGTGTGCCCACATTATACTGCTGCATTTTACTTTGAATTTTTCTACCTGGTCCCTTGCTAGCAGCACAAGTATCACATTTTCGGCACCATCTTTTGACGTCATCTCTTGCGTGTAGACTAGAGGTCTGCATGAATACATTCATTTGCCTTCTCTGACCAAGCACAGTACTTCAGTGTATTCTGTTCGTTGCATTCATAGAAAGTAGTGTACACTGAAAATGAATACACTATTCTTGAAAACAAACACTGCACACGATTCGATCCCTTTATAACAGAACGAATACAGTATTTGGTTTCTATCCTAGGCTTGAATGCTTGAATCAAATAGAACAGAACAAGCCTAACATATTGTAAACACATCGAATACACCGAATGTACCGAGTATAAAATCAAATACACTAGTTTTTTTCTCTTCTAAGCTTTACTTCTTAAATGGTAGTTCGTCTCAGCGACGAACCGGGAAAAAATTTCTAATTCAATTCTAGTGTATTTATAATTTAAACTTATTTTATGATTGTGAGGCTTGTATGGCACGTAAAATTACAAATGAGATATCAAAAAATAGGATTTTTTACACAGATGCGATATATGAAAAAATTAACACACTACATTCAAACAGTAAAGAGTTGTGTAGTTTTTAATCGATTCTATGCAAATAACGGTACTTGGTGATTTTTTATAATTTTAATTCTTTTTTTATTATTTTTTATAGAATATAATTACATGTTGTGTCAAAATTTCAGATTTTTATGTCAACACGTTTAGACAATATTAAAAAAAAAAAACTTAAAAAAAATTTTAGAAAATTCAAAACGTTTAGCTTAATAACTTCGCTTAACGGTAACATAGAGTTTTGAAATTTTTACCAAAAAATTAGAATTCCGCATTTTATGAGCTGTTAGAATTTCAGATTTTTCGTATACTAGCTAAGAAAATAAAAAAAAAAAAATAAAAAACAACGCAAAAATTAATGAATACGTTTACAAATATACAAGTTCAAATTACATATATTAATTTGTTGTATTTGATTCGGTGTATTCGATGTGTTCGATATAAACTCGCTGTATTCGATGCATTTGAGACAAAAATCAAATGGTGTATTCGTTTCAAGTAAATACACGATTCTACTGTTTTGGTTTGAGTTGATGATTCATTTGATTTGTTTTGAGAGATGTGAATGCAGTGAATAGTGTATTTGAAAAAATATAGAACGGCTTGGAAGTGGTTTCAAGCCATTCGTTGCAGATGTTTAGTGTAGACAGTAGAATCGTTGTCGTACCTTTTCCAGCGTCTTATTCACTCCCAAATGACCTCCAGAAGTTCCATCATGCATCTCTTGAAGTACGTCGTTAACCTTTGACCGAGGTACGACTAGCTGCATCACATAAGATTTACCGTCTGCGGATTCCCACTTACGCCTTAATACCCCTTCTTGTTCTTGCACATGAAGCGAGTCCCATTGTGCCCAATATGCTTTGAGAGCCGGACTTCGGTAGGAGATATTACACCATTCTGGTTTTTCTTGGTGTTCTTTCCAGGCAAGAATGGGTTCGATATCCGGATCTTCTTGTTGGGCCGTTCTGAGTTCTTCGTTGTTCCAACCGTAAATGGGATCAGCTCTTGTTCGTTGAACGATGACCATTTCCTTTTCTTCTTGGCGTGTGCAATGCTTACAGTCTGGTTTGCACGGTCGCCGGGATAGCGCGTCTGCGTTTGAATGCAGCTTTCCTCTTCGATGTTGAATCTCATAGTCATACGTCTGCAACCTCTCGATCCATCTTGCTACTTGACCTTCTGGATTTTTGAAGTTTAAGAGCCAATTGAGCGCACCATGATCTGTTCGAAGAAGGAACTTCTGTCCATAGATGTACTTATGGTAGTGCTTTGTTGCCAATATCAGGGCGAGAAGTTCCCTCCTTGTAACGCAATAAATCCTTTCTGGCTTCGAGAGTACCTTGCTGTAGTAGGCGACAACTTTTTACTCTCCGTTAGGTATTTGCGATAGTATAGCTCCAATTTTAACGTTACTTGCATCAGCGTCGATGATGAAAGGTTTTCCTGGAGTTGGATAGGCCAGTACAGGTGCATTACATAAACGCAGTATCAGTTCTTGTAAGCTTTTCTCGCACTCACCTGACCATTTGAACGGCTTCCCCTTTTCAGTAAGGTGATGCAAGCTTTTGGCGATCTTAGCAAAATCCTTCACGAAACGCCGATAATATGTGGCCAGACCAAGAAAGCTCCGGAGCTGATGTTTGTCCTGAGGCGTTGGCCAATTCTTTACAGTGTCAACTTTCTCAGGATCAGTTTTTTACTCCTTGGGATGAGATGATATGTCCCAAATATTTAACTTCGGTCTTAAAAAACGAACATTTCTTAGGATTTAACTTTAAATGTGCCTCTCGAAGCCTCTGGAATACGGCTTTAAGGTTTTTACAATGTTCGTCAAATGTTTTTCCGTACACGATGACATCGTCCAGGTAGACCAGGCAAGATTTCCGGGTTAGTCCACGTAGAACGCACTCCATCAAACGTTCAAAAGTTGCTGGAGCGTTGCATAGTCCGAATCATAGAGAAATTACTTACCTAGAGAACCGACCGGTACCCCTCTTGCTTCTTAAACCCGCAAATTTTATTTGAGGAGAATAAGAGAAAACTCTCTTAATTCTCCTATCAGTGTTTACATGTGAGTTGTGAAAAAAAAACTAAATGTCAGATTGGACTACAAAAACAACTAATGGACTTTTTGTTATTTGTCAAAAATGACAGACTTGCTGAGGTTTGTATTTTCTGTATTTTGTTTTAATATTTTTACAAATTGTTACAATTAATTTATTATTCAACCAATTCATCAGGTTCATCAACAAAAAGATATCAAAATCAACAACAACAGCTACAAAAGCAAACATTTGTCTCCAATTACCAAAACAAGCAGCAACAGCATATTGTTACGATAGGGCCGAGCGTTCCTGCAGGAAATACACCAGATTCCTCGCCAGCTTTATCGGCTGCTGGTTCGGAGGTACCGAGTCCATTTGGCGACCGAAAATCAAATGTGATAAAGAATACAACCCGAGAGACCCAAGTAAGTTTGATTATTTTCATATTCTCGCATTTGATAATGTTTTAAATCACATACAAATTTCTCTTTCTTAGCAAATAATTCCACAAAAAGTTGTCCAATTCAATCCGAAACTTGATCCTGTAACATCACTTTCAGAATATTGTGTTGTAAGGCGGTGTGCGCAACCTGAATACACTTTCTTCAAATCGAAATTCTCCAAGTTGTTGCAGTGTCATGTACTATTCAATGAAAGTTTTTACTCTACGTATCCAAATGAAAATTTGGCTAAATTCTCTTGTGCCAGTTTGGCCACTGATGAAATAAAAATACATCGTCATTTGCCTGTGTTCCCTGACACCGATCAAGAGTTGACGGCTACTTAGCCGGCAAAGCGGAGGGTAGTATGATTAATATACAGGTTGTGCTGTATGATACATCTTCGCAGGAGGATGTTAATTTAAATCCCTTGGTTCTGCATCAAATCTGTGATGATACTCCCCCACCGGAAATTAAACGAACTGGTCTAACAACTGTTCTTATAACCCACATTACAGACAATGGAGATGTTTTCTTGCAGGTCAAGAAATCTGAGTTGCAATATGTTCAGGTTTGTATCTATATAAACTCTGTTCCAAAGCAACATTCATAATAATTACTTTTTTTCTCTATTTAGAAACTCATAAATCAACTTATAGAGTCTAAATTCAAGAAAGACCAGCATAAAGTGACCCTAGCTGATATTCAAACTTCGAATATGTTTTTAATTTGTGATAAAACCACAAATCGGTGGCATCGTGGAGTATTGGCTAATCCAAATAATCAACAAGACAACAACTAAAAGAAGATGAATTTGATTCACACAGGTAATGACTAAATTCCAACTGCCACTAACATAAACAAATTAGTTAGACATTAATTTGTTTGTCCTTTTGCAAAATCGTTACCTACTAAAGAATTTCATTTTATTTTACAGGTGAAAAGCCCTACGCATGTTCGGTGTGTCCTAAAGCCTTTATTCAACGTGTTGTACTTAGGGAACACATACGCTCCCATCATTCTGGACTGGATTTCAAAAGGCAGACATATTACTACTCTGTATGCCCCAGTATCCTGCCAACATCAAATGAATTGATTCAGCACTTATTTTTTTGGACAAACAAATAATGTAACACGTTTATTGTTATGCATACATTGTACATAAGTAAAGATGTAAGAAAAACGAGGCTTTTTTTGTAAAATATATTCCAATTTGCAAATAAAAGAAACATGACAAATTTATGAATTTCATCCTTGATAAACAGGTTTTGCTATAATGGTAATGCTTAGCACTGACGATTGGTAGATCTGGTCATATTTTGGAATAAAAAAAAGTTTCAGAAACGAGTGAACAATGTCTGTCCATATTGTCAGAAACTTTATTCGAATTGAGATCAAGTGTTAGCGGTAAATTTAAAAATATTTTTTGTTAACACCCTAGTGTAAGTGCTAGGATTCCATCTTACTGCATACATCTGAATTTAAATGAGAAGCAAATAAAAAGGACAACAAATTGTAACCTGGTAAGCGTAGTTTAGGAGTGCTTTTCCAAATTAAAACTTTTGAGTAAAAGATTTAAATGCTACTTGTAACAGCATTAAGTGCTGATTCCAAAAAGGTATCATTCATACCTGTACGATTTACGGTTGGCCAGATACACTGCAAAACGTTTTCCAACATCCTTACTTTTTTCTATCAAGAAGAAAAATCAAAAACATTTTCGAGTGTATCTTAGCACCAGTAAGCCTTAAGAAGATGGTTAATACCTTTTTGGAATCAGTAATTAACCCTTCAAAAATGAGTACACAAATTAGTTGAAAAAAAATCAGCATTAAAAAAAATTCACTTTTGGGACTCACATAGAGGAACCTGTATGCGTAGTATGAGGGTGCTTTTTCGTATTAGAATTTTTGAGTAATGTATTTTAATGCAACTTGTAACAACATCAAGTGCTGATTCCGAAAAGGTATCATTCATCTCTCTACGATTTATGGTTGGCCAGATACACTGCAAAACGTTTTCCAACTTTCTCACTTTTTGCCATCATGAAGAAAAATGGAAAACATTTTGCAGTGTATCCAACGAACGATAAGTCTTACAGCGAAGGTTGATACCTTTTTGGAATCAGTAATTGATGATCTACAAACGAGCATCAAAAAAAGTTAAAACATTTGAGTACGAGATTTAAATGCTTCTTGTAACAACATTAAGTGCTGATTCCTAAAAGGTATCATTCATCTCTCTACGGCTTACCGTTGGCCAGATACACTGCAAAACGTTTTCCAACTTTCTCACTTTTTGCCATCATGAAGAAAAATCAAAAACATTTTGCAGGGTAGCTGGCCAACCGTAAATTGTACAGACATGAATGATACCTTTTAGGAATCAGCACTTAATGCTGTTACAAGTAGCATTTAAATCTTTTGCTCAAAAGTTTAAGTGTGGAAAAGAACCCTTAAACCATATCCCATACAGTGGCCCCAACGACTAATCGGACATAGAATAGAAAAAAATTGGCTGGGCAATTTCCCTAAGAAAATGTATGGAGGGTGAAGAAATTATCCTTCAACTTTTTAAATAGAAACCTTTAAGTTTGCTTTTTATTAATAAAATCTTATCTAGAATTAAAAACCTAAAAAATGTAAACAAAAAACTAAAACAACTCAAATATTCCGTCTCCCACACATAATCGGACACTTGCTACTGATGCACTGTAGAGTGCTCAGTAACAGTACTTTTCCCGTCAAATTATTATAGGCTTTAGTAAATATTCTTTCGCGATCATATTCAGTTTGTTTTTTTGAAAACTTTTCTGCAAAACGTTAAAATGGCCCCAAAAGGCAAACAAACATCTGTTGAAATAAGGAAATTGGTTATAACGCATAGCCAAGATGGTAAATCAGTTCGTGAAATAGCCAAAATTGTCCAACGGAGCCATTCAACTGTTCAGGATAAAATTTCCCGTTTTAAAAACGAAAATAGGATCCATAATGTTAGCAGGAAAGGACAAGGAAAAAAGTTGACTTCGTACGAAGAAAAGCTACTTGTAAGACAAGTCAAGGAAAATCATGTCTTATCCTCGGAATCTCTAAAGGTTTTTTTGAAGGAGACCAGGAATAAAGAAGTGTGCAACGAAACAATCCGGAGAGTTTTGCGAAAACAAGATCTGAATGGCCGTGTGGCTCGAAAGAAGCCATTCATTAGTGAAAAAATAGAAAAGAAAGGCTTAAGTTTGCTAGGGAACATTTAACTAAGGATACGGCGTTCTGGAATAAGGTAAAATTTCTTAAATTTGTATTATTTGTGTACAGATGCACATTATAACATTATAAAATAGGTTTTGTTCACGGATGAAAGCAAATTTAACTTGAAGGGATCAGACAGACGAATGTTTGTATGGAGAAAAGCAAATGAAGAATTCTCGCATAAGCATACACGGGCAACTGTGAAACATGGCGGTGGGTCGGTCATGGTATGGGGATGTATGTCGAGTTCTGGTGTTGTAAACTTGCACTTTGTGGAAGGTAAAATGGACCAAAAAGGTTGTATAAATATTTTAAAGCAACATTTGGTGCCAAGTGTCAGCAAGCTTGGGATACAAGACAATTTCATCTTCTACCAGGACAACGACCCTAAGCGCCTTGAGGCGGTAATTAAATCAAAAGGATACGCCACAAAATATTAAATGCAATGTGTCCGATTATTATTTGTTAGACGTGAAATTATGGAGTTGTTTTATTTTTTAGTTTCCTTTGTTTTAATAGTAATTTAAAATGTAGTTTTTGTTTATTTAAAATAAATATGAGTTCCCTTGTGATAAAATATGAAGTTTAAATTTAACACCCCCATACATTTTCTTAGGGAAATTGCACTTTCAATTTTTTTCTATTCTGTGTCCGATTAGTCGTTGGGGCCACTGTACATTTTAAATTCACCAGATTTATGGTTAAATGCATCAGCCTTTGAACAAAAATATTCAACAAAATTTCATTTAAATTAGTTTTATTTCTCATTTTAACTAAACAAAAATATGCCTATTCAACTTACAAACAAAGAAATTTTAAAAAAAGTGCTTGGCTGGAATCGCAAAATAACCGCACAAAATATCTAAAAAAACACAATCGATCAAACTGTTGTCTTGAGGCTTTGGCATGTTGGTATTGTCGTGCTTGACCTGGTTGTCTAGCGTAGCCGGATATTCAAACATACTTTGTAAATGTTGTGATAACATTTAACTTAAATCACTTCGCATTGGATCGGATAAAAGCTTATCTATCGAATCTCATCCATGTGAATCCTTTACATATGGACGCATTTCCATTTCGATCGCCCAACAATGGGTTTGTGTTCGTTCTTTGAAATGCTAAATCCACGCGCCACACCTCATCAGCGAGTGCTTTGAATACATTTGCAGCTTTCATATCGCAATGTAATATCTGAAATTATTGAAACAAATTTTAACATTTTTACTATGCTGTCTCATTGTCAGAACTTACCTTTTTACTGTGAATGTAATGCAATCCATTCAAAAGCTGTTGCTTGACTTTCTTGATCTCTCACAGACTGAATAGAATGTGGACCTATATTTTGTTATGATGAGTCGCCTGTGTTCTGCAGATTTCTATAAGAATGATGACATTCTCGTGTTTTAGGAGTTGCAAAAACTAGAATACAGATATAATATTAATAGGAACACCATCATGAGTTATTTTTACAATACACTTTACTTACACTATCTTTTTCTTTGTCCATGAGGACTTTCTTCATGGTCAAAAATTACTTGTTGCTCTTCTTTTCCCGAGTTTTAAACACTTAACTAGGAATATAAGTTACAGTAAATGTATTTTCCAGATTCAACGCAAACTTCTATGTAATTTCGTTTTTCGGCCAGAGTTAGTTTTTATGATTGTAGATGATCTTCCCGGCCACATGAAGACATTTTTTGGGAATGTTTTTTTTTTCACTTGATTGTAATCAATATAATTTTTTTTTATTTAAAAACAAATTATTCACTACCTATATAATTTATAAAAAATGAAAACTTGAATCGATTCTGATTGTAAACTTTTTTTTACTTTTTTGATCTGTCACCAAAACTTCAAAACTGGGAACCAACTCAAAAGAAGTTCGGCGCGTACGCACTATCTACATTTAGGACGCGCTTATACTTTTTAGTTGAATTTACTTTTTTTCAGCGAAAACAATTATAAAACTATAGAATTTGAATGCCAAAAGCCACAAAAGGTTATATTTAGACCAATATATACTGAAAATGAGTCGAAACATGCATTTTTATACAAAAAAACTATAATTGTTTTCAATTTTTGAATTCAACGGATTTTTCTTTTAAAGGGGACTGAGCAATTTGGCCTATTTGAGCTAAAGCAACAACTAATACATCCACAGATGCTCGATCCCATAAGAAATGCATTGGATAACTAACGCATTCACACCTCTGTTGCCTTAATAAGTTTGTAGGGCGATAGCGAACGAACCCCTCGAGTCGGTTCTCTAGGTAAGTCTTTTCTCTATGATCATCATCATACATAAATTTGTTGTTTATATTAAAATAAAATATGTTCTCTCCAACTTGTAAAGAATTTCCTTTCATCTGTGCTTTAATAATGTTGCTTTTCTTTGTAATTTCGGATTTTAATCAAGTAGCCGTCTCCTCCTCTCCCTGCTGGCAGCTGGATAGTTCCTGTGCATCGAAATACCTGTTTGTCGCAACTTGTTGGCAGCAGTTAGAACTCGTCCAACATCTTCCCTGTCGTGCATCTCAATAATCACATTTGCAATCCTATTGTTTCTCTCACGCAACGCTCTTACACCAGAGATTACAGCTGGATTACTTGATTGGAGCAACTCCAAGCATAGTTGTTTGGCTTTATCTGCCGGGTTCTCATCATTGTTAGCTGGCAAATGAACAACAATATTCTTTTCTGTTGACTTCTTCTCCAAATATTCAATCTGTTTTTCCAAAGAACTGCAGCGATTAGCCATTTGATTTAATTGGGTTTGCAATGCACAATTTGTTTGATGCAACGTTTGTACTTTAGCGTGAATGCCTTCAATGTCGGCTTTAGTGGGCAAATTTTGAAGTCTCTCGTCTAATAACTCGGAAATTGAGCTTACCATTAGAGACTTAAGTTCAAGAACAGTCATACTCCCAACATCGGCACACTCCGTTCAGAGCTCTGGATTACCATTTGATTGCCAAAAACATTACCATCGTTAGAAGTATCTATACATTTTCTATGTCTCTTTGCCGAAGATGTTAATTCCGCCATATTTTTTTGGTTGATTTTGACAGGAGTTCGTTGCAAGCCACAGGGCATTTTGATTTTTGAATTTTATAAGGATTGAGCAATTGACTCACCTATTTTCTCAAATGCAAAATTTACGTGGCTTTATAAGTTTTTGATTTTGTTAAATTTGTATTTTATTTCTCATTAAAAATCAGCTAATTATTGAAATTAAATTGGACCTTTACTAAACACAACTTATTGTCAAAACACTCGCGTTGCCATTTTTCCACATATGTAGATCAAACTATCATCCGCAAAAAGTTTTACACTGCAATACTTCAAACATTTTTTAAAATCGTTCATGTATAAAAGGAAGAGGAATAGCCCCAACACAGAACCCTGTGGGACCCCCAGATCATTATTATTTTGTAATGTAGGCAAGAAAAGAAATGGAGCAAGTAAAAAATTCTGTCAATGAAGAAACTAGAAAAAAATGGATTTTCTCCCTTCCTCTTTTGGAACCTTATCTTCCGAAGTCCTCCTACAAGTACTTGGTACGTACGAAGGATGCGTTACGCAGAAAGTTCCGTAAAGTTTGTTTTATTATAAATGAAAGAATTGGAAATTTACAAATCAAAAATATTTTATTGCAAGTTCTAGGTAAAATATTACACTAAATTCACAAATGAAAAATTTAATGCTACGTATTTTCCTTGAATGGATTTTCCATGTGCAACATTCATGGTAAATTAGGGTTTTATTTGGCCTAATTTTTTTTAAAACTAGGATATACATATCTATGTATTCAACTTATGTAAGCTGTAGTACTGTATCTGATTGAGATCATGATGATAATAGAATACAGCTGATAAAAAATTTAATAAAAAAAGAGAATCAGCAACATAAATATATATGTCCTTGGAAAGATATATCTACGTATAACAATAGATCCTAAAGCTTCATTTCAAATTAATGCCTGTGAAAAAAGGTTATTCACAGTATTTGTTAGTGAATAACTTATTTCGCACACGGCTTTGAGATAAGTTTCTTGGTTGATTATTTTAATAAATAGAAAGATTTTTTAATAATATTTCACCTTGGTTAGTCTTGAACAGTTTTGTCATTCTTTAGCCAACGATTTTTTTTTAAGAATATTTTCTTCAATTTAATGGGCTTTTTTGAAATTAAATTGAATACTACTTGTAGGCAAAAATATATTTTACTTAGGTAACATTTTGGTTTTTAGGTAGAATAGGTAGAATTTTAGTTTAAGAGTGAATAGTTTTCGTTATTACTTTGCATCAAAATTTTTAGTTCCTAACTAAACTTTTTCTAATATTTTGATTTTCCAATATGCAATGTTTAAATTCTTAAATTTATGTATTTTCAACATAAGAAATATTTCCTCTATGCATAAAAATGTTTTCTTTTTTTTTGCTGAAAATAGATTAAAAATCATGCCGTTTTAGTCAAACGGCTATCGTAATAAGTGTTAAAATAAAAAAAATCAATAAAATGTATGATTTTCTTAAAGCTGAAGCATCACTGAATTAAATTAAACACTTTTAGGAATATTAAGCTGAATTACTACTTGCATACCAATTTATTTAAGCAAAAAGCGAATATCGCATGGCGTGCAGGTTTGCTTTGATTGTTAGCTTTGAAATTGAAATTGATCCGGTTAAGGATACCTCTATATACTTTTAATTAAAAAGATTCCAGGCTCATGAATACAAGCCTTTCGTTAAAAAAAATAATATAGCTCTACCTACCTTCATTCCTTTTATATTTAAATATAATAAAAATAACTGAATATATTTTGAAACAAGAGCATTAAATTTATTTCGTACATTATAAATCAACAACCACATAAATTCATCTACTGTTTGGAATAACCCGTCTTGGTCTTACGGTTCAAGAATTTGTAGAGATACAAGATTCGCTTTTGTAAATTCTTCCAATTGGTAGGTCTAGCAATCGGATACTTGGTTTTCATCATTATTTTCCTCTTACGAAGTAAAACTTGATACTCATTACCGGAGACGCCTCGCATCCAGGATGGAACTGAATACAGAACTTTGGTTGGATGTAAATTATCATTGCCCAAGATATCAATGTAATCATTTTGACCAAATAAAGCACGTTTCTCTACCCAAGGATTTTTTGGCCTATAGTCTGGCATGGGTAGCTTCTGATTATTATCCCAATGTGGAAGCAATCCAACTTGAAGTATTCTCTCCTTGTAGCCATATCGGCGGATCAGCGGCCCCCGCGCTTGCCTTTCAGCGTAAGAGAGATGTCTTGAAGCTGTGACTGTTGGCGACCATACCTGACTTAAGGTAGTAACTTTTTTGAATGAGTTAATTAACCACGACATAATTTATATTTATATAATAGACAAAGTTAGAATAAAGCCAGAAAAAGAAACATTATTTTTTGACAGGTTAATATATAACTCAAAAAGTCAAAACTGAAATATGAAATTTGTAATTACTGTTCTGCATGAGCTTCCTTACCCAGGAACTAGATGAGCTAATAGAAGGTAGCTAGTAACAATAACTTTTGTATATGAAAACTATAGTACTATCATGGCGAGTTTTTTTTAGGGTTGCAAAGGTCCTGGTGGTGGCGCTGCAAAATGTGAGGTGTAAAATTCGATTTGGGGAGTCTTTAAACGTCGAAAATTGGTGGTAGGAGCAAGAGGAGACTATTTTTTGGATAATTGCATCCAAAAAATATCAATAAATATCATTTAAAACCTCCATAAGCTCTCCGCCAAAAAAAAGAGTAAGGGTTGCGCAGACCATTCGACTTCCACCATGATCATTGTATATGAATTTAGATAGTACTATCATCAGCACGTTCCACACGTCGGCCCCCTGGCGATCACAGCACATACTAATTTTCTGGTTGCTGTTTCTGTGTATATACAAGTGCGCTCTCAGCCAACCACAGCACACAACTCAAAAATCATCGTGATGATAGTACTATAAGTTTTATATACAATGACCATGATAGTACTATAGTTTATATATACAAAGCAATAACCCATTTTTGAGCCAAATGCTTAGAGTATTT